>MU179303.1:619475-781100 GCA_016767475.1 Suillus weaverae
GGGATGCCCTGTAATCTAGTACCTCTTTCAAGTTGAAGCATTGAGGTAGTGCGAATGGGAAAATTGGACTACATACAAAGAGCTGCGTAGGTAACAATTCATACGAGGTGCGCGCACCATGCACGGTAGGGCCGTAGTGTGCATGTTCTATTTGTGTTCCTATCGCCTCCTCCATTTCCGAGCAGGATGCGAAGGAATACGTACGGGCAGTAGTACAGCTCTAATGCAAGACCTATGCCAAACGGACTGCGCTGAATACATCATGCAGTCATTGGCATCGGTGTTTGCACGGTCAGGTGATACATTCTAAAACTGTAATTGATCTGGTGAATTTATGCTACCATCCAACTACCAACCATGATCGATTGATCCTAGCTCACCATGTTCTCCGAATTGTGTACGTAGATTCATGCAAGATTCATGTCGTGAAACGTTGATGGTTTTCCAGTGTTCTTCCGGGTCTACACCAATTTGAGCCGGCCTAGATACACTGGATATTATGAGAAAGATAAACTGACCAGTGACTACGGGATCCCCATCGACCTCGCCACACCGCTTAAGCAGGACACAAAGGCACGCAAATATTTGTGTGTTAATATCGTTGTACATGGGCAACGTCGCATGTCAACACGATTAAACTGTATGGAAAGCCAGACAACCGTGCTCAACTTTGACAACCGGACCACCTTTCCATAAAACTGCCTATAACGGGAGACTACTTAATTAGGGCAGCAGTCAACTCATCGGACCAGTCGTATCTGATGGACCAATCTGTCCGACGCGGTTGTTCTGACGATACATGGTGAACGCTGATCCATCAAAAACGACCAAGTAGATTGCAATGACGGACAGATGCGAGGCCTGACGGCCAGCGCAACGGTTCAACTAAGCCGGAACGCCTGTGCGACCGCTCGGCGATGGCATGCCCGAGGGATCCCGACCTTGTTTCAGGTGTGGCGAACCATATATATCTTGATTCTTGACTGCATGCTGCTAATAACCGAGGATTCTCAGAATTGAAACACGCGGCTTGATGGTACTGACCTCCTCGCAGGGCAGCACACTGTCAGTGGCGATAGATAGACGCGGTTCTTCTTTCTCAAGTTCTCGATATGGGCTGCGAGTCATGATTATTCTCATGAATATGTACACCTGTTATATAAATTCAATATTTCCTTCCGTTAGCTACGCCTTCGCTGGTTCCAGGCTGATGCAGATTCCAGGCCACCTTAAGTGGCATAATATTGCTTGATGTGATCGAGTGATTCAACTATTTATGTCAATATTGTCGGCAACACTATGCAGTACACATACCATGAATTCCATCAACAGTATTATTTTTCACTCGACAAAATTTCCATCAGGCGAGCCTTCAGCTTCAGACCTCTTCTCATCGTCACATCTTAATAGTAGATATGAACGGGTTAGAGCATGGCGTACCGCCCTAGGTGTGACTCGGTGATTCTCGCACTAGCCCGCATGTACGCGGATTTGAGCATGAAAGAATACTTGTGAGTGGCATGAAGTATTGTTCGGAGCTTCGCAATTTAGTATGATCGACTCGCAATTTCTCCCGACACTTTCAACTGGCACCTGTCATGATCGTGGATCACGATTGTCGTCAATCAGTAAAATGGCGGAAGAAATAATAATATTTGCGGTCTCCGTTACCACACCAATTGGCGTTTGAACCCAACCACTGTACCAGTCCATTACAGGAAAAGCATAGCCATAAGCGATCACTGTACGAGGGAACAAGAACGCAACAAAACAACAACGTAGGCTATGCCTGGTGAAGGTGAAAAAAGTCCAAAGCCGCGGACAAGGCAAAATTAACGACTTGTATGCGTATCAATGGGAAAAAAGAGCGGAACGTGTGCAGGCATGAAACCGAACACAGAGCGAGTTGATTGTTTCACCAGATGTTAACTGATTGTTGCGGGCGTAAGCGCATGGATACAAGAGTATCAGGGAACAAACGTACTGGGTGAGCAACCGATGTTCACGAGGCCGTTATAAGAGTTATCCTCGCAGCAAACAGGTTCTTGGTTGCTAGTGGTTAAAAAGAAAAAGTTAATTCTAGCACGATGAAACGTGAATTGGAAGAACTCACCAGTTAGCGCCGCTGCCGCCCCCGAAAAGGCTGATGGGGGAGCAGCTCGTGCCACAAGGGGTCTCATCAGGGATGTTAAGGTTCAAGAGAGACAACAATTCATCAAGGCTGCTGCCATGGCCAGACTTGTCAACAGATTCGCAACACTGGATAGAGCCCGTGCTGCACTGGCCACTCCCACCCGAGGGAGAGGTACGCTTGGCGCCTTCAGAAACAATCAGGCCGCGTCAAACTACAGAAAAAATAGTATGCTTACGCGCAACGGGCGTACCCCGACGAGCGGGGGCCATAGGGGGAAGGCCGCGCGCCAATCTTTCAGCATTAGTCTCTGCGCTTACGACAGTAGCGGCCACGGCAAGAACGAGGACAGACGCGAACTTCATTATGTTCTTTGTGTCTTGGGGAAAGGAGAGATCAAGACAAGAAGACAAAGAAACTTTAAGGAAAGTCGAGGAAGGACAGGTTGGTTTGAGAATAAGAGAATTTTATAGGCGGGTGACGCAGTAGAATTATGTATGATAAGAATCATCAGTTGCCGAATTCAGCACTTCCAGATTTGAGTCTCCGATCACTTTATTAGGTTACATATTCTCCAATAACGAAAATTTTTGGTCTTCCTCATCTTTCATGCGATATCTCCGTGTGTGCAAGATAACAACAAAAACTATAGCAAACATGCGATGAACGCAAGGGCTATAAGCCCACTGTTTTACCCGACCATGACATCCAGCAAGTAGATATAAAAAATTATTTTTTGTTCGAATAATTACCCAGTAATTTACCTGCTGGTCTGGACGCGTTCTATCTCCTTTCGACATCGTGCCTCAAAGAGCCGGCTAGTAAGATGGTCTCCTCCTTCGTGCTCAAGCGCTCAGATGGTGCCCATGCCGTAATCAAGAGGAGTCTAGGGAGGGATACCCCATATAGTGACGTGGCTGTCTCATAGCAGGATAGACGTAAGATTTGTTGGTCCTGACTCTGGTCAGCGGTAACCTGTAACCGGTAAGGTCCGTGGCGCACTTGCACCGAGACTCATCGATTTGTAATCTCGAGGGGTTGGCGGATATTCGGCAATCTATTCTTGTGAAATGCGGTGGAAAATGCGGCAGATACACGAACTTCTGCTACTTCTGCGTGCACATCACACCGTCACACGCGTTTCAAGATCTCATATTTGGTCAGGTCAATCTGATCTGGGTTCGTCATACGAATGATCAAGTGCCCGTCGGGTTGTCAGGCATGTCAGGAGCGTGCCTTTACGTGTCTAGACTGTGGCCCACGGGCCACGGCGAGTCCGTCCACGTCGCAGTACTATTATAACCCTGGACATTACAGGCTACTGTTTCCCTTAACGATGGACTGATCAATCACTACATGGGCAGGGGGCTTCGGGTTCCAAGTGCCTTGCCCTGTCTCGTTCATGGTGAACTTGAGGTGACATCATTGCCAATATGGTTTGAGCATATGAATGACGTCCGGAACAGACGATTCCTTACCAAAACTAACGCATATCAAAGCGCCGTGGTGGACGATCTGAAGAGGCACATAAGGGGACATACCATCACGTACGCGCTCGAAGACGTGACATCTTGTCCGTCCTATATTTGGTCAGTTATCCCCATCAGCATGGGTGTCCCGCACGATCTATGGCGTCCCTTCGTCAGCCAAGCCGATTTCCTTTGCAGTTCACAGCCTTCCGTGACATTTATCAGGTTCAAATATCACACAGCCTGGCACTATCTGGCTATTCCCTTGGAGCACCTGTGCAAGTTATGTTATGGACGCCGCAACTGACAGGTCAAGCTTCAAGAGTGTACAAACTCGGGTACGTAGCTGCTTGCTAACTCTGATTCACCAAGATGGCACCAGGTCAGGGCCATGGTCGTCGCGAACAACGTTTGTATACAGGGTGCGTCAACGAGGTTGGCGGGGGAAATGAAAGAAGTCGAAAATCGAAGAAAGGTCACATAACATTTCTTCGATGAAGCGCTTAGCACTGATTCCACACGCAGATTACACCGCGCGATAATCGAAAGTGGGCGCTGTCTCACTGGTCGACGATTGGCACATTAAATTACACCCATCAGGACTTCTTTGAGTGCTCAGGACTGTGTTATCTCGTCAACACCTTTACCAGTTGACACAACACGAGGGGAAAATAGACCTCAGTCAAGGTCAAGTGCTGCAATTCAGCGAACACGCCCTCACGTTGAGTGTGGGCTATTCTCTTCCCTTCACGAAGAACTTCCACGGGTACTTACGAGCCTCGAGGACGGTGTTATCTTTTAGCCAATGTAAAATGAGCCAGCGAGCAACGAGGAGCGAATACGCCCTCATGTCGATTGTAGCCACATAATGCTTTTCGGTTGCCACGAAAGACTTCTACAACAAGCCTCGAGGACGGTGTTATCTCATTAATACTTTGCGATATAAAACGGCCAAGCAATGCCGACCTCATGGGTAACTCAGCAGATACGCCCTCAAATCGATTGTAGGTTAGTCCCTTCACTGGCAATGAAACACTCCCACCAGAATAAGAAATGGCTAAGTGATTGAACAGGCATGACAGCGCGATAGTGCACCGTACTTGCTAGCTGAAGGAGATGACCATCGGGGTTGCGGGGCCGAACTAAGCCAGTGATAGAAGATACACGCAACCAGTCGGATTGCCTGCTCCAAAGTTCCGAGTGCATGACGATTGCAGAGAATTAGGAAGGCCGCATGACGATGGCAAATGATCATGTGAAGAAGATTGCATGGGACCCGCAAGGCCCGCACTCCATTAACTCATCTAACATCTCTCGCTGATTGTTTGGAGGGTCGAAATAGTCAAGGTACAACTTTTCTGAAATCAGCCAGAGCACACCATGGAGGCAATACGACATTTGATTTACCTCTGGGAGGACTGGCCTGGCCCCTGGAACTATGTTATGGCGTCACAATGATGGATGATGCTAGGAGCCGATTATGAAGGGAGGTAAATTACGGATTGTACGAAATGTATGCAACTGTTAACAATTTAGCTTCAGATGTCAGGAGGTGTCAGGTCGATTGTCTTGTGGGAGCGAAGGATCTGTAAAACTGTGGTTGCACTTGGTACACACGAAGAATAGAATCATGCGGGTCTCCTTCCGTTTTGACTGATCCTGGTAGAAAACGGCGCTAGAGTGTAGGAGAAGGTATCGTTAGTAAGGGTAAGCTAAATTGTATCGACATTGCGCACTCGTCTTGGCCACAATGCGGACATGTAATATTCGAGTGTGCCTGATATCAGAATCAGATAGGTTGATATTAGATGACGCCGAGGGGTGAAACGAACCAATGTGGGATCTGATCCGAGGTCGGTAGTAATTCCCACTTGTTCTCTGTTTGATTTAAAGATCAATAAGATGACAAAAATATTTTAGTTCGAAGCACTTACTTGGTGACCGTTAGTAAATCATTCCTATAGACACACTTGTTCTCGCCAATCTCCTCTTCACTACATATTCTGCAGGCGTAAACCATAATGCGACGCCCAGTGTCAGCCTTTGGGTAAAGCAGATTATTGCACTCTGAGCAGAAGTGGAGTGATGCCTGCAAGTGCCGAGCATAAAAACGGTTATAGAAAGACGGCACAGATACATGGGTGCAGATAGAAGCATTTAGTGGTGAACTGCAGCACAAAAGACTCAAGACAAACCATCGCAGGGGTTTTGAAGAGTATCAGCCTGAGCAAGATCAACTTGAAGGCAAGATGTATTTCAATCTCCGACAACGTGCCCACTTTGATCCATCCCTGAAACTCAACATTGTCAAGTCCAAGTACAATACTCTTGGCTAATTGTTTATGACCTGTTAGGTGCTTGAGTTCTTCATGAGGTTTGATTATTGAAACGTGGTCTTAGCAATACGTACGTTCAAATGGATCTATGCGGGTCTATGGACGTTACGGATATGCTTTGCGCTTCTTGGAACTGGATACATTCACCCAGATGAACACCTGCAAAATGGGGAAGTGATTTCAGGTGAGTTCGAGCCTCGTGTTTCTCTTGCTACTCTAATCCCAGAATGTAAATTCTTTAAGGCGATCTCATGCCATACCATACCATCCGTACTTGGGAGTGGTCCGCTGCACTTCCCGTCCGATCCATAGTACCAGCATTTGCGACAACTGGAATCCCTGTCTGGTTTGCTAAGTTCTTCAGCAGTGAGAAATTTCTAGAACTATGACATAAATCTCACACGGTCTGTTTAGAGAAACACTTGACACAGGGAGTGCATCCAATGTCACTCTTTCGACTAGAACGGTCCGCCTTCTTGGTTATATCTGGGCTGATCGGTAAATCGTTGTAATGCATCTCTGCAGCTCATGAAGCTCAACAAGCATTAGATTACAGCTTGATGAGTTTGGTGCCGACCCCGAGTGCTCGACGTCTTGGTCTTCTACTTCTGGCGTCGTCTCATGTTACGAACACGTTTCAGGTTCGACCTTTCTCGAATTCTATCGAGGCAGTCCTTGTTGCTTTGAGTCTTTTGTTCTTGCGCAAGATAAATTCAGTTAAGACGTTGGATAAGGTCAGTTTTGACTGTTCATGGCTTCTCGAGGTTCTGGTCCTAATCTATCGGCAGAGTTATTTTCTCCACCTACTAGCCATAACCTTCGTGACTGGTATATTCAGTCGCCCAACCTTCTTGATATTCGGGGCGCCCATCGCATATCAGGTCGCACTTGGAACGTTTACATATGCCAGGACTGCAACCGGGTGGCTGCGGCTTGCTGTCCCGCCATTACTCACTGCAGCAGGGGCATGCGCCGCATTCCTGGTGGCGGACACTCTCTATTTTCGAGGCACCCTTGACGACCTCGTGGTGACACCTTTTAATTTCCTCATGTATAATTTTTCGTCCCAAAATCTGGCAGAACATGGACTCCATCCACATTGGCTCCACGTTCTTGTGAACCTTCCGATGTTGTTCGGCCCCTGGGTCATTTGGCTAGTGGTGCGCGCGCTTGTGGACAGTGCCACATTGTTTAACAAGAAAAATGACCAATCATTCGAAGTCGATGTTCTTCACCCGAGTAAGGGCTTGTATCGACAGCGCTCGCAACCACTTACATTTTGTCTACTCGTAGCAATCATACAAATGATCATTTTGTCATTGACCGTCCTTTCTGTGCAACCTCACCAAGAACCTCGCTTCTTGGTGCCTCTTTTGCTGCCTATTATTGTCTTGATAGCAAACACTGGACAATTGACCCATGTTGGTAAGGCGTTCTGGGTATGTTAACTCATTGAAGTTGGTCAATGAAGCTAATAACGACTTTGTAGGTATCTTGCTCCATCTTCAACTTCGTGCTCGCGGTTCTATTTGGAATTCTGCATCAAGGAGGCGTTGTGCCTTCCCTTTTCTACCTCCATTCCGTGGTTGCTGATTCTTCCATTGTTATGCGGACAAACATAATCTACTGGAAGACGTACATACCACCACTCCACCTCCTTGGCGTTAGCGAACGAGGTTGCTTCTATTTTTTTGCATGCAAGCAGGCTCAGTTGACGTAGTATCACTCAGATGTCTCAACTGGCTTAATTTCTTTCATTGATCTCGCTGGGGCGTCCCAAGGTGACTTCGCTGCGTCCCTCAGTGCTGGTGATTACGATAGAACATTCGTCGTGACCCCCGTGGCCATGCAATCCATGCTGCCCCCCGCAATTATGAACTGTATGGAACTCAACCAGTCCATTTTTCCGCATCTCGATCTTGACCACATGTCGGAGAGCATGGCCACAGGCGTGCTTGACAACCTTCGTTTAGGGGTGTATACCTTGTCACGTAACTGTTGTTTGGACTACTGATGCTTTAGCGAATTGATGGAGCGGTGATACTGAGAGAGCTGGCTGTTGGTCTCCACCTCTTGTAACCACCGAACAAGATTGAAACAATTTTTTTTTGCCAATTTGTCAATCGGTGACTCGTGAGCCTAACACCATGCGGTCGTGTGATAGAATAATTCAACCACGTCACAATCTGAGTCTACAATATTTGAATGCCAACTCGGCTACTAAAATCCTTCGACGAGTTGGCTGGGAAGCGCAATTTTGATATGGGACCAGGTTGTTGAACAACTCACCATCAGCGACATTGGCTAAAATAGTGATTCGTGTAGATACGCTGGGAAATCAATGACGATGAGCAAGAATACTTCCTGCAGAACCTTAAGGGGAGCCGATGAATGGGGGTTCAGGTTGTCATGTGAAGGAGTCAAGGAAAAATGAATCGGTTCTATGCACGGGGGCTTTCATGTTCTCGCTGAATTTCGGGCGAAAAGCGCGGGGGATGATATGAGGCTATGTGAGTTTCAAATAACACGTGACTACGTACAGTGTTAAATTTATAAGTCCGCGCGCCCCGATCTCCGAGTCTGGCCAAGGCCCAAAACTCGAGCTTCCAGACGCGAGGATACCTGTCCCAATAGTCCGCGTTATGATCTTCCTGAAACTCATGTGGTCTGTTGTATATGACATAACTTCGGTAAGACGTCGACATGGTTATCATCTTCTTTACGCCCGGACCAATGGGTAGCAATCACTAGGATTTTTTATCTAGCGACACCTTGTCATTTGTATCCTTCTCTCAGTCCAAGCCTTCAGCCTCATGGTCAAACGCCAGGACTGTCAGAGGCTAACGATGGGTTTATGGCCATGTCCACGCCAGAGCTGTGACATGTGTGGTATTCACATCGTGATCGAACATCTTCTGTGCTACTTTTGCTTCTGAGAACTTGAATACCACGACATCTTCCAACGGTGTATGGGTCAACCCGGTTCTATATTGGCATGCCTTGCTGAGGCTGCATGCTATACGTTCAATGACAAGCACGCGGATAAGGCTCGTCATAACATGGTGCGCAGTCTGCCGCAGCTCGAGATTATAAGCAAGTCGCTTGAGTACTCCTACTTCAAGTCAACCAACCCAACAACACAAAACATCAGCATGAGCTGGAGGAGTCTCGACAGCACCCCAGAACTCTCTCACCCAGTTTTGACAGTCGCGTATCGCGTTCCGTCATCAGAAGGCTTTGCCTCGCGTCCGATGAGCGCTCTCTCGGGCTCTCAGCTATCGTTTAGCTCCCCTGTTTCTCGGTCTTCACGGTCGCCATCGGCGAACAATAGACTTCCTGGACTCGTCCAGTCATCTGTTGTCGCAAGCTCAGTCGAGTCCGTAAAAAGCATTACCTCGTTCTTTACAAAGCTGCGGTCTGTTTCGTCCCCTCCGAGACACTCCGAGTTTTATTTGCAGGATGAATTATCTGTCTTTCTGGTAGGTGGTCCAAATCCCTACATTTCCAAAATTTTACATTAAAGAACATAATAGGTGGATGGAGTGTTATTCCGTGTACACCGCTTTTTCTTGCAGCGCGAGTCGGATGTGTTCCGCACTATGTTTGTGTGCCCTCCAACGCAAGACGGCCCTGAAGGACTCAGTGATGACAAGCCCATCGTCCTGCCTGAAGTCACAGTCGCCGAGTTTGAAGGTTTACTCAAGTTCCTATACGATAGGTACGCCTCCCACACATATCGCCATACCTCGTATCGACTAACTACCTCTCAGAGGCACCTCGCCATCTCCTTTCTCGACATCAGAAGAATGGGTCAGACTGCTGTCGATTGCAACCCGCTATGGAATGGAGCGTATCCGTGCGAGAGCGTTGCATGAACTAGAGTACCTCCCACAGCTTGATCCCATCCAGAAGATTATCCTGGCGCGGAAGCACGACGTGCGGGACTGGTTGTTACCCTCTTACGTGGCGCTTTGTTTAAGGCGACAGCCTTTAAATGTGCTCGAGGCAGTAGAACTTGGGCTGGAGACCATGGTGCTGATAGCGATGGGCAGAGAGTCCGTGAGGGACCCTCGTACTCTGAAAGATTTCGAAGACGCTAGGCAGCCACTGAGATATGAAGAATTTATGACGGAGGTTGTTGCTGACATATTTGGGAGAGATGCAGAGGTCTTGAGTGCTTGAAATACGTAACGCGAACTCGTGCACGGTATGCCAAAGATCCGAAGGGAGTGTTTTTGACATAATACAATTTAACAGTGACAATACAATTGGGTACAATTACAGGAATATTGTGTTATGTATGTTGTTTTGCACAACGCTTATTTCGACGTAAATCGTCAAGAACAAAGTAAAATATTAACAGACAATTCCACGTCCACTTCATGCTGACCTTACGCTGGCAGCCTGGCCCAAAGATGTTAGATCCCTTGTCTCTCGTCAAGGAAACGACGTACCTCTGCAGTAATGGAAACCGGAGGTGACCTGGTGGGCGGAGATGTAGACGCAGCAGAAGAGGTGCGCGCAATCATAGACAAATCGATGTCTATAGACAAGATAAAAATTGGCTGTTGCATGTGTCACATTCCAAACAGTGACCGACCTTGTGCCTTGAGTGCATTCTTCCTGATCTGCCTAGCACTCTCCCTTTCTTCCTCCGTGAAGGAGTTGGTCCGCTTCTCGAGTTTGGGCTTCTTGTGAACGGCTGGAGCACCGTGGTGTTATGAGCGTGGAGCATGACAATAGAGTCAATACGTACAATTGTTGTGTTGCTGGCCTGTGGTGTCTTCCTCAAACTCTTCCTCCTCGTCTGCGAGCGCGGCGGCCTCAAGGTAGCGTTCATCGTTGATACTACCCCAATTGTGTTGGCCACCGCCATTTTTACGAACGGACTTGTCGAGGCCGGACTTGGACTCAGAACGATCCCGTAATAAGGCACGAGGGAAGCCAGCGCGCTCTGTGCGAGTCATGATGAGGCCGTGTAGTGATGAGGTCTGGTGGGGATCAAAGTGGTCAGGCGTTGGGAAGGGAAAATAAAATTGGACGTAAGAAACTGGAAGGCGTAGTAGTTTGCTTTTATAACCTGCAATGCCTGCCACGCCACCTGTGACTATGACTTACAAAGGTAAAGATTCGAGACAATTCCACGACTCGTGATCAGAACAACGACCTTTTTGTTAGTTTTTGATCCATCCAGGGCACGTCAATCGAATAAGTCGTACATTTCTTGTTTCACTAGTGCTGCGGCCATTCGTACTAACCCCTTCTGACAGACTTCAATGTCGTCTGACGATCTGACAGACGCTCAGCGCTCTCCCCAGTTCCAAAGAAAGAACTTTCAATGCGGGGAAATGTGGGAACATCATCAAGCACACGTGGCCATTACTAATGGCACAGTAGCGCGGAAACAAAGCTTTAATCACACTTACAACAACACTTTGACAACAGGCAAAGAGTTCTTTAGGAAGTCGTCTAGACTACCCACCTTTGAATGGGATAATGGAAGCCGCAGTTCAATCCTTGCTGCGATCATCTGAAGATCTCAAGGCGGCACTCGAAGTCGAGGTCACACAACCTCAAGAACACGGTGACCTGTCAAGCTCTTCCACAGATGACCGATCCAGACGCATTCTTGCCGTGGTGTCGCACAGAATGGATTACGTGGGAGGCGAGGAAGGCAGGTGTGTAACCTGCTTCCTGTATCAACGGTCCTCGCGTAGGATCTGTTATTTTCATGCTAGAAGCGGAATACTTCAGGGTTCTTTTCCTGGCGTACAGATGCTTCTACTAAGCTCCGCTCGTTTAATTTTGTACTGACTCTGAGAAGTGTTCTGATCATTAAGCGCACGCCTGGTCACTCCATCGAGGACTTGAGTGTTGAAGTTGTGTACCCGATTTCTGGAAGTTTTTCGTTCTCTGTTGCGCAAGCAAGGCGAACAACTTTAGACCTTCGTGCATCTGTGGGAGAGACTGGCGCTACGCTGGGTCAGTCGAGAACAGGTGTGTAAATGTGGCTGATGCAATAAGTCGCATTCTCATCACATCGACAGAACTCACTTTGACTATAAAGTATGAGCTGGCTACTGAAATACGAAGCCATACTTTGATCACACGAGATACGCGGAAATTGCAGTCCTTCACCGCGGAATGCAGACGTTTGAAGGACATATTCAGTCAGCCGTCCTTCTTTTACGTCCCCCGTATTGACTTACCAGAGCATCTACCAATTGTAGCTAGAAATGAATTCGATGCTGATTTCTCTTGGCTATCGCTTTACACACAAGAGAGCTCTTTGAAATGTACGATACCTCCCATCACGTAAATGTAGATACACGGGCTGACTTGATACCAGCCTTTTCATATCCTATAGATTTGCGCACGGTCAATATACCGTTGCATACGCGACTTTCGCCGGCCAGTGCGGGGCTTCCAGGAGACGATGCGGTCGATATCAGCATCGTCCGCGAAAATTGGATCTATAACAAAGCTGTCGAAGAGGCTTCCACTGGATCATCGGCGCGCCTGCTGTATGCTCCCTAATATTGCTCTTGAAATATATTAATGGGCAACTTGACTCATCAACAGCATCCGTACAGGGACATTTAATGTCAATGGAAAGATGCCGTCGCAGGACCTCTCTCCTTGGCTCAGACCAACGAAGCGTGATTCAGAGAAATCTGGGTGGATCTCACCTTTGAAATCCATTTCGCCACTCGACATACTTCTAAACCCGATTGACGAACGTCAGTGGCGTTTGGTCACCATGTCGATCTGTCATTGATTGTACCCCACTCCTTGATTTAGAGGTGGCCGGCAACCTAGGAGCCTCTTCTGCCACATTAGCTCATGCAAGCTCGAACAACAACGCAAACATCTCTGATCCAGATCTCCTTGTACTAGGATTTCAAGAACTGGATCTTTCAACCGAAGCTCTCTTGTATGCCACCAGTACCGTCAAGGAAGATGCGTGGGTGGAAGCCATTTTGGCTGGGTTGGGTGAGAGAGGCATTCTCTATGAGAAGGTATCGTATGTCACCCGTTTATCTAATGCAATACGATAAGTAATGTCTGTCAGCTCGCTTCAAAACAGCTGGTTGGCATGCTGATCATCGCAATCGTGAAGAAAGCGCGTCTGTCATGTTTTGGTGACATCAGATTTAGCTCCGCTGGTGCAGGAATCATGGGTATCATGGTACGGTTGTGAACATGAATTTCATGTCATTTAATCATCATTCATCCTGCAGGGCAATAAGGGTGCAACAGCGATACGGATGTCATACACACCCTTAGCCCAAGAGATCTCGCCAAGTCCGACAGTGCTCACTTTCGTTAATGCACATCTCGCAGCATTTGATGAAATGGTAGAAAGGCGAAACTCTGACTTCCATGATCTTTCCAGGCGCCTAGTCTTTGATCAGACTGACGAGCTTAATCTTAATTCTTATGTGAATATCGCATCGGAAACTTCGAGAAGAACGGTTGGGTTGTTTGAAAGTGACGTATTGTTCTGGATGGTGAGCTGTGACTTGTCCCCTCTTTTACCTCACTTATACTTTTGGAACTTTAGGGAGGTTGGTTGATCATCACCCGACGAGATGAATGGTTGATTTGGCCGTCACAGATTTGAATTACAGGATAGATCTTGCGGATGGGGACGTCAGAGAACTACTATCATCTTCTCCAGGCGCGGGTAACATCCCACTTTTGCTAAAGTATGATCAGGTCAGATGAAGACTGACATAATTGATCACCATGCTGACCGTTTCGAGTACTTAGTTGAAGACGGCTATCGCAAGCGGGAAAGCATTTGCTGGATTTTCGGAGCATGCAATTACACATATGCCGTGTGTAGTTTCCTCCCGAATAATTACATACATTCAATTACTGGGCGTGGCAGTTCGTACAGATACGCGTCAAATACGACGTCAGAAGATTCCTTGCGATATGACCGAAAGTGAGTGGTGTTCGCAATTGGCTTACTATTGTAACAATTGTCTTATCCTACTAGGCGCAAACCCGCATGGACGGACCGCATATTACATATGTCAGCTCCCAGTGTTCGGGTCACCCAACACTCATATTGCACCCATCCGCAAATAACGATGAGTGATCACCGTCCTGTATCAGCTGATTTTGAATTAAATGTGTGTGCTTTTGTTCACAATGCCTTGTCGATCCATTCGTGCTCAATGTTTGTCAGGTATCAACTATTGACAAGCAGAGACGTGAGATCGCCGCCTCTGAGCTGTACCGGGAGTTATGGGGCGTGGAACAATCCTCAAAAACACCGAAAATCAAGCTACAGCCAATGACATTGGACTTTGGAAAAGTCTAGTAGGTTCTCGCACCCCCTAGTTGGTGTTAACTTAAATTTGGATCAAAGCTACAGGCGTCTAATCCGACAAACGTTATCCATTCAGAATGATGGACAGGCAAGTCGACTCAGTAACTTACACAGCCTTTGCTAATTATGATTTCCAGATCCCCTGCGTTTACCGGTTCGTCGCTGCAGATGCTGAACAGGCGATCTGTAAGTAATACCTTGGCTCTCATATCACTAACTGATATGATGTATCGAAGGTCCACAATGGCTTAAGATTGATCCTGTGGTGGTGCGAGGCATCCTCGTGCTGTCACGCTGGGGCTCACCTGCAAACTTCTTTCTTTGCAGGGCCTACTTCGTCCGGGTGAATTGTCGACCACCACTGTCACAGTGTTTGTCGATAACTCGTCTGCGTCACGACTGAATCTTGCACCGCCCCGCTTGGATTTTACCCTTATACTGCACACTGCTCTAGGAAAAGATTACTTCATCTCGGTCACTGGCGAATACCGTACGTCCATTCTTGTCCAGCCTGATATACTCGCTGGAGATGAACACAGAATATACTTGCTTCGCAAACAAGCTTACCAGACTTATACGACTTCCCGGTCCCGTGCGAACTATGAAGTCTCCGAACGATCGGATACATGCAAGGCAGTCAGTAAACGCCCCAAGAGAGATCATGACATTGATCAATTGGTTGATGACCCATGTCACTGATCCAGTTCGTGCCATAAAGATTCTGACGGCATCTCCTAACGGCACTCTAGAATGATTTATTCATCGGTCCTCTTGAAGAGAGCATATGCATGAACATCAGAGAGGTGATTGCGAGTCATCTTCGACATTCATGCATGTGTTAATAATTGTTCAGTGTCTTGACACAGGAGATCAATTTCCATTCCCTCAGTCTGGAGAAGGACGCGGTCCACTTGCGACTGCCATTGCATCTATACTGGTACAGTTATTAGACTCGTTGGTGGATCCTGTGGTGCCCCCGTACCTCCATGCGCGGTGTTTGCAAATGACAAGTAGAGACGAAGCATTCGAGGTGCGTTGACAAATATTCGGCATCCTGGATGTCTTTACGCGAGTCCTAGCTACTGGACGAATTTCCTCCTGAATCAGTCAATGTAAGATTCCACACATGGTGCACACGTTCTCGTTAACTCTTCCTAGGTGTGGATCTCGCTTACTGCATTCCTCCATTACATGGCCCTGCAAAAACGGCCGTCACAATCATCGACGGATCAAGCGGATATGGCAGAAAGGCTGGGTGCGTCTATCATGCATTATACAAAGTTCAATAGAATATCTACTGAATGAGGTCTGTAGCGACTGTATTTGCACCAGTATTACTGCGGGACGACTCAACGGGGCTTCACACTCCCGTATCTCCCATCGGAAAGCGGAAGTTCTTGCTTCATTTTGTTGGCTGATCTACGCACCACAGTATGTCTCAGATGCCACCGCACTCTTTTTTTAGTGTGGTTTGCTGTAAAACAAAACTTTCGTGACTACGATGGACAGGATCGACTATCGGGACTGTTGATATATCTCAAGCGCTTTGGTGACCATGAATTCGATATAAGTATAGGGAGGACAATGCATGCAGCGAGCAACAATTAAAGTTACGAAATACTAGGGATTTCAAAAAGTCCAAGCATTCGAACTTTTGTCACTATGCCTCGAACAGTCTACGTACTCTTCCAACTCTTGGCTCCCTGGGTGCCACCAAAGCCGTCGTCGAGGCAGCTTCTCCCGTAGATGAGGTCAACAAGTGGTTCAGTGCCTTCGACGATTCGCACGAGTAACATAGCTTCAGTTGTCGACCTCTTCCATGAAACCGGTTCCTGGAACATGTTGTTGCCATGGGCTTCGCATGCTAGAGGTAAAAATAATATCATACGCATTCTTGACTCACAACTCTCCGATCCGATTGAGCGAAGAGCACCTTCAGACTATAAACATTTTCTACTTATCACTTGCGCAGGTAATATCTTCCCCTCTGCGTCATCCTTTAAACCCGCCCTTCACATAACACCCGCCAACTGCGTTCTCGGAATCGCATCGTTATATGCCTTTCTCTGAAGTCTCACGTGGGTAGCCTGCTCAAATGCATAAGCGTAACCGATGAGCTTGAACTCGCTATACGCAGTTCCCATAAAAGCGATTCCAAAAGGTATTCCTGGGGCTTGACTGTGAAGTGGAGATGGCGTCGCAGGCAGTACTTCAACCCCATCTGGCTGAAAGCCAAGGGGCACTAAATATTGATTGGCATGAGTGGCGTAAGCATCATCATACGAAGTACTCGCCTGAAATCAACGGATATCCCGCAATTGCTGTGGGTTTGGGCTCCAGTACATCGGTGGGTAGAATTATGGCATCAAGATTAAACTTGGTCAGGGTAGCGTCAATTCCCCTCGTCCGTCCCAAGTCGAAATTTTGAGCCAGTGCTGCAAAGTATGCGTCATCAACCTGTGCACCTTCCGCGTCCATAAATCTGCATATCTTCTGTAAAAGTATATTGTATGTGATTCAAGGTGACATACCGAGATTGATCTGTGTAAAATGGCCCTGGAAGTTCTAGATCTGGGTTGATCTTGTTGAATTCTATCAGATCCGTGAGAGTCTTGACGCCTGTAGGGACTTCGACCAATTCCGATAAGTACTTGCTGATACCAACTTTGAAGTCCACAGCCATCACCAGCTTCTCTGCTTGCGATGCCCGTAGTTCCTCTCCATTTGGAAAATCTGCAGGGTCGACGATTTCTGCGCCTAAAGCTCGAAATATGTCAAGAGAGGAGTTGAACGCCTCCTCGATAGCCTTCATATCGCGGATAAAGGCACGAGGCACTCCAAGACGAGTGCCCTTAAGGGCATTTTTGTTGAGCGCTTTCATGTAGTTTGGTACTATTCCAGGCTGGTGCAAAGTTACTTCATCCCGAGGATCAGGCCCAGCGATGAAGGTCAACAACAAGGCGGCGTCAGTGACAGAGCGACACATCGGGCCAGGAGTATCCTGATTAGATGAGTAAGGTACCACTAGCATTCGCTATCATCAGAGGGGCGACTGTTAACCATAACTAGAAGCCTTACCGCCTGAGCGAGATACTAGCCCGACAGTGGGCTTGATACCCACAATATTATTCCTGCTACTTGGAGCTACGATAGAGGCACGAGTTTCTGTGCCAAGTGACCCGGCTGCTAGACCGACAGCCATCGCAACACCACTTCCGGAACTCGAAGCAAACGGGTCAGCGTTCGGATAGTACGGACAATGAGTCTGCCCCCCACGCCCCGAGAATCCACGAGGAAGTGGAATAGACCTCGCACCAGCCCATTCGGACAGGTTCGTTTTGCCTATGAATATAGCTCCAGCCTCACGTAATTTTGCTGCTGCAAATGCGTCTCGAGGTACAACAGAACCCAGCAGTGCGTAGGAACCTAGAACGGAGCCACAAAGATTTGGGATTTGCTAGATGCAGCCAGTAGCGCGGGATGTACCTGCAGTAGTATTCATTCCTTATCGGGATCTCAAATCTACGGGTGTTGCATGTGTGTGACGCAGAGTATCTCACCTTCCTCGTACAACGTAGCAATGTTGTCTTTCAACAGTAATGGTATTCCGTGCAATGGCCCACGGCTGCCTTTTTCTTTCCGTTCATCGTCAAGAGCCGCAGCTTGTGTCAAGGCTTTCGGATTCGTTTCTATGACTGCATGTAATGCAGGACCTTTGAGGTTAACTTCTTCAATTCTGCTGAGGTAGGCCTGCGATCACTCAATAGTAAAATCTGTATCAGTTATGCGTTCATGTAGCAACTTACTTTCACAAGCTGAACGCTACTGAACAGTCCTTGTACTAGACCATCTTGGAGTTCTGCGATCGAAGCCTCATAAAGATCAGGCAAAGCACCACTGGAAGCATTGGAAGTCATGATTGCAGATCCCAGCAGTTAGCGAGGGAAGTTAGAGAGGGAAGATAAGAGTTGGACCCAGGTTCGTTGCAAGAAGACGGTCACTGATAAGGGTCTGCAATACAAGTGGGAGCTGAAACCCTTTCGTGGTTGTGAATTCGTCTGTCTGAGGTCACCAGTTCGCAGTTCAGGATTCTGATAAG
Organism: Suillus weaverae; assembly: GCA_016767475.1. NCBI lineage: Eukaryota > Fungi > Basidiomycota > Agaricomycetes > Boletales > Suillaceae > Suillus > Suillus weaverae. Next base: position 637,852 of record MU179303.1, read on the forward strand.
CCATATTTTTAAACATTTGATTGCGCGAGCCTGGTGACAATAAAGTTTATCAGCTGACTTGTACATTGGTTTTTGAGTGACGCATCGCTGAAGTCAGGTAGACGTACGTAAATGCTCTGGCCTATCAGGTTACAAATGATTTTTCCGCAGGCCCTTTTACGCTGGTAAATGCAAGTCAGAAAAGATTCGGAGGCACACACTCCATAGCTCTTGAAGATACTCTATGGCATCGATAGGAAGTTTAGTCTACTCACTTTGCAATTGCCCTCTATCCCTTCCATTTTCGCCATCACGGTCTTGATGAATCATGTTATGTATGGTATTCATGCCCATCGTTCAACTAGTTGTTTCCACTACTGATGTGCCAGGGAACGAGTGGTCCGAGTTCGTTCTATCGCACAAATATCCAAGACTAGGTTCTGTATCACGATGCATACTCAGAAAAGGATTGCACGTAGTTGTACGCGCCAGTCCTGTACGTCTCTGTCAACCTGAAAGCATGTTCGTCTGCGTCGCAGGGAATGCTTTAGTAGAGGCTCGTTTCTTCAAACGCATAAGCTAAGTGAATAAACTGCATTCGCTGCATGTGGAACCTATAAATGCTATCCTAAAAGGAAGCCCTGGAGCTTGGGTGTGCAGCGATTTGACGTTTAACATCTCTATAAGAGATGAAATCATTGCGGTGCCCATCTACATGCCTCATTTGTAAATTAGCACAGCAGTGTTGAAATGGACATAAGCGCACCTACCACCAACGAAGTTACTGACTTCGACTCGAAGTCATCAGTAAATCGATGGGTCCTTGATGTTGTGGCCTCCGGTGATAATTCAACATGTGGTGATCAAGGATGGAAATGAAGATGTGTCCTCGATTGTGAATTGCATCCGCAAGTCTCGGCGAAGTCCTTTGTGGGCCCCGTCACCCCATGTACAATATTAATACTACAGATTTAGATGCATGGGACTCGATGGTTAATTTCAGGTGTCTCCTCGGGTTGACGCGGGCTTCACTGCGATTCACGGTGTTTACGCCTACAAGTCTGTTCCGCGGGTTACCACTGATGTAATGGCTTGTGCTCATTCGACTGTACATATACATCTCCAAGACCTGGAACAACATCACGGTGAACCTAAGTATAGTTAGAAAAAAGTACATAGTTGTTGTACACGCCAGTCATATACTTCGTCTTTGTTCAAATAGAAAGCACGTCCTTGATCTGCGTCGTAGGAATTGCTTTAGCATAGGCCCTTCTCTTCAAACGGACTTGCGTAGCCTGCTCAAACGCATAAGCGAAGCTAATAAGATTGAATTCGCTGTATGCGGTGCCTATGAAGGCTATCCCGAACGGAAGGCCTGGAGCTTGTGTGTGAAGTGGAGCAGCGGGAACTGGCAATATCTCAACGTCATCTGGCTGGAAGCCCAGCGGAACTAAGCATTTGATTTAGTCAAATGAAGTGTCATGAAAATAGGGATTCGCACCTGAAATTATGGGGTATCCGGAAATCGCTGCAGGTTTTGAGGCCTTCCCTGAGGAAATGTGAGATCCCAAAATTGACGCAAGCATATAATCGTACGTACCATCAGTAGGAAGAATGATTGCGTCCAATTTGAATTTTTGGAGAGTTGCATCAATGCCTCGCCTCCGGCCTAAATCGAAATCTTCAGCTAAAGCTGCATAATACTCATCGTTCTTTTCCGTTGCTTCAGCAGCAATGAGCCTTGTAGCAGAGTGAGCAACGTCACAGCACCACCAGCTCGTGAACCCACCTAGATTGATCGTCGTGGTATGGTGGTATAAGCTCTAAATCCGCGTGGGTATTGTTGAACTCGATCAAACCTGCGAGGTTCTTTACGCCAGTAGGCACTTCGAGCAACCCCGAAAAATACTCGGCCAGATCAACTTTGAAGTCAGTCATCAGCACGAGCGTCTCTGCTTGCGATTCCTTCATCTCCTCGGCACAGGGGAAATCAGCCGGATCTACTATCTCCGCGCCGAGCGCCCGAAAAGTATCTAAAGAAGCGTTGAAAGCTTCCAGAATTGCTTCACCATCGCCCAGAAACATCCGCGGCACTCCCAACCGCTTGCCTTTCAGAGCATTCGGATCGAGCGCTTTCATGTAGTCAGGAAGAACACCAGGTTGCTGCAACGTGGCCGCGTCTCGAGGATCTGGTCCTGCTATAACGGAAAGCAAAAGGGCTGCATCTGTAACTGACCGACACATAGGCCCAGTTGTATCTTGATGCGACGAGATAGGTATCACTAAAGAGACTCAACCAACTGTCAAGGTGAGATTGAAAAAGTAATACCTCCAGCTCGAGAAACCAACCCTACAGTGGGCTTAATGCCCACCACATTGTTCTTGCTGCTTGGCGAAACAATGGAACCATCCGTTTCTGAGCCCAGAGAGCCAGCAGCAAGACCGATGGCCATCGCAACCCCACTCCCAGAGCTCGATCCAGATGCGTCCCCATTCGGGTAATAGGGGCAAAGAGTCTGGCCTCCACGACCTGAGAAGCCGTTTGGAACCTTGCCACGATAGTTTGCCCACTCAGAGAGGTTTGCCTTTCCGAGAAGGATAGCGCCGGCCTCGCGGAGCTTAGCAGCGACGAATGCATCCCTCGGAACGACGGAACCCAGAAGAGCATAGGAGCCTAATCTCGCCGAATATTTAACCCAGAACTAGACTTTCTTGGATATCGTACCAGCGGTAGTATTCATCCCTTCAAGAAGATCAGCATACTGAACACGCATCGTCGACAATACGTACCTTCTTCATGCAGTGTAGCAATGTTGTCTTTCAGCAGCAAAGGGATGCCGTGCAGTGGGCCTCTGCTCCCTTTAGACTTGCGCTCAGTATCAAGTTTTGCGGCCTGAGATAAAGCATTCGGGTTCGTCTCGATGACTGCATGGAGAGCTGCGCCCTTCAGATTGACTTCATCAATCCTTGCAAGATAAGCCTGTATTTACATGAATCGTCATGAAATAAACCAATTGGTTGATAGTAACTTACCTTCACGAGATCAACGCTCGTGAAGTGCCCCAGCTCAAGACCCTTCTGAAGGTCGGGAATTCCGGATTCATATAAATCAGGGAACACGTTCTCCGAGAACATATCGCGATTGGGCATGTTTCCAGGCATTGTGCACGGCAGACGCCAAGAAATCTAGAGAGGTGATGAATAGGCTGGGGTCAGAGACGCAGTTCGTTAAACTAACATTGAATGTCCATTGATAAACGATTCGGACTTCCGAGTCTCGACCGTACTACGTGACGGACCCTGGACATGGGACTAGAGATAATTTTGACTCGTGACGGTACTAGAGTCACGAGTTCGAGATAGGCTTCGGTGGGGGGCCCAGCGCGGAGAAGTCTTATAAGAAAGGGCATCGCTGGGAGTTTCCATAGCCACTAGTGCTTCCAGGAGTCCAAGACCATGTATGACTGATCTAGAGACTCAGCTCTGAACATTCTGAACCCTTGTTTGGTCTGGCACACCACACATGGGCGGCTGAACACTATCGATCCATATGTTTAGTATACGGGGCGAGTCGCCTATTATATGGCATTTGCCCAGATCCGATGGGTGAATGAATTAAGATGTAGGACTCCATCTAACTCAGTGTGGCTCGGAAGACGTGAAAACATGTACTTTTGCTTGGCATGTGAGCTACGGGTCCTCGACAAACGGCGAGCCGTCTATACGGGATGATAACAGTATGTTCATGGAACAAGGACTAAATGATGGTAAAAAATAAAGGGATCGAAAGAATAAAAAAGTATAAGCAAAGCAAAGTTCGAAAGCACGTCCAGTGTGTACATGTAAATAAAAAGCCGTTTGTCAATCCTTCGTCTTCTTTGCCTTGAGTTACGTAAGTCCAATCATAAATAAACACGTAGATAGCGTGGTATATCATCAGGGCTCATACCAGTGGACTATGAGTGACCAGTCCGTTGAGATTTGTTCGTGAATTAGCGTGGGTGAGGTATAAGCTATTTCCAGCCAGGATAGCCCATCCACACACCCTAAAATGCGGTGTTATTTTGGCGCGGGAATGAAATATTATTTATGTTTATGCTATGGAGTGGAACAGCCGGGAGGTGGGCTGTGGCGGACGAGACGAGGATGCGGTAGACAGTTTCCGTGGACGGTTTGGATTAGGGCGGCGGAAGGTCTGGATTGCGCAAGGCGTCAGTGATCGTAACTACTAGGTGAAGAAGCACTGCATACGTGTCGTGACATGATCAGCTTTGCCATGGAGAGAGGCGCGGGATTTTGATACACGGCCGGTGCTATAATGCATTAAGTTAGCATTGCAACAGACACCAATAGAAGTTCCTGGCTCACGTGGTGGCTGGAATTGAGGACCTGGTCGACACAACTGCCAATTGCCGGGGAGAAATTCAAGACGTTTATGCGAAAGTCCAACGCCTGCTCCTGTTCCAACCTCAGGTGATGGTTTCTCCGGGACGGTCAGCGAAAAGGGTAGTGATGCTGGGAGAGCACACTGCAAAGACCGACTCCACGACGTCCACGTGCTGGTTAGCGAGAACAAAGAAGACCAAGCGGGGGTCTTCTCATCGGACGCTGCTGATAGAGAGTGACAAGACCAGAGGCGCATAAAGGAATACAATATGCGTGCAAGCAACAGGCAAATGAGAGATGCAACGCAGGCAAGCATGACAGCAGCAACGCTAGGAAACTTGGTTGGTACAAGGACGCTCATGACGAAAAGCAGTCAAGGGAGTACACCCTACTTGTTAAAGGGGAAGCACGGAGATTGAGACCACGAAGAAAGAGAAAGAAAAGGACCCTGGGCAAGGCACTACTGGCTGGCTAACAGGAACTAGCACAGCTCAAAAATATGATATCCAACATGGAAATCCCAGTTTCTTATAATAATATTCCCTGTATGTAATTCATTTCGGAAATATATAGATGCATTTTTGTATTCCCACGGCATCTTATTCGCTCCCTCAGTACGTCCGCCGATTGACCTCAACGCCTGCAGGACACAAGGATACTGTCAAGGCTCGTTATGAAGGTTGCCGCGACACTAGGTACAACTGTCTTATGATGTCGCCACTGCGACACGTTTATAGATCACGAGGAGCCCTGACGTCGTCTGGTCTCCCTCTCGTCCGCTAGTGCCGCCGCATCATGAGAATAGTCATATTTAGTAGTAGTTCTAAAGTGGAAATTAGAACACCGAGTAGTTCGTGCCCTGCTCGCGATAATTTTGAAATACGGAATGGACACGCTGAATCACTAACAGATAGGACGCGACACACGGCGTGGAGCAATGATGAGAACGTATCATAGGGTTCGGGGGTTGGATGTTGCCCTCTCCCCAATTGCGCTTGCCCGATGATGGCCTAACGATCACCCTGGCACGAACCTAACCTAAAAGATGAGTTCTTCGCGTCTGAACAAGCCGCTCAAGCGCGCTTTAATCTCTGTTAGGTGCATGCTTCGAATGCGTGCTCGTGATAGGTTTCCTGGCGGCAGGATCGATTCCTTATTAATGAGGTCGCGTACCGGCCGCAACCCAAAGGCCTCGTGTCCGCTATGCTTCTAGACACCACGTTGTTCGCCTTCATCGTCCAACCAAAATAAGGGCCCGACTTCTGCGCGACTTCATTGTCACACACCAACCTCACGCTATCATGCAGGTTGCCAAAGCTGCAAATTACGCTCAGGAACCTCCGCCTCCGGTAGAACAGCGCACATATCCCATAACAAAAACGATAGCGTCGATCTGAAGCTTCCATCTGTGAGTCTATCCATGTCACTTGCACAAGTGTCTGCGGGAAAATATGCAATTCTTCCTGCCACCGCTCTAGGTACACGAGAACGTACTGATATAGAAACCTTCCCCGCGTTCGTAAACTAAGGCGCTAAGACCGACTCCCTCCAGGGCCGATTTATGAATCCAACACGCTTGCACCCCTCGGGCGAAGCCCTTCAGTATATCAAATATCGTGAAAGCACGCGGTGTTTCCAAAGGATGAAGTATGACTCACCTGTCAGTTCAAGTTGTCCCGGCCACCTCAGGGGTAGTGCGTTGTGTCATCGGTTTTGCATTGAACAGGGAAATACGGACCCGAGAAGATCGGCAAGCTGCGCCAGGAACTCGCCACTGTAATTGACTGTTCTCTTAGTAGATAATTGTGGTGAGTTGAGAATGTAAATGATGCCAATGCATGATAGATGTGGAAGATCTTTGTATACTTGGGGTGAACGTGAGGAAATACTCCTACACTGATATGGTCATGGTTACGCCAACGTTATAGATTCAGCATGATATTGTGCGCTGAAAACGGGGTCATCATATAGAATTGATTATTTATGCGCCTCGCGATGTCATCGGAATCCTGCCTGAGTTGCATGCACCTGCAACAACCACCTTCGAACCAATATAGCCAGACTTGTATTTCGACGAATGAAACACTCTACTGGAATGGCAGTTCTGTGTGATGTTTCGTTTGACAGCGGTTTATCTTTCCATAGACATCAAGATCGAGAGCTGGGGATCGGGGGGTGCTGCCGCCGTGGCCAGGACAATGTGCTTGACTTCCGAGCGATGTGAAACTCCTCCGCGATCAATGACCACATCCCAAGATTTGTGGCGTCATCCCAGATTGTTTCCACAACGGCCAGGCGTTCAGGTCCAAGAAGTGAGCGTAGCCTTCAAATCAGTCGCCAAGCTGAACTGAATGAAAATGTAAATGGAATGAACCTTGCTGGGAGACTCACTTTGGACGCAGAGCTGAAATATATCAAGTGAAGGGGAATCTACGTATAAGATGAGCAAGAATGAATTAGCGAAAGACTCAGAATTTGCCTCAAATAAGACATCTGAATAAAATCTGTACCCCAGCGCGAACAAAATGAACCCAAAATTGACGAAGGACAGACGGATTGAATTGTGCAGGAATAATTGCTATTTGGATCGAGTTCTTTACTGAATGGGACACGTTGAGTTGATTTGGATGAGATCGAGAATGAAGAAACATACATTGTCTCCATCCCGCGCATTACGTTCGATCACTAAGGCAGACACACCCATGTATTTCAAATCTGCAGCGACTTGCAGAGTCATTTCTTTGTTTCTCTTCCCATGTTCCGTTGAAAATCGTACGACTGCGAAAGATGACGATCTTGACGGAATATCAACCTATATCGATAGGCATGCATACAGAAGACAATACGTTTGAACAAGTACCTGGGCCGAAAATACTTTCAGCATATTAATGTGTTAACAGAGCATGTGCCTTCCAGATCACTTCGGGAACTGGGCCGCTGGGATTAGATGGCAAACCCTGCTACTTTTCCCACTGGCATGAAGTGTCTCGAAGGTGAAAGAGAAACGAGATAAACGCCAGGTCTGGAAGCGGCACGACATGAACAGGCGCTTTGCGCGCCTCCTCGCTCGATTAGAGAGTTGTGAAGCTAGTCGCCTCGAGTCGTGCCTCAAGAAGGCGCCTGATATCACCGTTGCCTCCTAGCTTCCGAAGATTCCAAGTAATGGCAACGACATCTTTCCAGGAACCCGTTTGGTAGAAGAGACCCACAGCTGAAGCTATGTCACTCGTGCGAACAGCGTCGACAAAGGCACTGATCCATTTATTGGCCTCTTCTATAGGAGAAGCTGCCTCGACAATAGCCTCGGTGGCGCGCAAGGAATCAGGAGTTGGCAGAGCAGAGAGATCCTGAACAGTCTTCATCGCAGGAAAGTGCCAGCAGCCAATACAAAGCAAGATCCAGTGTTGAGGTACAGTTCCGAGTCCTATGCATACATATCTCTGGTCCACAGCCAAAAATATCCCTAGACTACTTATCATGGCCCATGGTGAATCAGTGAAAGCGCTCACCGCGGTTTCGAAAAGGCACAAAGCTGTTTTTGTGAGTCCCCGAAAAAGGGTTATCGACACCACACATGGATCCGACGTGCGAGGCATACCGGTACTAGTGCTTGATTGTTCTGGCATATGTGGCCAGATCTAGTGTGTTGCGAGGATAGATCAAGGGGCGTGCTCACTTAGGAACGGTGGTAACCAGCGGAATGCAACAAAAAGTTGGGAAGGAACAAGGAAATGGCAATTCTTTCCAAAGTCGCCCCGCCTAAGCCTGGGTTTCAGTCAAGTAGACAGTGAAATGGACATTTCTCGTGAAACACGCAATGTGCATCGATGTCCAGTGCATCCAAAGTAACTCGCTTATTTGATGCGTATGACAGTGTGCAGTGTTAAAGCTACGTTCACAGCTGTGACATAACGTCCGTTAATTGGGTTCTAGGAATCGCATCGTCAAAGGCCTTTCTCTGAAGTCTCACGTGGGTAGCTTGCTCAAACGCATACGCATAGCCGATGAGCTTAAACTCGCTATACGCGGTTCCCATAAAAGCAATTCCAAAAGGGAGTCCTGGGGCTTGCGTATAAACTGAGGGTGACGTCGCAGGCAGCAATTCAACGTCATCTGGCTGAAATCCGAGGGGCACTAAATATCGGATAAAATTAAGCGGCGTTGAGATCGAAGTAAAAGTACTAGCCTGAAATCAACGGATACCCCGCAATTGCTGTGGGTTTGCACACCAGTGCATCGGTCGGAAGAATTATGGCATCGAGATTAAACTGAGCTAGAGTGGCGTCAATTCCTCTCGTGCGTCCCAAGTCGAAATCTTCGGCTAGTGCTGAAAGGTAGGCGTCGTCAACTTGTGTGGCTTCCGATTGGATGAATCTAAATATCCTGCGTAAAAACATATCGCGTATGAGATTTGAGCCAACGTACTGCGATTGATCTTTGTAGAATGGTGGTGGAAGGTCCAGGTCCGCGCGTTTCTCGTTGAATTCTATCAGAGCAGCAAGAGTCTTGACGCCTGTCGGAACGTCGACAAGTTCCGATAGGTACTTGTTGAGATCAACCTTGAAGTCCACGTCCAGTACCCGCTTCTCCGCCGGCGATGTCAATAGTTCTTCTGCATCCGGGAAATCGGCAGGGTCAACGATTTCCGCGCCCAAGGCTCGGAAGACGTCAAGAGATGAGTTAAACACCTCTTCGATTATTTTGATATTGCGGATGAAGGAACGAGGCACTCCAAGACGAGCGCCTTTAAGGGCGTTTTTGTCGAGCGCTCTCATGTAGTCTGGGACTAGTCCGGGCTGATGTAAAGTAACTTCATCTCGAGGATCAGGCCCAGCCATGAAATTCAACAATAGGGCGGCGTCAGCGACAGAGCGACACATTGGGCCAGGAGTATCTTGATGAGATGAGATAGGTATAACTAATATTCATCATCAGATAGAGAACCGGTAGCCATCCTAGAAACCTTACCGCCTGAGCGAGATACCAGCCCGATAGTGGGCTTGATCCCAACAATATTATTCCTGCTGCTCGGACAGACAATAGAGCCATGAGTTTCTGAGCCAAGGGACCCGGCTGCTAGACCAATAGCCATCGCAACGCCACTTCCGGAGCTCGAAGAAGATGGATATGCATTCGGGTAGTAGGGAGAAAGAGTTTGTCCTCCACGCTCCGAAAAACCATTGGGAACCTGTCCCTTTAACTGACCCCACTCGCCCCTCATACCAGACCACTCAGAGAGGTTCGCTTTTCCTATGAATATAGCCCCAGCTTCACGTAATTTTGCGGCAGCAAATGCGTCTCGAGGAACGACAGAACCTAGCAGTGCGTAAGAACCTAGGATACACCCCAAAACTGTGATCTGTAAAATGGCAGGCAGTAGCACAGAATGTACCTGCGGTCGTGTTCATTCCTTATCCGGATATCGATCTATTAGTATTGTAGTTATATATATAACGCAGAGAATCTCGCCTTCTTCGTGCAGCGTAGCAAAGTTATCTTTCAACAATAATGGTATTCCGTGCAATGGCCCGCGGGCGCCTTTGTCTTTCCGTTCATCGTCAAGGGCGACAGCTTGCGATATGGCTATTGGATTAGTCTCGATGACTGCATGTAATGCAGGACCCTTTAAGTTGACTTCCTCGATTCTGTCAAGGTATGCCTGTGATCGATTAAACACTGCGTTAGGTGTTGGAGCAGGAGTCTACCTTGACAAGTTGAACACTGGTGAAGTGTCCTTTGGCTAGACCATCTTGAAGTTCCACAATTGAGGCCTCGTAAAGATCAGGCAAAGCGATGCTGGATGCCTTGAAAGTCATCAGATTCAAGTAAAAGCAAGGTCAGAAGCCTAGGTTCGCTGTTGCGGGAAGACAGTCGAAGATAAGAGTCTGTATTGGAGTGCCGGGAGCCGAAACTCCTTGAAGCGTGTGACCACGCGACTTTGAAGTCATCAACTTTCTGCACATACTGCTTATTTTTAGGCCTTGACACTATCGATCAGTTGACCTGTACGTTACTTGCAACAGTGATAGTATCTACCCGGCGTGCGCAAGGAACCAATGAAGGACGAACTGAAGACATTCAAGATCCTTGCGAAAGCACTTAAGCCAGGTTTGAGCTCTGCATCGGAAAAATAAGTCAGATTTTGAACCGTGAAGCTTTGAAATTTGAATTTGAAGAGTCGAAGACAAGGCCAGATCTTGACACGTACTGTATTGCCCTCCACACCGTGATGTAAATTCAAATTCTCGATAAGCGTAATGGCCAAATAAAATGGACATATTCATACTTGATTCTGAGGGATAGCCATCCACAGACATCCGGCAGTTACAGTGGCCCAAATCCGAATCCTGAAGGGACGATAGTCAAATTTCAAGTTGGCCTGTGCACAACGTGCCTTTTCGAAATTTCAACAGTCACTCGTCCACTGTCACTGCACCGTGACACAGCTGCCGTCAACGCGTTATCCGATTATGCGTAGTCTCAAACCAGACGTTCTAGAAAACGCGCGAGGAACTGCGCTCATATGAATGGCAATCATATCAGCCGCAGATATCGATCAAGCATCGATATCATGATAGTTCTCGAAACTGCCAGAAACAACTGTTCGTCACTCTTACAGCATCCGGCATCCGTTATAATTCTCGTGACTTAGTACAAGCGCCGCTACTGATTGTTCTTGAACTCGTTTGTTTGCCATTAAGCGCACCATGTCTGAAGCACCTGCAGATCGCCCTATCGTTTACTTCGACATCACTATCGGTGGCAAGCCCATCGGGCGTATCGTATTCTCGCTATATGCTGACTTAGTACCCAAGACAGCTGAAAACTTCCGTGAGTTCTCAGATCCTCGGTCAATCGCGTCAGAGTTTTAATGTTTCCAGGTGCATTGTGTACGGGTGAAAAGGGTATCGGAAGATCTGGCAAACCCCTTTGCTTCGCTGGATCTGGCTTTCATCGCGTAATCAAGGGGTAGCAACTTTCACCTTATTTCACAATGAAGGCTAATGCAGTGGATTAGGTTCATGTGTCAAGGTGGTGACTTCACAGCGGGCAATGGTGCGTCCTAGGACGACATCCAGATGTTACAAACTCATCGTCTACATCATTAGGCACCGGGGGGGAATCAATTTACGGTGAGAAATTCGAGGACGAGGCGTTCCCCGTGAATCATACGAAACCTTTCTTGCTGTCCATGGTAGAATCCCCCTTCGGTTTTCATCCAGGAGAGTGGTTTTAATCGACTTCTCAGGCAAATGCAGGAAAAGACACGAATGGCTCGCAGTTCTTCATCACTGTGAACCAAACACCCCATCTTGATGGCAAGCACGTCGTTTTTGGTGAAGTGATCAAGGGCAAATCAGTAGGTATGATATATTGCCCAAGCGCCTGCCTTCCTTTTCCACGAGCTGCTTACCATGCCATGCGTAGTCCGTACAATTGAAAACTTCCCTACTGAGTCCGGAGATGTTCCCACTTCCCCCGTCATTATATCTGCTTGTGGCGTTCTCTCACCGGATGACCCTTCCCTCGTAACTTCCGACACAACTATTGGTGACGACCACGAGGACTACCCTGAAGACGACGATTCCGATGTGCAGAACCCCGAAGTTGCGCTGGATATTGCACGTAAAATCCGCGAGCTCGGTAACAAGCTCTTCAAGGATGGGCAAATAGATCTCGCACTCAAAACGTACCTCAGTGAGTAACCCTGCAAATATTTCTCGCCAGCATTGTTAACAAAATGTCAGAATCGATAAGGTACCTAGACGTGCATCCCGTATTGCCAGAAAATTCTCCACCAGAGCTCAAGGACTCTTATGAATCGCTTCTTGCACCCCTTTTATTAAACTCGGCACTCGCTGCGCTTCGCACGCAGCCAGCAGCCACCGAAACTGCGGTCAAGAATACCACGCGAGCTTTGGACTGTCTGCAGTTGAGCAGCCCAGATAAAGCCAAGGCCCTTTATCGTAGGGCGTCAGCGCATATAATTCTGAAGCAGGAAGATGAGGCTGAAGCGGATCTTGTCGCTGCTAGTCAGCTTGCGCCTGAAGACCCGGCGATCCTGGGGGAGCTCGCGAAAGTGAGGCAGAAGAAGAGGGACAAAAGGGAGAGGGAGAAGAAGTCATACAAGAAATTGTTCTCGTAGAGTGATTATCAAATTTGGCATGATCATTAGAAGAATACAAGCTTACTACTTGTTTTATTGAATTATAAGCATTGCTACTCGTCTTTGACTTCATACGTATGATCAGACCTGTGCATTATGCGCCTTGTATGTATTTTGCGGGGGTTTCACAATACACGTTGATGCAATTAAGTATGATGAAGTCAAGTAGCAAGTACTGTCACTGTTTGTCGAGTCGATCGGTAAATGTATTAGCATTGATAAACCCCCTTCCGTAGTCACGCTTGCTTGAATTCCTTGCGTTACTCGTGATGTTTGTTGAGAATCTCGTTCTCATACTCTTTGGACAGACCAAGGACATACTGAGATGGATTCAATCTGACACATCGGGGGTTTCGATATTTTACCTCTCGCAAAATTTGAATCAAAAGCAGATCTAGACCTAGCCTGGAACGCTCTGGTCCTCTGGAGCGCTCTAGATTGCATTTCGATTGTAATTTTACTGGTGGCAAAAAGTGGTAAAATGTTCAAACCCCCGCTGTGTGAGGAGGCGAGCATGTCCGTCATATCATATTTCGGTAAGTTCCGCTCGTACTACATAGTAACATACGTATAACTCTGCACTGCGGCGAGCCATGTCTGATTGGACATGCCTCGCATCTCAACAAGGTCTGCTGGCAATGCAAACGTCTGAAGCAGTATTTCAGGTGGACAAGTTCCCCACAGAACATTACTCGGGACATAAAACGCTGTGACTGTGACAGAGAGATAAACCTTACTATGCCAAGAAATATCCCATGATGGCCGCCCTTCACATGCTTCACACGGCACCGTAGTCAACGCTTCAGCGCTCAGCGCTAGCTTCAACGTTAACTTTGGATACGTGTACTTGTTGCTCAAGGCATTATGATATCGGACGGTATGCTACAATGGCCGTCTATGTACAGTCTGCCTCAACAATGGGGACTTGAGCCTACTTCAAGTTGAACATACAAACAATTAGCAAACAAGTGATAATCAAAGTTTGTGCGGGAAGCAGACGCTGCCGTATACGGGTATACTTACTACATAAATGCCATCCTAAATCCTAAACTGCGCGCTTCTTAGAAGTTCGGCTCATCACATATACTATGTACTGCAAGTAAGTTTTCTATCATAGGAGCTGACTGACCAGCAGTGAGCACGACCTACCATAGCGCTGGAAATAGAACGGTTCTCTCGGTTTGCGGTTACATGGACTGCAGCACAGCATTGGTTGTTGGATCTACAATTATACAAGTCTTCCAAATCTCAGAAGTAGAAACCTCGAAGATTCTGATCTTCCACTCCCCGGACAGTTTGGGACCGCGGGACTATTCATTCAAGTTGCTGTACATGTGAACATCCTCGCTGTCAAGTGTCCCAAAAGGCCTGTCAGGATTCTCGTGTGTGGGGCTTTGATGGACGCGCTCCTGGCAAATTCTAGGCCTGTCTTCCTTCTATTTGGTCTGGCTGGGGGAGACTAACTTGAAACAGTATTAGTCTGGGAGGGAAGTGGGTTGTTAACGTCTGTTGTCGTGTCGTATGGATTACGTATTAGTACTTCTTGCCGCTGGGCATAAAAATAGTGACGTTCCCGTGGGTGGCTATCATACCATCACCGTCACCTGTTCGAGCCTCGAGGCTCTCTGCAGGTAATCGGTAACCTTCGAACCGAATGCAGGCACGTTCTGGCGCATTGCGTTAATATTACCTTCCGGGAGTCGGTAAAAGTACAATGAGCTTGCCTTGAGCTCGGCACCATTTCGAGTCGTACGTAACCTTGTCAGTCCATATATTATAAGGCCATCATCATGGTGCTTGGGCGTCCTGCTAGCAAATCAGCTGGATATCGGTTCCACCCCCGACCTCAGATCTGTGTCTTTCAAGTTGACGCAAGTAGAGCAAAATGGGCTTCTTCTCCAGCGTGTCTAACTTTTTCTTCGATACTGGGATCATGTCTTGGGATGTGCTCCTCACACTCCTCAATCTTGTAAGGAGGAAGCGCCGCATCGGGCACGTCACGCCCGAGGGCCACCCAGGCTATGGAGGGCACTGGCCTGAGTTTAGGCCTCCTCAGGAAGATGACTCCCGCTGCTCATGCCCAGCACTTAATGCGATGGCCAATCATGGTTAGTCTTGATCCCGCAGAGAATTCACGTTGTAAAATTAGGCTCATATCATTGAAACCCAGGCATCATCTCACGTAGCGGCCGCGGTATCTCATTTGTCGAGCTTAACCACCATATCCGGGCAACTTACAATTTCGGTCCTTCCTTCTGCTCTTATGTGCCGCATTATGCCGCTCGCATGCTCAAGAGAAGCTACAGTAAGGATACCTTTGATTTGGCAGAACTCGACCTCCACAATGGTATTGAACATGATGCATCTCTCTTCCGTGAGTGGTTTACCATACCTGTCTGGCTCTCGCATGGCGAACAGATTGTCTTCAGGTCTTGACACTGCCCTTGAACCGAACCAATCGACGAAACACATACCTTTTATCGAAGAGTTGCTTGCGGCATTTACCGGCAAGGACAAGAACGGCAACGATGTCCTTACCAACAAAGATCTCTCCAGGATTCTCGGCAAGCGTCGCGCAGTGGCCCGTGCAACAAACAGGGAGTTCTCGCTCAGCTTCTTCCACAAGATCTTCGGTAGCTCCAAGTATGTGTCATTACATCATCCGTTTTCAATCACACTCAATATTTGTTTGAATCAGTTCCTCGACACTGCTGACAATCTTTGGTGGTCGCGTGGATGACCTGCGCAGCATTGTTCTTCACGAGCGTATTCCAGAAGGCTGGGAGTCACGCATCCGCCAACCCTATGGACTGACTATGACGCACTTCAACAAGACTGTACTGGCAGTTGAATTTGGTGTGCGCGAGAAGGATTGGGCGGAAGCAGCCCAAGAAGCAGCGCGCCATGGTGCTACTTCTGTTTGAAATCTCCCAAAAAAACGTTGGATCTGAAATAATCATTCTCCACATTTCATCACTTATGACATATTACGATGGATTACAATGCGTTCATGATTTTCTACATACTCCTATATATTATGATGTATGTTGATGCCCCAAATTCTCAAACTCTTACTGGGAGATGGTGACGGTTGTTGCTATTGTGGTCCGCTCTTTGTCGTTTCACGATATTCGTGAAAATGAAAATTATGCATTGCAACGAAACTAATCAAAGACCAGCGGAGCTGCACTTTATAGAAATCTCCGTGCGGGGTCCGCTCCGGGCCCAATATCGTGCACAACGTAGTAGCTGAAGAACAACACTTTGAATGTCAACGCTAACCCAGCATGTAGTACGCCGACCACGATTATCAGTAAGCGAGTGGCTTTCGCATCGGCCTAAGAAAGTTGTCAACGATCTCGACAAAACTAGATCAGGCGAGGGATATGACCGTACCATCGCCAATATTGGGTACACGTTCTTTACCAGGAAGTACCCTGATAAGCAGAACGCGATGCCCACTAGAACCCAACGTAATATAGAGATGGGTATGACGCATAGTATCTACAGGGCAATATAACGGTTACTCAAAAACAGTGCATCTAAATTGTGACATCCATGTCCTTACCGAAACCGGTATCCAGACAAATAATGAGTAACCCCAGACCCCAAGTGCTTCCGCTACGCCCCATTCACCAACGCCGAAGTAGCGTAGCGCGAGCCACAGAAGAATCGGTACTGCAAACGTGTATATATACACGATCGTTGCTGCCAGACCAAGAAGGCCAAAATCATATTCATACACAGCTCCTGGGTCAGAAAGATAAGACGAGATGCTTGCTGCAAGGGACGAAGACATAAATAGCGCCAGTATGAGCGTGGTTGGGATCCAGAAAGGGCCATATAGGTCAGCGCTGGGTGTAAGAATCGTCAAGTACGAAGGTGAAGTGGGGAGAAGCGTCGTGTAGCATCGCTTCAAGACGGTTGAGGTATCAACGTCAAAGTATGGCTGATAGTAATCGACTGTCCAGAATCCAGATGGACCTTTGTGCGTGGTGTGATCTGTGAGATATCCTATAATTGGGTATACGTCAGGGACTCTGAGAAGATACGGCGGAGTTTTCGACGTACCTCGGTCAAGGTTTGAAGCTTCGGACTGTGTTCGTTGGTCTGCTCTCGCGTCCGCCCCAAGGAAAGCTGCTTGGGGCTAAATGTTTGATTGTGCACTTCAAGGCAAACGTGCTCACATTTGAACTCGAGACCCTCTGGTCCTTCTTCTAGTCGCTATAAACCATTAACACAGTGAAGAGTACCAAAGCAGCAGAATCATGCAACTCACATCGTCTGCGTCGACAGCGACATAAGCCATGGTGCTTCACGTAGACAAGAGTAGAATGAATGTAGTGTCGACGAGAGAGGGTTAGCATGTCTAGGGACTCTGGACACCTTGTTCAAATGATAAGGACCCCGGAGATCTCCTCGTGGAACGACTTAATGTTACCATTTCCTTCTGGGCAACACAATTGAGGCTCTTAGCTGGTGCTCAACAAGTGCTCAAGCTTCATAACTGCTGAAGCGGTACTACTGCAGTCTGAGAGTTAAACAATGGCACAGAAGCTGCCGCCTCAAGCTCGCAGGCTCCGCACCATCATCGTCACGGTTCCCATCATGGCAGCAACAGCATGTTCGTCGTTCTTCAATATTACAAACATTCCGGTCACTCATCTCACCTTTAATTACCTGCAGACGTGCTCTACGAGCGTCTCGTACTCGGAAAGCCTCGAAGAACATTGCCTAGGGAGACACCACAACCCCTTTCTACAACCAGTGAATTACTACCCGAAAGCTCCCATGCCGGGAGTGAGCGCTGGTCAAAAGGAGAATGAACATTTGCGTTGTGATCTATGGAAGGTGGAGGGTATGCGAAGACGCTCTATGTAAAATAATGCCAAGTCCTCGGGGCTCGATGTTTGCCTTTATGCAGTACCCTCCGCGATACTACCGAGTGATGTGATGTGTCGGGCGACATCATTTGCTCTCGTCTGTCTGAGATATTATGCGTGTTCCAGAGACGCGTGCGGGGTTGAATGAGCGATCGCAGTCTGCGTATGCTGCACCCATACCGAAGCCCGTTGAAAGGGCAATAGGCCATGTTCGTCCTGTAACGTGTCGGGTTAGATATGTGGAGAAAATAAGCAAGACACGGACTTCGGAAAAGAATGACGGATGCGACAACTCCGACACTGAAGCCTACACCACTGCACAATTCTCAGATATTCATGCCAACTACAAATGCAAGGCAAGACTCACGCCTTCACCAGGAAATCGGCCACTTGCGGACATAGTCAGTCGACTCTTCCAACTCAGATAATAAAAGTACATACGACATCTGTCATACTTGAAAGGTGGTCAGCTTCAAACAATGTGTTTAATTATAAAGGCACACCTTCTGGCTAACAATGTTTTCGCTTGATGACGCTTTTTCAGACGACATGGCTTTAGTATAAGATGACGAACTCGAGCCCAGCTTGTCACAACGGACGGAAACGGCAAGGAAGCAACCCCTCTTGTGGGGGTCAACGATTCATTATTGCATGAATTTGGAAACTACTTCCGGATCCCGCGAGCCATATGCGCAGTTTCATGGAATCATAGTCTACTGGAACACGAACTGTGCTTGTCTGCAGGCTCTGAGTGTACATCTAGGCAAACTCCAAGGTATAATTTTCAGACATGGCGCACCAGTCGCCCATGATAGCGATCCCCAAGAAGACGACGGGGGATGTCGATTGGACAGGTCCCATACGCAATCTCATTGCCAAGTCCTTCGGCGAGAATCCAGATAATTACGCACAGGAGTGCCAAGCGCTGCAACGCTGCAGGCAGGACGCTGTAAAAGGAGCAGGCAGCGATATGACAGGTTCGTCGCTCAAGTAATCACGATCTTAGGGTATTCACAATCTTGCTTCCTAGGTCGTGATCTGCTCTACAAGTACTTTGGGCAACTCGAGATCCTAGAGATGCGCTTCCCAGAGATCCGCGTCAACTTCCCGTGGAATGACGCTTTCACGAGCAAGCTGACTACGCAGACAGCTATTGCGTATGAGAAGGCCTCTGTTCTGTTTCAGATCGCAGCTACGCATTCCGCCATTGCTGCCTCCCAGAACAGGTCCGATCCAGAGGGGCTCAAACTTGCATTTTACTACTTCAAGACATGCGCAGGCATGCTCACATATATTAACGAGAATTTCCTGCATGCCCCCTCGACTGACCTCAGTCGGGAGGTGATCAAGTTTCTGGTGGGAGTCATCATGGCGCAGGCTACAGAAGTATTCCTGGAAAAGTGCATCGACGAGAAGAAAGCACCTGCATTGGTAGCCAAGATTGCCTCTCAGTCTGCATCTATGTACACCTCCCTGAGCGAGGAGGTAAAAGATTTTATGGGTAAGGGCATATTCGATCGCAACTGGATCACTCTTATCCAGGTATGTTCATATTCCGAAGCACAAGATTAGCATCGACAAATTGCACAGATAAAATCCAAACACTTTGGCTCTATCGCACAATACTATCGTGGTCAAGTTGACAATAAAGCGGGGGCCCACGGCGAAGCCCTCGTACGGTTCACCCTCGCTGAATCTCTTGCCAAAGAAGCCAATCGCTCTGCTGCATCATTCTCTGCATTATTCGCCCACGTATCACCTTCACTTCCCGCAGATGCCGGGCCTTCCATTACCGAACGTACAAAGGTACAGCTTCAACTGAGCACAGACCGCAAGACAGAAGCGCAGCGCGATAATGATCTCATTTACAATGCTGTCCTTCCATCTGCCGACGCGCTGCCTGCTATCGAAAAAGCGGTTGTCGCCACGCCTATTCCCATTCAAGAGGTGTACCGCGCACCAGACGTCCAGAATGTTATAGGCACGGATATCTTCGTCAAGTTGATTCCGTTGAGCGTGCACGAGAGCGCCAGCGTGTACTCTGAGGAGAAGGCAAAACTTGTGCGCAAAGAGGTTGAGAACGCAGAAAGCGCCGAGGTCGAGGCGCGCAGTGCACTGGAAGCGATGGGAGTGCAGGCGGGACTTGCAAGGTTCAAGGCGATGGCTGAGGGTAGCTTGGGTGGGGAGGAAGAGATCCCCCTGGATGTACGCCGTTGGCGAGAAGATATCAACGTCATGGAGGACAGGGAGGGTATTGACACTCTTTTGCAACAGATGGCTCATCTCAAGGAGGCTGTCAAAGCAGAGCTGGACGGTATTTCGCGGGACCTTGATGTTGAATCAAGAGAGTGCGAGACGATGCGGGTCAAGTACGACCACCTGTGGACACAAGAGCCATCTGCATCTTTTACGAAGTCTATTCGGCAAGACTTAAAATCTCATATAGGCGCTTTAGACGCTGCTGCCGCATCCGACCAACAGGTATCGACCCTCTGGGAATCGGTCAAATCTGATATTCGACTGTTGCTATCACCTGACGTAGAAGATGTCTTCCGCGCTAGCGCCCAGCGTGATGCCCCTTCGGAAAGCCTGCTAGATCTTGATATCGGTGTCGAAGCGCACGATGAAAAGGAACGAGTCAGAATCAGACAGTATACTACCGAAATCGAGGAACGCCTGGGACGGTTGAAGAAAATTGCTTATGAGCGAGGTGAAGTCCTGAAAGAACTGAAAGACAAGGTAATGTGCACAATAATATTATTTGGATTTAACTGATATTCCCACATAGATTCAAGCTGACGACGTCTCGCACCTGCTGCTTTTGAATCGGCGTAACCCTGGCGCCGAACAATCGTTATTCGTCGCAGAACTTGAGAAGTTCCAGACATATCAGCAACGTCTTGGAACCACTGTGCACAATCAACAAGCCGTGTTGCAGGAAATTCAGGGACTGTGGAAGAACTTACGAGACCTTGCTGGGCGTGGACCTGGCGCAAAGAAGTGGGATGAGCGCGAGCGGCGGAAGAAGGACACCGTACGTAGGTTCTCGAATGCGAGAGACGGATATATGGAGGTCAGGGATGGGTTGACGTATGTGTACTTTTTCTCCCCCTTCATCGTATCTGAAGTTCGGTTCAGGAAAGGACTGCAGTTCTACCAACAACTTACTGACCTGAGCACTACACTTACTCTTAGTGTCAGGTCCTTTATCACCGACCGTCGATCGGAACGCGACAGACTTGTTGGGCAAGCGGATATGCAGCAACGGCTTGCGGTACCCCAGACACCTGCTGAGAAACCCCCCTTACCACCACCGCCGCGTTCTCCCCCATCTCTGGACTCATCCTTCGCATCTATGAATCTGCAAGGAAGTCAGAATTCAGTATCTCCCCCACAAAAACCGCCACAGGCGTCATACTCCATATTCCCGCCTCCTCCACCCCAGTCAGTCAAGGCATATTCGAATCTCCCGCCACCTCCACAACCCGCACGCCCAGTATACACAAATCCAGTATCGTCAAACCCACCGCCCGACCCATATGCAAGCCTGGGGGCGTTCGGGTCTCAGTTCTCGACACCACGCGCCGCCCCTCCAGTTCCACAGCAGCAAGCGCATTCTGCTTCGCCTCAAAGGCAATCTTCCTTTTCCTTACCACCGCCACCTCCGTCACGACCGCAGTACGCTGCGAATCCACAGACATACGGCCAGCAAGCTCCGCCTCCGCCACAGTCATGGCGGCAACATCCTCCCCAGACACAGCCAACCCAGCAGGGTTCACGGTACCAGACCATGCCTCCGCCTCCGCCTCCGCCACCTTCACAAGGCCATGATACTCAGCAATATTACCAAGGGTATGGAAGATGATAATTTACGTAGATTCTGATAGAACCGAAATATGTACGTTTGGAAGGAAGCAAGTTTCATTAGGATGCAAAGTAATGGAGTGCGGGCGCATGTCGCCCGTATGTAGTTTGCGGTGCATAGCAGATTGCTGGCATCAAGATTCCTAGAAGAGATGACCGACAATATCAATCCTTCGATTAGTCTAATGCCTAGCCTGATGGCAGTTGGTATCATGGGTCGCCACCGTACAGAACTTTCTTCCCCAACTCTACTGCGCGCTGCTCCCACCGCCAGGCGGTTCCAAATAAACCAGCAACCTCATCGTTCCACTTGGATTGAATGAGCGATGTTAGCGGATGATGCATTATATGCATGGATGCAGGCGGAGGAGAGGGAATTGTAGTCGAGGCGTTAGCGATACGCTCTGAGAGTGTATGAATACTGTGTAACGTGTTTAGTCGGCGTTATCATTAGAGGTAAAGAGCTCAGCGGGAATGAACGAACTCGGCACGGTGCTGGGCAGTCCTATAATATGAATAATGAACCGGTTTGTCTTGAATTCTTGCAAACGGATGGTTGCTCACCTGGTTTGCATCAAGTTCGAAAACCCATGGTAAATCTAAAGGAATGGGACGATTAGGCGAATCCTGATTTGGGGGGCAATACTTACACCACCCATCACAAGTGCACCAGCAAGAGAGCCAGCCACGAACGACATCTCTGTGGCGAAAGTTTAGTTGCTAGTGGTAAGTATTGTAACCTGCAAGCAAGTCGAGTTGATAAAGCCAAATGCGTCACGACAACCACGACCTAAATGTTATGTAAAGCGATGTCCCCAACCTGCGGCAACCCTCGGGGAGACAGTTCATGGAAAAAAGATGACTCGCTCACTACAACGGTGTTTAGTCTTTACTACTCCTTGACATGACTTATTGATGATACTGCAATAATAGAAAAAGCAGATGTTGTTCCACATTAACTCTCAACAACCGAGTCTCTGCGAAGTCGCTGTTAAGAATTGTTAGCTGCCTACTAGGAATTTACATAATGAACGGACGATGAAGGCTCTCGCTACCGGCAGGCATGTACTTCTCAAGAAGCCCAGTGGCAACGCCGCTGAAGAAACGTCTTCTACTGCGGATCGGTGCTTCTTGAGGCTTTCCACCATAGGCGAGTGTCTATCTGATTACAACGAAGGACTGTCTCGACGAACATGCTATATTGCCAGGTTTTACCCTGCTGTTCAATGCGTCAGGGCCATCGTTGACAGCGGGGAGCCTGGCGCTCTCAAGAGGAACCCTTGCGCTTCAAAAGGGTGTAACTGCCATTGATAACATTCAGACATGATCTCGTGGGTGGTATTACGGATACCGGCTTCCCCTTCTCCCGCCATGAGCCCCTCTAAAATGTCCTTCCTTCCAAGGCTACCTGTCATATCCTGTTCGTTATCTCGTATCAAACAACGCTAGCCCGGTGATGTCCGCGTATTGGTATAGGCACCATTGCCAATCCCAATTATACTTCCTCAGAGCTGGTGAGCCAGTCAATTGGCAAATGCGACTTCTCCAGCCCTCCTCGATTGGGCTTATCTCCCCCAGTCGGAAGTCCCCGCTCGTGCAGTTTGCGAACGTGGCTTCATTGAGTTCAACTTCGCGATGCAGTGTTTTATTATTTAATCACCGTGGCACCTGTCAGCGGCGTTCCCAGGACTGAGGAAGGTGGTGGCGGTAAAGGAATGGAGCGATGGTCTACCCACAGATATCAGCTAGAAGCTTTTGTGGACAAAATAAAGGCCAAACACCACAAATTTGTATGAGCCCTGGGTTTTCTATTCCAAACGCGGAATGAATAGAGAAGATTTATCAACAGGTGAATTCATCACATATGTCTCAGCAGGTGCAGGTTGGGTCTTGGCCTCAATCCCCACATTGGTGTTTGACGATGACGGTCGAAAATGTATTGGTTATCACTATGTCGTGCAAACTTCGAAATGGTATTCGGCTTTTTAGCAATTACAACAAACATCTTATTCCCCTGATGTACAATGATCTACAGGTAAGTTGATAACATGGCACTCGACTTAACGAGTAGCCAAGAAAGCAACCACAATAACGCGCTCCACAGGTATCATAAATAACTTATCTCTTCATATTGTACAAGAACATATTTATGGCGCTGCGATCCCGAGCTCCAAACCAGAAACTACTGCCATACAGCGGCAGATGAACCCCAAGTATCAAAAGAAATCAAAGGATGGCGCCGTATCACAGCACCAAATTTAATGTCAATGCGATGCGCATGATGCTCAGAGCGAAATGATGCGCGTTCCAAGCTCTGCCACAGGATACCGAAAATTCGGACCTGGGCTACTCATGAACATGAGGGACCGCGGAATCTTCAAATGGTGCGCTAGGGCGGCCAGATTTTTTGGATCAAATTGACCCTCAATAAACATCTGCCGGACGTCAGACATTAGGTACTGAGCGAGAACATTATTCGCGCACCAGATCAACAGTGATTTCAGGAAATGCTTCGTCCAGAACTAAGAAACCACTGTTAGGATCACGGACAGAAATCTAGCGAGGTATGCTTACTTTTCGCGTTGGCCTCCATCTCGGAAGGTACGACTCCGCTATGAAAGTGCACTATCTTCAGACATGATGTTTCTTCGTTATGCCGGACGTAAAGAATCATGTTGAACAAACTGTTGATCTTCAGAAACTATTTTAGTGAACTTCACCCTCTACTTCGGTGCGCGTACCTCATCGGTTTTAACAAGCAAACAAACCTCCCGCCTACGCAGGTTTCTCATGCGCCGAATCAGACCGTCACCCCACCCTTTGGTGAGCTGCAGTCTATGTAGCCAGGGAAGCTGGTCGTACGCCCAGTATATCCATCGCAGTATAGTTACCTTATTCTGTGACATAAAGAACAGGACGAGAAGGATAATGAGATACAGAGCAAACCATCTAAAACAGTAATTTAGCGAAATATCGCAAAACAAGATGTAGGAGCCTTACCCTGCGATGGTAGGATCGATAGCCACGTTGCCTGCCGCTACCGTTACAGTGACACTGATAGCACCAGCAACGACAAACAATGAACATTGGGATGCACGAGGTAGTCGAGGTCGTGAGAAACGGAGGAGTATGAGAGAGACCGGGAAGAGCGCCATAACGGCCAACCACACCATCGTAAACCTGTTAAATCTCAGAAACTCCCGATACTGCTGAATTTGAGACACACACATCTGGGATATCACAATCAGGTTCGCGCCCGTGCTTGCATATATTAATGCACTGAATGCAATAAATGAAAAGACTGCGACATAAGGGGCGCCTGTTGCTGGCACTGTAGCAAAAAATACGCCTGGAAGGACGCGATCGCATGACAGCTTGACTAGAAGCTCGCAGGCGCTTAATATCCCTAAAGATACGACATGAATATAGATCACGACGCATAATTCTGATTCACGAACCTGTAAGCACACCTGCACAAAGTACAACAACAGCGTCAACTACGACGATTATTCGTAACCACCGTCCCGCAACCTGGTCATGCACTTCAGCATCACGCATAGTCATCGAAAATCGCAAGTGTACGCACCCTTTGAGCCAACAAACTGAGGATATTGTTGCCACTTTCAACCACGCCGAGGGGCAATAATGCCATAACAAGGAGCATCATCCCGCTAGTGAGGACGAGCGCAGGCAAATGCAAGTTGCGCAGAACCTTGGGATAACAGTTCTGCTTCATCTTGGATGTATATGCGGGTGCGCCTATGCTGTATTATATACACTGTAGGTTGCAGGTCGAAACACTCACATTCAAATCCAGTCAACCCTAGCATTCCTATACATACGCCATTGAACACCTGTCGGGCTATAGCTGCTGGAGACAATCCAACGTGCCCCAACGACCAGTTGGAACTGAGCTGAGCCATCCCGCCTCGTCCCCAAGCAATGACAGAAGCTACAATAAGCGTGATCATTACCACAGCCTTGCTCCCACATATGATCAAAATCAAGTAGATAGTAGGAAACATCAGAACTCACGTGCATCGCCAATATACCGGTTGCTACGCGAGCACTTTCTCTCAAGCCCGAAAGGCTGACGAAAGTAAACAGCACGAAAACAAGGGCAGCGCCAACGTAAACTGGAAAGGGTAGCGAGACTTCGCCTGCAAGATATGATGCCGCAGTTGCGGCGGAAACTACTGCTGTGGCTGAAAAATCCAGAAGAAGGAGCGCTGCCCCAAGAAGAGCTACAGATTTTGTGGATACATTGAGCCTGGTGGTAATTTGTCACGAAGATTTCTGTTCAGAGGCAGAGACAACATACAGGTAGGTATAAGGAGCCCCACTAATCGGAAGAGCAGAGGCCAATTCTTCCATGACAGGACGCCAAAGGAATAAAGTTAAAGCTGCCACAAATAGTGAAATAGGAGAACTGGAAGTGGTTAAGCGTGTTCAAATGTATGTTAATTGCGGGATTGGCTCACTAGACACCAGCGACAGCGACAACGCTTGGCAGAGTGTAGAATACGCCACCAAGTATGTCATTCGCTGCAAGCGCGCTGGCTGTAAACTGCCCAAGAACCTGCTGCTCTAGGAAAAGCCTCAGTTCAACTTCACTCTGACATATATCTTCAGGTGTAAGGGTGAGATGAGATATAGAACCCCAGCCAGCAAACTCAAAGTCATTGGTGAGGTTCAGAAATCTCGAGGGAACAGCCGTAAACTTGGGCTTTCCTTCTTTACGGGAACGTTGCCGGCGAAGAACAATGTCAAAGTGAGACTGGTTGAACAAGGGGGGTGTAGCAACGAGCGAGTCAGAGTTTGTTCGGGAGTCTTGCTGGTTGTCAGCGAAGTCACTGAAACGTGTGTTCAACGGTGCCACTCACAGTTCGTACGAGATGGCGGGTTTTCACTGGAATGCGGAGGTGCGATTGAGATGGATTCCTTTTCAGAGTTCCGCATCGCATTTACAGTAATAAATCGACGAGCGGGTCCCCTATTTGGCCTGACTGAGGTAGTGAAGAAACCAGAGAAGTGACTCGGTAGTATGAGTAACGCAGGTGCCTCAGGCTGGAAAGACGCGCTTGTGAGCAGTTGAACGCGATGGCACGATAAGAAAGAGCTTTGGTCGTGGGGTGACCCTGAACTGTCCTTCTTGGTCTCATATATGTAGGCTTGAAGAAAGAACTTGACATATTGAACATCCAAAAACAAATTACTAACTTATTATAAGACTTCAGGTAAATTATCAGGCACGGTCATGGTAGTTAGAATTCGCCAGAGAACTTGCATATATGCTTGTGGTCTGCGTGAGAGAGAATATGAGAATATTTATATACAACACTTCGAGCTGTCCTGGGGAAGGTTAGGAGATAAGGGAAATGGTACAAAGAGCTGACAGGCAACTGACAGCTTCGTCTTTATATACTTTTGCTTGCTCGTGATCCACTGGTGTCTATATATGGTTGATGTACCCCTGTACGCTCCTTCATCATTGAGAACGCTAAATAGTAGGGACAAAGCTGCGAGCCTTGTACTAGGTTGTCCAGCTCTTGACAGAGTCTAGTGGTTTTGAAAACGACCCCGGTAGGGAAGGGACTCCCGGGCCGCGGCTTGTGGAGATTGATAGGCAAACCAGCCGAACGGACTCGGGGCCCCGACGGGAAGTGAGCGCTTGAGCCAGCATCCAGCCCACCGTGACAAAGAGGGCGCGTCACGATGGGCGCGCCTAGCCATGCCGCGTCGAGCAGGTTGTCGTCCTCCGAATCGCGTTCCAATCGCTGGCCCGTGACCCGCGTGAGAGCAAATTCTTACATAAAATATACACTGGTGTACTGCCACCGCAGCTCGGCTTTCATGGCCCTCAACTTTGTTGACATCCCTCTCGAATTATTGCCTATAATCCTTGATTCTGTAGTCAGACCTCAACATCTTGCATTCTTATGTTTGGTCAATAAGTCATTCAACGAATTTGCGATCCAAAGGCTCTACCGGCGCGTTTACATCTACGCATGGCACACAAAGGCCAAGTCAAAGGTGGATATTATATTGTGATGTTTATAGCATACAATCACCGTTGTTCACATTGGGAATAGGTCTTTCTGTTGTTCCAGACACTTGCGAGTTGTCCTCGTCTTGCACATTACGTTTCACGTCTCGGTGAGCCCAGACCAGTAAATGACACCAACCAGCGCAGTTACTAACCCCCGTTATACAGAGATAAGAGCCTTTCCAAAGGCGCTCTCTTCTTCGTCATACAGCGGCCTCCTGGATCTTTGTACAAGAGGGATACGGAATTGTGTTAACCTGAGAACGTGTGCTTGGACTCGAGATGGCTCGCTGGAATCAACGATTCTCCTGGCTCTCCAGCAATGCCCCCAACTTAAAGAACTCGAGATCAACGGAAAGGACAGCGGATGCTATGATCCTAACATACTTGCACAGTTCTCCAAACTGTCTAGAATATCACTCATAATGCCGAGCGCGCAAGTTATTGAAGTTCTTCCCTCCTGGATATCCGCTACAGGTCCAACCCTTCGGAACCTTACTATGATCTGCCAGGTATGACAAGGATTGGAGTGATATGAATTCATTTGTCTCATTCCCCTTGGTAGACATCGAGTTTAATCACCGATGCCTTACTGGAATCTATCGCTCCTAGTATGACTGAACTGGATCAATTATTTATTATTGGATGCCCAAAGGTGACCCATAGAGGCATTGGTGAAATTGTGTCAACCAATCGTAACGGCCTCACGGGTATCGGACTCGAGAGGCTTTCCCCAGGGTTTGTGAGTCTTCAATTTTTCGCCCTCACTACGCGTCTGCTGACTATATCGAGCAGGATATGACCAGCTTCAACACCATTTGCAAGGAACACCAGGCGTTTAGGCGTCTCAGATCAATCACTTTGGCGGTTCATATTGAGACGCCCTTTCAGACATGGACAATTGATGTAACGGAACTGCTATCCACTGCGCCATTAGAAATATTACAAATTTATGCCACGACGCCAACTCCCAAAGTGGTTATCGCAGACGATTTTTGGAAAACCATTGTCACGATGCACGGGTCGCGCCTCAAGCGATTTTCTATTGACCGGATGACAATTAGTATAGGTGCATTACGTGACATATGTTCCCGATGCTCCGTTTTAGAGCAACTGTTTGTCGTCACCACGCGGCATAATCTGGTGCGCAGCTTGTGTTTTTTGTGAGTTGAGGTTCTCATCCACGCCTGTCAGGATGATGTGACTCGCTGTTTTGCTACTGCTCATAACCTCCGCGCGATTCATGTCAACTTTTATCGTGAAGTGAATGAAACAGAAGAGCGGTCCATGATGAAAGATGCTTTACGCATTGTCCAACAATGTTCTGCCACAGTGACGCAGATTGGATGTGATACAAGGGTTTGGCACGTGAGTTACTTTCTTATCAAACCAATTGTTTTGTTCTCAACTAGAGCACAAGGTACGACGTGATGTGCGGATGAACGACAAGACTGAATTATACACCGTACCTACCCTCACTAGTTATGAGAATCCGGATATACCGGAACAATTTCTTGTCGCTCGAGGGGCGTAGATGAACTGCCTACATGTCACCTGCCACACGAAAAGGATGCTCATGAACTGTTTTTGAATTCAACATTGTATACAAACATGAACTTGGTTGAATCAAGAGAACAGACGGACATGAAAGTACATCATATATTTACAATACATCAGCGCAACTTGTGTGACAACATCCAGACCTCGAGCGTTAGGCTTTGTTTCTCATTCTACCTGCACGCATTTGTGGCCCTACAACCTTCGAAGGAGTTGAGTCTGATTCTGCAAAAATACGATGTTGTTCGCGCTTGTGTGCCTGAACAGCCATCCAGCCTTCAATAGTATCAAAATTATCCTGAAGAGATTTGGATTTGCTTAGATATAGTTGCACTCACAGCAAGTTCAAATGCTTACTTGCATGATGGCCTGGGAATGTGGCACAGGACCCCACAGATACAAGTGAGTTAGTGGATCAACGATGCGCAACTCTTCTTTGAGCCGAGTTAATGCTGGCAGATTTCGTTGTTTACACAGTCTGTCGTCTGCGTATAAGAGGATAGCGTGTATGGCGCACAGACGGTCAAAGTGTATGTCCTCCAATAGCATGGACAAGCAAAGGGCGATGTCGTCGGCTGTCACGATATTAGCAGAGAAGAGTGATCCCAGAAGGCCAGCCTTGTTGACTCCTATCAGAGTGAGGGCAGAGTGTCGACCAGATGTGGAACATATGTTCCTCCAGTCGCCGTCCTGATTAACGTTTAGTACTCCCGTTTTCTCAATCAGCAGAGGACTCAACTGGTTTCCAGTGTAGGCGAAATACCTTCATAGCGCCCAAGCGTAAGGTTTTCTCAAGACGTTTCATCTGTTTCGGTGATTCCTTCGTCAGCCTGTCTAACATCGTTTGCACTACCATCGAAATAAGCGGCGCTGACTGAACGCTCTGCACTCCAGCGGTCAGCAGACTTTCGACAACGAAACCCAAGCCATGAATTCGGAGTTCTTCCATTTTGGCATCGACAAATTTTCCAAACCCTCCCCCGATGATCGGGGATTCGCCGGGTTGCGTGACAAAACTGTTGTGGGGGTCTGAGGAACATGCATGGTGCTGGTCGCTCGGAGGCAATGCGTTTTCCTTAGGACCGTTGGCTTCGAGTGAGAACTTTTCATCCGCCTTGGGATGATAATCTTCAGCAACGTTGTGTAAGGAAACATCGTCCGCGCTGCATGTGTGCGAAGTAGGAGTGCAAGTCTCATATATGGGAGATGAAGGATCATTGACGATAGCGAAAGTAGCCTCCATTGTAATTGGTGGCGCGCGAAGGAGGATAACGTCCGCCTGCGGCGGCATAGGCATCGTGTCGACCTTGTCGTTAGGCATAAGATTCCAAACGCTACGGACAGTAGTGCTTGGCGGGGGGAGAGCGCCAGAGGCATTCGCAAAGCACTTCATCATGTTGCGTGTCCTGATCTCCAAGTCATTTGCAAGAAGGTGCTGCTGAGAGTTCTTCTCGAACGGCTCTAAAATTTGGGACGAGACATTATCTGGCAGCGTGGCGAGCAGCATGATTTGGCGTGACAATCGACAGGGAGAGATGTTGGGAAGACCACGAATGTGGGCTGCATCGCGGTTTATATGTCTGGATTGTGTGGGTGTGGATATGTGGATTGGTTGGTTGTGGACCGAGCACTGTGGAAGGAGGAAGGAATACGAACACGAGGTGAATTATCAAAGCTGGCAGTGGCAGTGAGAATAGGACACAGCAGCACCGCTTGGCTTGCGGCTCGTCTCGCACACAATGCTTAGTGCAGTGGCGAGCCAATGTTATTCTCGAAGGAGATATCAACTCACGCCACACACCGAGGTAACATCCTGAGGTCCACTACTATGTCACGGATTGGACCTTCAAGTTAGATTGTGACTGAGCGAAACGAACAAAGATGGTTGTTTTGATCGAAGAATCAGGATGCACGAATTTTGAGTCCGAGGATCTTCAAGTTATTGTTCTTTAGATGCTTCAAGAGGACATATCTGACTTGATGCCCAATGGATTACTGGAGTCTTAGTTGGTGGTGCTCTGACCTAGCCTTGATTCTTCTCGGTTCACCTACGCAAATTCGGAGAGTCCCTGTAAAGAACGTGGACCACGTCTCCTACAACACTTCAAAGAACCTCCTGAGATGACGTACCAACTGGTCCCGCAGAGAGACATACTGAGATCTGAGAGATATTGGATGACTTCCCGTAGGCAAAAATAATGCAGGATAGAATATCATTTCACGCTTTAGGAAGGTGTGCCGCGATGCCGGGTGTCATTTCGTCACCGTTTGACATTCAACAAGGGTCTACCCCCCCAATAAACTTTAAATCTGTAAGGGGGGGTACCCCCCCCCCACAGATTATCCTAACGCGAATAAACTCAAACTTCGCCTTTTAGGACCACTCACACCAGCGATATCCGCTGACATAATCTTACCGCGCGGCATCTGTGTGGGCTTCATCGTCCAACGTCGTTCGATACTACCACTCCTACACTTCTCTAATCCCTCATATATTTTTGCATACTGACCTTGTTCCTATAGGCACTGGTTTGGGCACTTTCTGACGGGCTGAACCTCTGAGCCTGATACTAGCGCTCGCAGGCCAAGCAACTGTGACAGCAGTGCCTCGTTTTGTTTCAACATCAACGTACGACGGACAACTGGCGTCCAATGCGAAAGCCCCCTCAAGAAATTTTCATTCTCCAACCCTACCTTCTGTGTTTGTACCTTCTCATTGGACAGCAACCATGTCAGGGTCCTTTGCATTGCAATAGGTTGGCACGAAAGTCCAAACGACGACGGCCGACAGCCGTCGGACTCCTGGCATATAAAGAGACACTTTCAATGAGTACAAGGTGAGCATTCATTGGTTTGGATCCTTTCTCTCTCTGATACTACACTTCATTGAAAGGTACCGTGAAACTGTTGTCGGGATGAGCGCAAAAATCTGTTGCAGACTAATTTGATGCATTATGGAACTTAAGTAGTGCAATACAAGGCCGAGGGCACCTCCGGCATCAAGAGATCGACGTTCGACACGAGGATTAGCATACTGACTGATGTCGTCACGAGGAATGGGTGTATGATACCAATGTTTTGCGAAGCCGGAGGTGAGTATGAAGGTGAATGTTTCCACATCAAAGCCCATGGTCGTAATGAAGGCTCGATCATTCTGGCTTGCGAATAAAGCTTGCCACGGGGTACTCGTCTGTGGATTTGGGAGGAGCTGCACACGGCAAAGGTATTGTCGTCGCATTTGACGACTGTCAATATGTTCTTGTCGAGTCAGCTCGGTTCCCACCAGTACAGTAGCTGCAACAATGAGCGCAGATTCTTCGTCGTCGATTACTTCCATCTCTATCTCGTTTTGCAGCACTTGATATTGAAATAAGATATCATCCATGATATTCCGTTGGGCTACGGTTTGGTTTTTCGTATAGAATATCTTATCGCGTAATTTGGAAAACGTTTTTCAAAGTCCGGTATATGATAGTCCGCATTATTTTGCCTATGGGAAGTCATCCATTAACAGATTGCTATAGCCGAGAAACGTGATTCAAAGTCTGGCCTGTTCGAATTTGGAAGAAAGGTTCAAATTGATTATCACCGCACCGAAGTTGTAATCTCTGGGTGATTGCAGCGCCAGCAGCTACAGTGCCATTCATCAGGTAATTGTCGAGCGTTCAGGAAGATATGCATGTCCGGTGCAGCGCCAGCTATAAGCAAACTGTTGCGAGAGAACATCGAATCTAGAGACCTGTTAATTAATTGGTACTCCACACATATAGGTACCAGCAATAATGTTGTCCCCTGCGAAAGCTAGGGATTTGCAGTCTCAAGAAGACGGGGCCACAGGTAACCATGTGCGTCCGAAGCCATTCTGGAGCTTAATATATAACAGTCAAATCGCAAATATAACAAAAAAGTCATGACTCGGGTGGGGGAAAGAGCTGGGTGAATATGATCATGATGAACTGTCAATCTTTAAGTTGGCGCCACGGTCCAAACAGCCTGGCCACAATACATGGACGGTGAGTCGGAAATAACTGTGGAGGGATCATCAAAACAGCGCACTTTCAATCAACTGAGGACAACGTTTAGCAACTTGAACTGTGAAAACCGACTCAAGACCTATCAAGTCGATCTTGATACAGACGAGTACTTTCAACCCTGGAACGCGACACCTGTCTTCTTGGCTTCTGCAATACCGCCTCCTGCGAAGCCAGTGCCTGACAATATAATGAATCAGACTGCGATGAAACAAGACGTAATCCTTTTGCTTCACAAGGACCTACGCGACCCCAAACAAGTTAAACAAACACACACCTTCTCTCTTTAATTCGATCATGTCTTTATCACCAAGTGTGTGATCACAAACGATGCACTGCTTGGTCACCCGCACCAGCTTATCAACACATACTTTGCATACAACATGGGAACATGGTTTCATGACTACGAATGGTCAAATCCTGCAAGCGATGTCAGAGGCATGGACTCACGGAACATCATCCTATTATTGTGAAGATTGCTTTTGCAGGCCGGACAAATCGAAACTCCATGATCCTCTAACTTGGATTTGCCCTTGTCGCTCTCCACGGGAGTAGAATCTGATGATTGTGACTCCGACGCAGCGGGTAGCAATGTAAACTTCACAGGTACCAATGACTTCAGGCTGAAAACGTCATGAGAAGGTATTTACCATGACAGATGATGTATACCAACATTATTGGGTGGGGTGGATTCCCTCCCCGGCAGGTTGTTTGAACCTTAACATCCTTGAGGGAGCTCGGCAAACCGCTTGAAGTGTATGTGGGAGTTAGCGAAGGCAGCCAAAAGTCCGGTAGTTTGTGTCGCAATGACTCCGCCTGCTCTCGTTCAATCTGTCTTAGGGCTGCCTCCTCGGCTTCACGGGTAAGAGTTTCGACTGTTGAAGAGTCGAAGTCAAGCTTCCGCTTTGATGATCGGGCTGGAAACGATTGAGCACACTAGGAGAAGTAAATGGACGAGATACGTACAATCTTTCGCTCCGACGCCAGATGCAGATGCAACAGACGACAGGTTCGCAGACAATCCCAGTTGACCCTTCTCGAAATCACGAAGTACACGTTCCCTGGCTGCCTCCCTAGCTCTCTCTTTCTCCTCTTCAGTTTCCTTCTTCAGCTGTTCAAGGCGTTCCTTCTGCCGCTTAATATCCTTTTTCTGTGTCACTGAATACTCAATTTGTATGAAATTGTACATGTCACTGTGAACTTACATAGGTCGGTGTACGCACACTCCTTGCAGAATAAATGACCT
The DNA here is from genome assembly GCA_016767475.1 of Suillus weaverae. NCBI lineage: Eukaryota > Fungi > Basidiomycota > Agaricomycetes > Boletales > Suillaceae > Suillus > Suillus weaverae. Next base: position 672,011 of record MU179303.1, read on the forward strand.
TGATCGCATGCTATTGGCTCTCTCGCTCGTTGCAAGCACAAAGAACACGCGTCAAAATTTCGCATCGATTCATTACCCAGGCGTTGCTGTTGCAGTACTTGGTGAAACAGTTTGTATGATCCAGCTGAGTAGACGCACCCGTTTCGTACCATACTCCGCCTTCTGTCTCTCAGCGTAAGAGAATACCGAAGATGCTGTGTTATTTTTACTGTGCTTCGTCATGGCAAGTCGCAACGACAAAAGGTACCTCTGTTAACTTGTCAGTGACACCCTTGCAGTAACTAGTTCCAATTAGGATTATCAATTTTGCTTAGTTTGGTCACGTTTGTGTCAATGAATATTACATGATAATGAATTATTGGATTTCTGCTTCAACCTTCTCCGACCAACTTAAAGTACTAACTGATATGCTACGTCGGTTCAATTATCAATGCCAGAGTCACCATGCTGGCAGTATCTTCTAGCCGAGATATTTGATTCTGAATCTCACACTTCATATACAAGTAAGTATAGTCACTGCGCAGTGCTCAGATTACGGGGTGTCCCGTGCAGGGACCTTCGCATCCGTCGTAAACTCAAGATTCCATCGGCGGAGACATTCATCATAGCCATTGCAGTGTACCGCTATCCAGCCCGCTGATCGGCTAAGACAGCTGTCTTTTCTTACGGTAATCTCCCCCTACAGCCATTGTGTCAATGTGACCCGATGATCGTATCGCAGTCTGTCACAAACAGTGGACAGCCTGAGCAAAAACGACTTATTGTTATGTGCCGGTTATTGGTTCTAACATTACGTCGAGCTGACCTATAAAAGGTAGCTACTGCAGGCTACTGCGCCCATCCTATAGCACTTGTAAAATCCAACCTATAATCAATGTCACACCCATTAGCCAATCCCAAATTTCGAGTAGCAATCTGGTGAGCAAGATAATCCCTCCAGAACGTAGCGCAGACTGGATGATTGTCTGTGCAGCGGTGCAGGCATAGGAGGGCTTGTTCTCGCTGTCACAATCGGGAAGTTTGCAGGTCACGATATCCACATAGACTTGTATGAAGCGCACGACGCCATCACGACTGTTGGGGCCGGGATTGTAGTCTCGAGCCGTACATCGGAGGTCATGAAAGAACTTGGCATGTACGAAGAGATCTTCCGTGTTTCGACCAAGCTCCCTTCCTCCAGTCATGGTCCGTTAAAGATTTTATTTTTCAGCCGTATGTAGCTTAATTCGTGCCGACAGGGCCAAAATTCAGGATATCTAATATTCCACAGGGTGGTTTTGAATGGTTTCAACAAACCCCCACACTAATGACATCTAATATGCACCGTCAGCATCTCGTAGACACCCTCAAGCAATACCTCCCCTCGTCGTGCAATATTCACTTTGCTAAACGACTCACTCAATATGACAAGCAGTTATCAGGGTCACTCATCCTTCATTTCGCTGATGACAGCACCTCAACTGCAGACGTGTTAATAGGGGCAGATGGCGTCCACTCCTCAGTGCGGAAGACGCTCTTCGAAACATTAGACCGAGATGTCGTAGACCCAAGTAATAGAAGACGCTACACTGATCCATCTTGGACTGGGACGCTCGTCTATCGCACTGTATTTCCAGCAAAGAAGCTCTCGGACTTGGATCCAAACAATGTAGCCTTGAAAGATTTTGTGATAGTAAGTCCGCAGAAAAGCAGTCGTGACCGTCGTGATTAAATCCCATTTTGTAGTTTTGCGGAAACAGCAAGGTAGATTGTTGCTATCACTGGTCTTCACTTGCTGATGAATCTGCATTATAACTTCATAGCGCGTCGTTTCATATCCAGTTTCACAAGGAACGCTGATCAATGCCGTGGCACTTATCACTGATGAAGAGAAAGCTGGCACACCTTTTGAGGGCCGTTGGGTTTCATCTGTGTCCCATGAAGAGGTTCAGGAACTATATCAGGACTTCGAACCCACTGTTAAAAACTTGCTGAAAGTCAGTCTTAGGCTGTGTCCCTCATGCCGCCCTCGACTGATGACATTTCTGCAGTGTTTCGAAAACCCCTCAAGATGGGCGCTTCATGTAGTAAATGAATTACCGTTATTTGCTTGCGACAGAGTTGCCCTGATAGGTGATGCGGTACGCTTCTCCTTATTGACTATGTAGAAGATCCATTGACGAAATTGGCGGCGTGTAGTGCCATGCGATGACACCCCACTTGGGTGCCGGAGCTGGCCAAGCAATGGAGGTAGGCGTGATATTTCGCCAGACTATGCGATCTCATTTTGTACGAAGGATGCTTTTGTACTTGGTCGCCTTCTTGCTCACCCACTCACAACATTGAATAATGTGCCCGCCGCACTGAAGGCATACCAGGACGTTCGCCTCCCATTCGCTCAATTCGTAGCACGTGAATCGGCACGTACAGGAGGTATGTTCTCCTTTGACATGTCTGATACAGCTGGAAGAAACGTGCGAGAGGAGATGGAGATTAAAAAAGAGAAGCTTTTAGCCCAGTGGGAATGGGAAGGCAAAGATAGTCCCATTGCCGAATGGTTAGAGGCAGAAAGGAAATTGCGGCAGGGAAGCGACGAAGCGTAGGTGTTTCGAAAGCGCTATTCACGTGAAAACGATGTATCACTATCAGTATTCTCTTCTAAGTTGTAGTCCGGCGCCTTGAACCTATATGCACAACGGCTATATGCATGATAAACCTTATGACATAGTACGCAACTACAACCCACTGTCTCGGACTGCAAAACGGTACATACTGGCTATCCAGAGGCAAATTTAAATGGTGATGAATCACTGGTTCTACACTACCGTAGTGCCTACACGTATGCATGGGCTGCGGGAATCATATTGCACAAGGACACAGACGTTGCCAAACAGGATCATGAACATTTGATGCGTGATGAAGTAGTGGTTTTTTTTTGGCCCGCTCCGAGCTCATGCACATGACCTGACGCATTCGGCTTAATTTTGCATCTGACCCTACCCGACGACCCTGATCTTCACGATCTCTCATTCATGAATGTCTTTTCTGCGCAATCACACAGGACACAGCTGATTCTGGCAGCTGTATCTGCATCTTTACTGACATCAGGCCTTTTCACTGCATATAATGCCTACAGTCGACGCGAACGGAGACGTGACCTCGATCGAGACATCCTTAGGTCAATAGCAGACCAGGATGAACCTTCCAAACAGCATTTGAGACCAAAGGACGATGAGTTATTGAACGAACAAATTATCCGCATCGGTGCTGATGGATATGACGAAGAGCTGATCAGAGAGCAGCTCGCGCGGTGCTATGCGTTTTTCGGGGATGAAGGCATGGCACGCGTTCGGGAAAAATCTGTTGTCGTTGTTGGCTGCGGTGGCGTTGGTAGCTGGGTGGCCGTCATGTTGGTGAGGTCGTACGTGCTTATTACCGTCTACTATCCGTGTTATTGTGATCCACTAATTACGTGCAGAGGCGTGTCGAAGATCCGACTGGTGGATTTCGACTATGTGACGCTTTCTTCGTTGAACAGACATGCCACGGCTGTACTTGCGGATGTAGGAATGCCGAAGGTGGGATGTATTGAGCGGACTCTCAAGCAGATCAGCACGTGGGTGGAGGTGGACAGCCGCGTTGAGATCTGGAGGAAGGAAGATGGGGGAAGATTGCTGGAGGGAGCAGACTGGGTCATCGGTATGTCAATGCGTTCCTCGATCTCGTCTGTCTTCCCATTCAGCTTGTTATGAAAAGATGCAATAGACAATATCACCACAAAAGTTGACTTGCTGAAGTATTGCCATGAGCACCATATCAAAGTTCGTCCTAGTCACTGACTGATACCCAATCGTATCCAACTCATGCTACTGTAGGTGTTCTCGTCTATGGGAGCTAGTGCGAAGACAGATCCTACAAGAATTCAGATTAGTGACATCTCGTACACCATGTACGACCCTCTCGCACGCTCTGTGCGGCGCAGGTTACGGCTGCAGGGTGTATCTTCAGGGATTCCCGTCGTTTATTCCACAGAAGTCCCCGGAGATGTGAAGTTACTCCCCCTTCCCGAGGAAGAATTCCAGAAAGGTAACGTCAAAGAACTTGGAGTATTCGATGATTTCAGGGTGCGAATATTACCAGTCCTCGGTATGTCTTGATTCTTTGCAAACTGGCGTCCTGTTATCTTACTGTTCTTCCGCGGGGCAGGATCCTTGCCATCTCTTTTCGGACTGCACATCGCGACCTACATCCTCTGTGAGATGGCTGAAAAACCGATTTTGAACCCTTTGCCCATAAAGAATCGCAAGAAGCTCTATGAGCGTCTCCTTCGTGATCTCTTGCATCGTGAATCGAAGTTCGTCGGGGAGCCGATCAAGTGAGTTTACACGTCATATCTTCTCATCTGCCTTACACGTTATGCAGTAAACTACCTATCGACGAAGATGATGTCGCGCTGATATTCGAGGACCTGCATCTCGGTCGTTCTGTCGTTCCTCCGCACGCTGTTCCTGCACACCCAACACTTCTGCGATGGGACCCGGCGAAGCCACTCACTCTAGAAAACTGTGTGGTCTTTGAATCTACGGAGGCAGCGAAGCACGTTAGAGAGTGCTTGACACCTGGGACTGAAGAAGCACATTCAAGAAAAAACCCGAGAGCTGTGTGGGGAGACGAAGTGCAGGCTGTTGTGGAACGTCATGTAGAAGACGTGGCAAAATACAGAACGTGGGTTGGGCTATAACGTCTTCGCCAGCACACGCGTCCATCTGAAAGACTAATCGAGTTTATCGATCATATCAGGAAGCTTCGGTTTCTGATAGAAATAAAACTACGGCACATAGATATCCAATAGGTTATACTGTAACGATACAATCTTCTTTTAGTGTTACTTCACGGGTCATCTTACAACACTTCTCCATCGTGCTATTCCCATCTCGTCCTTCTGGCCCAATGCCCTACGTAACATAGATGAGGGTACGCCTTTGCGAGTTGACTATACAGAGAGTTATGAAGGCACCAACAAGTAGCCCTGTGACGATACAGGTTGCGGTCTCGGCTAGCGAATGCGGTCGGCGCTTTGGGTGTCGCTGTGGTTCTCCATGTGGAGATTCCGATTCTGGTGTAGGCTGAGTTCGCTCTATGGCAGACTGCTGGTGGACAACAATCGTAGGGGCAAAAATGAGGGTAGGTGTCTTCGACTGATTGCTATCCGGACTCTCAAAACCAGGTGTGGCTACATCAGCCAGAGCAGCCTGCGAAAAAGATGCAGCTGTTGGGGCGGTAGCTGTTGGGAGCGCTAGGACAAGGGTATCTTCGTCCGCCGACCATTCGAGGATAGACGCTGGAGGGGAGGGGAGCATAACAACGGATCCTTCGACCTCGGCTTCTATCATGTCGTTCGTGGAATCGACTGATGAAGCAACTTCGGCCTCTTCGTAGTCCTGTACAACACGTTCGAGGTTGGAGACCACCCCTTGCAACCTTCGAACTTCTTCGACCACTACCCCCTTCTGCTTCTCTCGAACTTCCTCGCCGACAGATTGGACGAGGGAGCGAATGACATCCCACATCTCGACGTGGTCTCGTGACCACCACTGAGCTGGCCATTGTGCGATTATGAAGGCAAGGCTGCAGACTGTCTCAGTCGCTTCGGTGAAATCGTCGACGACAACGCTATGGAACCATGGACGCAGAAATGTCATTGCCAAGCGAACGGAGCTTCCAGTTGCATCGCGAAGACGATGCTCAGTAGGAAGGTGCAAGAACTGATCTGACATATCTTGGCAGAACTGACGGAAACTAGGCTTGCGATCCATGGTATCCCATGATAGGATATTAAACTGCGATGAAGACGACCGCTTATCGATAATGACATCTTGGCGGAGGAAATACGACGGGAGTTTGTCGATGATGCTTAGAAGGGGGACTGAGGCTAGAACAGCCGAACCGGGGATAGATCCATGAACAAGGACGTCTTGCGACTCCAATGCGAATCTGTACCACTTCCAGTAGTCCAGATGCCTTCTATGTCACAAAATCAGCTTATCAGAGCAACCAGGAGTCCGATCAAAAACACTGACTCATTGGGTGTGCCCTTTCTTAGTAGCTCCAGGGCGGTCGCAGCTCGACCGGCGAGCTGACGTGCATCGATAATGGCGATTTCAATGTCATGTTTGAGACCAACCCGGTACCTGCGGGTAGCTTCCCAAATGGCCCATGCAAAGCTGAACGTAGTCGAGATGTAAGGGGACATGTGTCTCTGCGTCCAGTCCATGTGCTGGGCAACATCCGCATAACTGCTCGTTGAAGCTACTGATTTGCCTGTAAACGGTTGTCGAAGCCGCTCTGCGGCCTCTCTATATTGCTCGTTGTACTTCTGGCCAACAAAGTAGGGCTCAGTAGCATCAAAGAACGGGGAGCGTTGCTTCGGGGTATATACACGAAACAAGAAGGGGTTGTCCTGGATAAGGTGATCAAAAGTATGATTTGAGCCATACCCGTATTGAGGTAACGGACCACTTGAAATTGGGCTCTGAGGTGAGGATGGAACGATGGTCATCGTAAGTAATGCCAAGGGGCCAGAGGATATAGTTCAGCTTGGGCTGAAGGAAAAGCTTTTCTAGAAATTGGAACTGTCCTCGTGTTATCCAGCCCTATCGATCCGGATCGTGGACATGAAGACAAACACATGTACTCAACGAGGCATGTACAGATCTGAAATGGAAAGCAAAGGCCCCACCTATCAGCCGGAGTCAGGCAGCTGCTACTTGACGAGCTTCCCATTCACCAGAGTGACAGTTGCAGGTGAGTCGGTATTCGTCAATGTTCCTGACTGTGGGCGGGCACGGTAGTTGTATAATTCCCATGTCGTGTCGATGCCTGGATGTAGATACCTTAAACTTACAAACGTCCATGGACGTTGAATATAAGCGTTCTTGAATGAGCTTTTGTATTCCGACATCGAATGTCGAGCACAAGTTATTTTGTCAAAAAGGTCGATTGTATTAATGCCAACTACCAGGGTGCCGCTGAGATTCAATTCTGAGTCCTATTATGTAAAGCAGGTGAGAGCATGCATCTACAACGTTTCGCCGGAGAATCCAACGAGGCTTCATCATTTCTTTGCACAGCACTTTCAGCACACCTCTTCCGGTATGCTTGGTAAGATGCTTGGCAGCATGGAAGCTGCACGATTCGATGCGATACAGCCTTCAAGCTTCAGGCCGCATCTCGGAGAAGACTCAGATCATATATGAGATTGATGCTAGAATACGTATCTCAGTGCTCGTCGCTGATTCCGTATGCGATGTCTCAATTGGTGGCGGAGCGCATCATTACCCAAGCTGTGATCTAAGCTTGTGGGGAAAATGCACCCGGCTTCGACGGTCAAATGAATGCCTCTGTCAAAATGTCACGGTGCGCCCGACAAGTCGACGTCCCCAGTAGTGACAATGTATACCCATCTTCCTTGGAAAGTTCTTATCTACTCGTCCAAAGGTAAGTCCTCGACGTCGCTAGTGCTAACAGGAACTAATAGTATATCAGATTTCCACAGATACCCTCAACAGGCAATCATTCATCTCGATAATCTCCTCATCTTGCCGATCCTCTTCGCTACTTTGGATGCTGAAAATGTGACCACAATCCCAGCCACGTCGGGAGCAATGGCTAACAGTGGTGGTGTTTATGCGGCTCGTCCACCCTTCTCTAAACGCAAATCTTTTCCACAGCTCCTCATTGGTGACGGGTCGTGAGTTAACCACTAACAATGATCTGTGGTCGTCCGGCATCCGGACCCTTTCATCTCGGCGGCTAAGCGACATTCGTCTCAAAGTTGTTTGCACATTCAACGAAAGAAGCCAGCAATAGGCAAACCGCTCACGGAGATATGCTCTTGGCATGATTCTATTACCGCTTATCCCAGGAAGAGTAGGGTGGTCCGGTAAACTTGTGTTCAATTGTAGAGTGCTTGGCAGCATCTACATTTCATTAAAGCCGCTTCAATTCCGCCACAAGATAGTAAGGTGTACTTCTCTGATTGTTCTCACTGTTCCCGGAGGTTATTCTCTGGGCTTTACCCCCTGTATCTTCAGATCAAGATGCTCTCAGGACTGGTCATTCCATGCATCATATCTGATATATAAAGGCGGGTTCCACAGATTTTAATCCTTAGCGTCCCACTTATTATCCAGCTATGTCTTCGCTGCGTCGCCCATTTGCCACTGCACTACAAGGTGCATCGTCTGGAAGAGTCACGCAATCCTTACCTACATGCCTGTCCTCATCGATGTCGGTTGCGGTAACTGCGCAAGAATACGAGGCACTCACTATTCCACCAATCTTTGACATCTTTGACGCTCCAGTGCGCCTGAGGGAGTCTTCCGCACTTGTTAGACGAACACCCACGACCACTTGTGTCACTGCCCTCAAACGTAACGGTGAAAAATCACGCAATGCCACTAGCAACTTCACTCGAGCTCACTATTTCTCCTCACTACCTCCCCCCATCGTATTTGATGGCCCTGCTCGCCCGGCACATTTATTGCCGCGAGCCCTTGAAATTCATCGCAAAATGCGGCAATGCTTATCTCCCTCGCCTAACAGACAGGCACACACCCCTCCATCCCTTTTCATATCAACCTCAGAGCCTGTATATGAAATCTTTGATGGACCTTCGCGAATAACCCATTATAGATACCCAACGTCGTCCTCACAGGTGCTTCGCGTTCTATCTGAGGTTGTCGCTCACTCACGCATACCCCCTCTTAGTCTTCATCGCGGCCATATGTTTGCCTTACCCTGGGTATTTCTGGAGCGTTTGGCTGGTTGGCGATGAAGGACCAGCTGGATGATCAATCGCAGCAGGGAACGGGGACATCTTCATGAGCGGGCGCAAAACTCTTGACCACGTGTAGGCTCGAAACAATTATCGTTTCGCGCCAAGATATGTGCACGTGTCAAACTGCGAAACAGGCGGGCCCGAGCCTATGTCCTCGAGCTCAATCATGCGGCGTTTAAGCATACAGCCATGCGTGTCCAGCATTATATCTTCTCGTCGGGTGTTCTTATCATTGTGTTTCGGATCTTTTGTTGTGTTTGACGCCTTTTTTGGGCCATTCACAGCGTACAAACCAACCCCGCCTTTCATAGATCTGACCGTTTTATATTCTACGGTGTGTATCAATAGTGTATGCATTATCAGAAATGTAGCCCTTTAAAACGTGTATCACTGTCCTTGCAAGTGCGGTTATGATGTGTGATAGGGCACTTTCATGTTTACGGCGGAAGCCTCATGTTCGAGTGAAGAGTAGAGCCGTTTTCAGATAACACGTTAGTACGAGAAACAGAACCTTGCCAGCATAAGACTGCTCGAAGCTACAGATTCCACAATGAAGCTGTGGCTGGCGCAAATGAGAAGAAGGATCCGTGCTCAGTGAATCAACGTCCTATGGCAAAACTACCCGAACTGTTGTGTCATAGACGACGAATCAGCATACATGCCTAGGTAGATGATGGTGATGATTGGTTAGAGTAAGCAGTGTTGAGAAACGCACTCATTATTTACAAGGGCATCGAGATATGAGTTTGTTCATAAGCCGTCTTAACTTCATCTGTTCCTCCCATCACGAACCATAACGGTAACAATCACAGAGTGGTCATTGAGCTGAACTACCAGTTCCATGATTGCACAAGGATGGCCAACATGATCATGAGAGGTAGATACATGCAAGTAATACGGCATTCAAGGACATATGTAGTCGTGGTATTGCTTCGTATTCAGAGCAGGGACGCTCCGTGATCGTTTGATGCGTTCGATCGTGGATACATGCTGGCCTGAAATGAATGTCCTCGTTGTAAACACAGAAAAAAAAGTCTAGCGAACTCGCGTTCCATGTCAAATTCAACTACACGACCATGGCCATGAGCTAACATCTACACCCCAGTGAGTACCGCAGGTTGGATTATCATGGATTCTGGTGGGCAAAGAGACATCAATCGCGTGCTGAATCGCAAAAACGCGGAGACTCAGACTAGTCAAGTGGACTATCACTGCGTCTGCCTAAATAAGGCTGCACACATCCAAGCTTGACAAAATGTCTCGAAAGCTCTGGGGAGTCCATGCGCAACTGTGAGCGTGCCTACATGTGCTTGATGTGTGTGCGGGCTAGTTTCGTGTCTCACATTAGAGTGAGATTCAGATCTAGGGTAGATGGTAGGGAGGTGTGGAGTTGATATCTTGTACGAGTCTGCGGGAAGAGATGAACGATTAGTTATGCGTCGAAATGAATAGATACGTAGATATCACTGACTAAATAACTGACCTACAATCTTTTGTCCATCAAGCTTAGGAGAAGTGCAGACGCACATGCAGACATGAATACCTCCTCATCAACGTCAAGAAGGAGGTGGGTGGTGAATGATTGTAACTTAGGGCATGAGTGGAGCGCGCAAGGAGAGGGTAGATGAATATCTGCGGAGAGACAAAATTAGTAAGGCGATTGGAAGATGGGAGCTCGTGTTTTTGGAGTATGTAAAACACTTGGATATAGCCAGCATAAAACAGCTGATAAGAATAACGCCAAAGTCATTGCAAGAGAGAAAAGACAGATCATGGACGAACAAAAAGCGACTCACACATCCCACTGGCGCGCCTTGCTCTTGTACATGCGATGCTGACGAGTTTATCGATCTGTGAGGGTAGGAGTGAGTTCGAATTTCGTTATGCATCAGGTTGGAACTGAAGTACGGGAAGGGAAAGGGGGAGTTGTGGAGATATAGTGCAGGCGGGAGAGCCAATACAACAATAGCATTCATAAACATTGAAGTCAAAATGGGACAAAAGCGAACGCACAGGAAAAGTCAACATTCAAAACAGGAACGATTATGATGTGATGGGAGGGACCAGTCAGAGCAGAGACGTAAAGTTGAAAAGCGCCGCAACATCGATCAAGAAGTCGCATGTGCGCTCCGAATGACTGTGGGCCGCGAACGAGGAGATGCCACTCACCTCTCCTGCTTTAGATTGCTTGTAGCACATCAGAGAACTGATGAGTCCTCGATATCGTAGCCGTGAGAAGTACTCGGCAGGCTGCAGCACTCAATCGAATTACTTCAGCAAGCTACATCAATTACCAGTATGTCGTAGATTATAAGCGTGGTTATCTGATCTCAGCATGATGAACAACAGCGACAATTAAGCCGGATATGAATCTCCTTTCAAAGGGGAAAACCAATGTTGTGTGGCGTTGGCCTTGTACCGCTGGGGCGTGACCGTTACACCCATGAAAAAATCCGGATGTCCCTGGGGGCAAAACAGCTCAATGTGGGGCACTACCAAAGGAGAATGCGAGAATTCACCGTCCACATCCGCCCATCACTCACTATCGTCTTCAAATTCCCGCACGCCTGCATCATGTATCTCACATCATTCCTTGCCAAGGTAGCACGCGGGCCGTGGCTTGCGTGGGCATCACCAACATCGGTCAACGTGTGCAACTCTTTCAAACTTGATATTGCTGTAGTAAAGGCTCGCTGGAACGACTCCTGTGATGATGTATCTCCGCCATAAAGAGAAAAAACATACGATGTCTTTGATTGGCAGCGGTATTTCCAGCATCTCCAGATCTTTGCACCTCGAGCTTAGCTTTCCAACCATGTCGATTGAAACTGCACAGTCTATGAGAGCAAGACGTTTCAAAGGCACTGTGACGGTGCTGGGCGGAGCAATGAGATCAATAACAGAGCTCCATACGGGGAGCTGACGGTCTGCAAACTTGAGCACGAGTGTAGACAGGGATGTCAGTGAAACAAAAAGCGACGACATTGTCACAGCCGTTACATCAGATGTCGGACGCACGTCAATGGCGAGATGCCGGAGGCTGGGTAAGGTGATGGTAGGTAGGCAAAAAAGACTTGGTGGAGGGGTATTTTCCTGCCAAAAGTAAGCGAGTATCAGGGATGTCCAATCAAGCAAGGACGCACGAATATAGTGAAAGAAAATTCCTTCAGCGACGGGGTGTGTGTTGTGGCAGCTTTGATGACCACGGTATGAGGAGCCTTTGAACATCCAATGATGTGCAGCCCGCGAAGACGAGGCAGTAGAGGGAGCAAAGCTTCCAAAAAAATGCCATTCACTTCTTGAGACATCTAATCAAACCTCAGTAAACTGTTGAAAATAAGCGAAAGTAACGCACAAAGATCGTGAGGTGCGAAAGTGTCCGCTGCAGCGACTGCGCCCATCTCGTCAGCAAATCTACAACATTCCAAGTCGGGTAGTCCAGAGTCAGGCTGCGTAGCGTTGTGATTTTTTGCAGCATCTCTCCTTGCATCGTTGTGAGTGCGGCATAGATGTGCACATTCTGCAAGCGTTCCTTCCCCTGCAGGGAACCGAGCAGAGCTGGGAGTATCCTCGGCTCACACACAAATGATGTTAGGTTTTTGCAAACCTGCAGTGCGTCTGCAGTTTCCGAAAGGAAATTTGGATGCACTTGTCCAACAGCGATGAACGGTGCACAATGTATGTCAAGGTAACGAACATGGACAGCTAGATCAGGGTGATTGCGAAGGGTGAGGAATGGTGACATTATCTGATGCATAGTTATGAGAAACACGCTTTTTCACGAATGTTCGACCTACTCCTCCTCCGGGCCTATATCGTTTGGCATGCTTTGCGGTGAAAGAGACCGTGGCATACAAACACGGAATAACGCCAGCGAGGAACGATTTGCTAACAGACGAGACGGCTACGAGATCATTTCCAGAGATGAATGCAAAAATTAACTCGAGCACGTCGAGATTCAGGTTGTCTGCAGTGACCATTGGTTGAGTGTTCGAAGTAGACGTTTTTTAGACTGAGAACTGGATGCTCCCGAGCCACAGACAGGCTGTTTGTCCGGGTCTGGCTCGCAAGTACAACCACTGGTCCCAAAGGGCAAGAAGAAAGATGGCCTGCTTCTTGTGCAGCCTGGAGTCTCGACAGCTGGTCGCTGGCGCCTGTGCCAAAAATTATAATGGTGTCGACGATCAAGTGCCAGCCATGTCCATTTACGGTTCTCACTGGTACCAACTACTAGTATACATCATAGAGCTGTCTTGAACTTCTTTGTCTCCGCGCATTGGTATGTAATTACAAGTACACAGTGCGTATGTCGTGGCTGCGCTGGACTAAGAGGTTAAGAGTCTGATGTGACTCATAAGCTTGGATACGTGCGCAGACGCAACACCCAGAGTTACAGCAGCGCGCAAGTGTTTGTAATGGTGCAACAAACGTTTGTCCATCACACCTGTTGGCACCATCTTTCATATTCAAATCTCCCATGCAATCTTGTGACGATTTCCATATAATCAGGCTCGTCATCAGGTATCAAGTGGCCGTGTCGGACAAAAAAATCAATGAGGACTGTGGGATCAATAATTCAATAGAGATTTTGTGCCATTTGCATTAGCACTCACCGACAGCGCAATTGGGCTTGAAGATTCCCTGCCGCATCTTTGATTTCACCTCATCCAACGATAGCAACTATTCCATAGGATCGTTTGGCACGGTCGAGAGATAGAGACGCATGTACGTACATCGAAAGACTCCACCTCACCGTCTGATGGGCGGGGCTGGAACGGAGTATCATGTGGTACCCCAAGATCGTACACATATCTAGAAAGTGCGTCATTAAGATCCCCATAGACAGAATCAAACAGCACTTACTCGACCTCTGGTTGCAAGAAGTGCATTCTGTTTCTGCAATCATCTCATGGTCATACTCTGTAATTCACCCCAAAGCCTGGCAGACCGATACCTGAAGAAATAACTGATTGCTCCGACGGGTTTCGCATGATTCCTCACGATGTCTGCGTCCATACTGGCCTCCTCCTCGCACTCCTTGACGAGGCTCTCGAAGACAGGCATGCCACTGGGAATTCCGCCAGCAACACTGTTATCCAACCAGCTCGGCCACCTGACGCGGCCATTTAGCTCTGTACTTTATGAATGTAAATCAATCAAACCCACGTCTGCTTCGTCTTCGCCCGCGTTGGTACCCAAATCTTCACTTGTGGGCTGCTGGCTATCCCTTGATAGATAGTCACATGTATCCCATAGGTTACGACACCGAAAAGGGCACACGCAGCGCGCTCCATCTCAAAGGCGTAGTTTCCTAGTCCCTCATCGGAATCATTCTCAGGATAGTACTCGTGCGCTCCAAAGGGATTCCGGTATACAGGGTACATTTCGTTCCGCCATTTCCGGGGCCCGATGCTCGCAGGAAACACACCAGTGTCACGCCAGCGCTCACAAAGCTCTTTCAGCACTGCAGTGCGCTTTCTCGGTGTGTTGACTGACGCATCAAAGCTGACACGATGACCAGCTTGAGGTTCTGGAATGACCCACGTCCCAGGTTTCTCCTTTCGAAGGAGATCTACTACGTCAAGCCTCAAGAGTCCAACAGCAGGACTTCTTGGAGACTGCGATAGTGTCCACGGGACGAAAGAGTCTATATCGGAAGGCTTTTGAAAGACATCAGTAGAGCCATGGTTATGCGGTAGGCGAAAATTGTCGCATATCTTGACGAGCTCAAGATAAGAAAGTGGTGAGGATACGGGAGATGGGGGGTCATTAGACATTTCAAACTTCTGAGTCACTGAAGCACTAGCTTATCTTTATATCTCCACGCTCGGCTGATGCTCTCCTGACAATTGTGGGCAGTGTTCGAAAGATCCATATATACATTATCACGAAATCCATCCTGGCCTCAGGCTTTGTAATAAGACCCAAGAGAATATACAAAGTTCCAGGTTTCCGTGGCATAATTACTGTGAAAAGGCGAAAAAAAAAATGCAATATGTACGGCGCCCAACAAGATGATATAGCTGTAGTAAACAAGGTGAAAGGGGGAGAATACGTATAAAATCAGGGTCCGTCTACTATTTGCATAGCATTCACCTTCGATGAAGCAGGTCGTGGACCTTGGGTGGCTGGCGAGTATGAAATGAGAGGGGAAGCCGTTCTGCTCCCCCCACCAAATAGCGACGCGACACCATTCATGCCACCCTCCATCTCTCTAGGCGGTGCTCCTGGACCCGCGAGACGAGGAGAAAACCCAGATGCTAGACCAATAGGTGGCATACCAAGTTTTGACGAAGACATCGGAGGTGGAGACAGTGGTCGCCTGGGCTTCATCACTGGGCTATTAGTCGTAGACGCATGAGGCTCAAAGCGTGACGGCGAACGCAACCCAGGGTGCGGTATTGATGATGGGCTGGGAGGAAGGGGTCGGGCGCGAGGCGGGGAAACTCCCGATGAGTTTTGACGAGATAAGGCAGATTGAGGATGTGGAGGGTGACTCGACGAAGGTCCTGCGTACCTGTGAGGTCCAGGGGAATGGTAGCGGTCTGGTGGAGCTTGGAATGGGGGTGGGCGCTCCCGCTCATCCTGGTGCATCCAACCATGCCTTGGCGATGGTGCAGGCCCGCTTGGCAATCCAGGACCTGAGGCCGAGCTTGCAATACTATTATGCGACGGCGCCAATACAAATGGCGTCGTGACAGGTCGGTCACGCTCTTCATATGGTGGATGAGTGGATGACGGACGGCTCCCGTGTTTATTCCAGTGCTGCTGCTTATGATTGACCATGTCTGGCTGCGGTTGCGGCTGCGGCTGCGGCTCGGGCGGGTGGTGGTGATGCACAACGTGGTGGTGGTGACGATGATGGTGGTGACCACTAACATGATGATGTGGTGGGGCATGGGTATGGTGTGGGTGCCGATGGTGGTGCTCACGATCCAGTTCTTCATCACGGCGTCGCCCTTCCGCTCCAATGTTCCAATCCATCCCACCCGCTGGCTTGGGCATTGCAAACCGCGTTGTATCCTGTAGTGCTGCATTCAAGAATTGTTGTTCTGAATGGGGAGGAGGTGGCGGCATTCCCGGGCCGTATGCGGGAGGAGGGAGACCATCATACTGGGCTGGGGCAGGTCCGGAAGGCAACCGATGTAGGCGTCCTGATGCACCCAATGGGTACCCCTGGCTGGGTTGTTGGAATACAGGTGGTGGAGGCGGAGGTGGCATGCGCACATCTGGGCCACCATGGAATGCTAGAGTATCCATGGAAGGCGCGCCATACATTGGGCCCATGACCATGCGTGCATTCATCATACGGTGCTGATGCAGGAAATCGAGATCTGCAGCCGCATCTGCTTGAGGGAGGGCATTCAAGTCGGGGTATGCGGTCGCAAGCATGTGACGTCGGGAAGTTGTGAGAGGCAATATCTGTACAATTTGACGAATAGTGGGTGCGGGAGGTGGATCGGGGATTGCGTTAGGAATGCGGCGCACTACGAACAGAGCATTCGTGAACCGTACAGACACAAGCAAGAGAAAACAATCCTACGTGGTTGAGGTCTCTCGATAGCTCTGCGCTCGCGCTCCAATTTACGGCGTTTACGGTTAGTCTCAGCAATCATCTCTGTTTGCAGGTCATCTCGTGCGACCTAAGTCGAGTCATCAAACACAATGTGAGTAGCGGGTATGGACAGGACGTGCATCAAACGCACCTTCCACCAACTCCAGACCGCGTCTTCGTTTGTCCTCCGCCGTTTGTTGGCGGATACAACCTCATACACGCGCTTTCTGCAAGCAAGAGCAAGTCGTTTGTCGCGACGTTTATTCAGTTCGGCCTGCAGATGTATAAGCTCTGGGTGTGCTCCTATAGCAAGCCTTCAGCATGGACAAGTTTGAAACGGGTAAACATACACACCCTCGGAAACCAATGCCTCCTCCCATGCGAGTCCTTCCATTTTCTCGACATACACCTTCTCCCGCAATAGTGCAAACTTCAGCTCAATAGTTGCAAGCACATCGAGAGCTTCGGCACGGTGAGCGGGCTGCAATTCCAACTCCATTTCCATGTCTAGTTCGTCGTCCACCTCTGCTTCAAGCAGAGCAGACTCAGCATCTGGAACTGTTAATGTCACGGCGTCGCAGTCTTCATCCTTGTCCTTCTTGCCTCGTTTGCTCTTACGCTGTGGTCTGCCATTCTCGGGTTTGGGCGACGGAGAACGCGAAGAGGAGGGTGAGCGGGACCCAGACACAGAAGATGCAGACGGTGTGGGAGATGGCGGGTGAATGACTGTTGAACCTGCCATGATTGAGTGCGAGGCAGCTGCCGCTGCGATGGGCGCGACGGACGCTGGCAGCGGAGCTGTGATGTCAATGGGAATCAATGGAACAGTTGTGACTGCCTTGACCGGTACTAAGGGTGGCTTTGCCTCATTATCCATGTCTATGTCCAAGCCCGCATCTGGGGGCCCGTCATTGTCCTCAGATTCGGTGTCGAGGACGGGAAGATCGTCATCATCATCTCCGTCGGCATCTCCTTCAAGCAATCCATTTGGTGGGGCAAGAAGGCTACGACGCTTTGGAAGAGAAATTGCGAGGTCGTCGAGGCGACGGCGTTTTGAAGGGACAGGTGCCAGTTCGTCTTCGTCAGAGGCATAGGGCTCTGGTTCTTCGTCCACTGCCGAATTAGAAGTGGAATTTTGCGGGTCAGCAGCACCGTCCTCATCGTCATAATCTTTCACACGTCCATTGACAAGTACGCCAACATCGTCAAGAGGCTCGTCAGCGTCGGCATCCCCGTCGGGGTTGTCGCCATCGAGGTCGTCCCTCGGATCATCCTCATTCTCGTCATCCTCTTCCTCCTCCATAGCTCGAGGCGGGCCAGCCATCTCTTCTTCTTCCTCTTCCTCGACCCCGGGTGTAGCGCTTCCTTCACTCTTTGAATTTGAATTGGAGTTGGAGGTCTTCGATTTGTATGCCCAGTCCCACATCGGGGCAGGAACCAGGCCGCCACGCTTTTTTCTTCCTCCGCGACGGGGTTGCCGACGACGTGAACCTTCTTCAGCATCTCCGTCAATGAATGTCTTAGTCTTCTTTTTGGGCGACTGAGACTCCTGGACGAGCTCATCGTCTGTAAGCTCTGATAGCTCGGATTCGGCATCCAAGCCGGGACCCGAATCTTCCTGGGGCGGTGGCGATGGAGAGGGCGAGCTCAATGATTCAAGTGAGGCTGGAGAGCCCGTCATCATGGGCGACAGCAAGCAAGGATGATGGCAAGGACGACCAAGACAAATGCGAAGACGACCACTAGTCAAAGATGATCGTCCGAAAACGGAAGTTTAATTGGACCGTGCGCAATCTCATCCACACGTGTCATGTCTCACGTGACACATAACAGCGGAACTAATTATTGGCTATTTTAGGCAATCGACGAACGGGCTCCCTTCCACTAGTGCAGAGGTAGCTATAATTTTGAACAATAATATTTACAACAAACAGTCCCGAATGCAAGATGATTATAATCCAACAAAACTAAACTTGAACGCAACTTTAAAAATCTCCAAGATCGACCTCTATCATCTCGATGACGGACACTTCCAGGCTCTTGTCTTTCTTCGTGCCTGTTCGCGGGTCAGACAATGCTAAAGGTGGGAGCGGCGATATTGATCGTCCACTGGCCGCATCATGGGCCTGCAGTGCAGGCGTACTCGTCCCATTTATATTAGGCGTACCCGATCTGCATGATATTCCATTTGGATTTGAAGTTGATGGCCAGAGAAGCGAAGCATGATGCAATCAGGGGCAAGACAGATGACCAAGTGACATCAACCATGATAGTGTGAGTACAAACCTTGATATTGTGTCGTTGAACAACCTCGGAACAGTTTTTAATCTTGCACTCGGGTCCGCTGGGGTCGCGGTGCCCGAGGCATTCATTTTGCGTTCCCTTCGTTTCCGTTCGGCCTCCAACATTTCCGCCTTGCGCACTCCTTCTAAATTGGCCTTGCGATTACGCTCATTCACTTTCGCAAGTTTGTCGTTGAGCGACTCTTCACCTCCATTCCGAGCAGGAGTGGCAATCGCGGGCAGCTCTGCCAACTTGGCATCAATTTCAGCAACTTCGGCATAGTCCTGTCGCCGGATCGCAAGTGTCTTGGCCTGCACAAGTGATGAGCGCTGCAATGTGAGAGATGCACCAGATGGCAAGTTCGATAGCTGGCTTTTCCGTGCCAACATAGCGGTAATGTCACTCTAAGCCCGATTCAGCAGGGACAACTTCGAAAAGGTAATGGAAAAGTTCATACTTCTGTAACAGGCTGTGTGATCAACTTGGACATCTGCGCAACCTTTTTCTCAAGAGCGCGCTTGGATGGTAACTTAACGTCATCCGCAAAGCACACTTTCCCTAGACGTTCGAATTCTCGCTGTATCATGATAGAGTGAATGCAAACGCTAGTGGCAACGGAAAACAAACCTGTGTGAATGGGGCATTTGACACTTTGTCCATATGAAACGCCTTGAGCGACTTGCCATGCTTCAACTCAAGCGTCTGATTCACCGTGATATCGTTAATCTTATATGGCTTCGTGAGATTTACTCCCAAGTCTGATTCAAATAAGACAAAACATTCGCGCTCTAATTTCTGACACTCACTTTGTATCTCACAAATCCTGTACTGCGGCTGATCTTTCTCGTCTTGGCCCACAAGATAACGAACCCAGCCACCTTCGGTCTTGAGCACATAATATCTCAAAAACTACTACAGCACTCACCCTTCACGTAGTCCTCGAACCAGGGAGCCATGCAATATTTCGCAAGCTGGTCCCGCGTTAACCTGCACCCCATGAGGTCCTCGAGCGACGATGGCTCATCCGCAGGATCAAGCTGTCTTGAAAATAGCTTCCTGTCCTTCTCCTCTTCCTCTTCGTAGCGTGTTATTTGGCCATCCTCTTCCTCGCCCGAAGACATGTCCATGTCATTGGGTGAGGAGGACCGATCTTGCTTGGGAGAATGCGTCTTCGTCTGCTTGGAATATAAGAGACGTGAGTATACTGATGATCAGCATACGCACACGCTTCTTCTCGTCCTTTGCTTTTCGCCTAGCCTTGAGTTCGTCGAGTGTGCGAGACTTCTCTTTTGTGGCGCCTCGGGAAGTACGTTGGCCTGCGAAACAATAGCATCAGGAGGCGCCTGCACCATGAAGCACCCTGAATACGTTTTGCAGCTTTCGAAACACTTTCAGGATCTCCAGATTGTGCTTGAAGCATCTCATGCAGCTTTCGCTTGTCTTGTATTCGCATCAACTCTTCTTGCCGCCCGGCAAGTATTTCTTCTCTTTCAATCTCAGGCATAGAAAGTAGCCTAGCACGTAGCAATAAATTGACAGAGGGCAGTGTCAAAACTACACTTGCACTTTGTGTTCGAGATGCACTCACCGCTCCCTATCCGACTCATCTATATACTTGCCCTCAAGCGGGAACTTTACCTCAGTTTCCTCTTCACTCTCCGGCCCATCCTCTGCGTCACTGTCATCTGAGACTCTGTGGTTCCCCAAGATTTGTAATGAGCACAGCGGTGAGCCGGATCAAGGAGAAGGCTCACTCCGTTCTGCGCTTCTTGGCTGTGGAAGCCCTGGAGCTTGATGCTTGGTGTTTGCGCTTCTTCTCAGTGGCGCCAGCGAGCTCAAGGAGCTCGTCATCGAAGTCACCTTCAAAGTCGGACATGGTGGAAAAAGTAAGGAAGCAAAAGCAAAAGTGCTGTACAAAAGCTGTTCGACAGTGTTGCTGTGTATTTACGAAGACCCCCTAAGAGAGGGGTCTGTGAGAGTGTGGGAATTACATTCCTTCTTTGGAAGGAATTGCACTGTACTCCAGTGCCATGTCTAACAGCTTGGACAACCGTCAACTCTTCTAAACCGTCAGCGCCCGACTAACACCAAATTTTGATAGTATAGCTAAGCTAACCACAGCTAGGCATTAATCTTTTTGTGATTCAAGTCGAGGCAGTAAATATTCGTGGCTTCCTCCTCCGCGAACTTCCCAGTCAATGGCATACTTTTTCGCATCCCCCGTTGATGTCGACATCAAATTGGAAGGAGAGGAGCTGCGGAAGCAGGTGGACATAAAGACTGACAAGGATCGCACAGCTTCATGTCCAGTTTACTATGACGGTGACTCAATAGCAGGGCAGGTATGCGTTGCATCATAGCCAAATTATTACGTCCAAGATGCTCACGCCGCTGCAGGTGACCATTCGCGTTCGCGATGGAAAGAGAATGACTCACGAGGGCATCAAGGTTGAGTTCGTTGGCAGCATCGGTGGGCATTCACATATCCGTTATAATACCTTAGCATCTCATTGTCGTCTGGCTCCAGAGTTGTTCTACGATCGGGGGCATCATCATGAATTCTTATCATTATCTCAAGAATTGGCATCGCCTGGGGACCTGCGTCAAGCTCAGACTTTCGACTTCCTCTTCAAGAATGTCGAGAAGCAATTCGAGAGTTACCAGGGCATCAATGTCAAGCTACGGTGCGGTGTCTCTTGCGCCATGCAAATGCCAATTGACCTTTTCTAAAGCTACTTTATACGAGTATCTGTTGCAAGGCGAATGGCAGATGTTACGAAGGAGAGAGACATCTGGGTACACTCATATCGCATGCCTCCAGACAGTAACAATTCCATCAAGATGGAGGTTGGCATTGAGGATTGTTTGCACATTGAATTCGAATATAACAAGTCAAAGTGTGTTATTTTCTGTTATACAACCAGCCGGAGTGCTGACCGTATGTCAGGTATCACCTGAAGGACGTGATCGTTGGCAAGATATATTTTCTGCTTGTTCGTATCAAAATCAAGCATATGGAGCTTTCTATAATACGACGCGAAACAACCGGCTCCCCACCAAATCAGTACAATGAGAGCGAAACAATCACAAAGTTTGAAATCATGGATGGTGCTCCTGTCAGAGGTGGGCGCGAACACGATTTTCTACGCTTGTTGCTGACTGACCCTTAGGAGAAACCATCCCTATTCGACTATTTCTCGGTGGCTTTGATCTCACACCAACGTTTCGCGAAGTGAACAAGAAATTTAGCACACGTTACTACCTGAATCTCGTGCTTATCGATGAGGAGAATCGGCGGTACTTCAAACAACAGGTATGCTGTGTCGTTTTCCATTGGTTTACATTTCACTTACCTTGATGAACAGGAAATAACGATATTTAGGATACCAGAGGTACGTTGCGAAACTGTGTCGTGTTTCACAGACTTAATCCTGGAGTAGAACTAGCTAGTAATGCGCTCCATGATTCTTGTACTGGCAGTCTCATCTAATGATGCTGGCTTCCGTCTTTTACCCATTCTACCCATAGCAGCCCTTTCGATCAATACAGGGATGAGACATTGTTACAGAGGGGTAAAGAAAAACAGTAATACAGGAAACTATCCGATGCTGAAGGTAGTTTTTTTTTTCTTTTTTGAGTCGGTAACTGCATTCCGGAATGCAGTTTCCAAGGAAGTTAACGTCTAGTCAAATACTGTCTTCGCTACCCAACTATCTTCTCTTCAACTCTGTCTTAAATCTCATACACCTACTTCCCCGTTCAGTCTCCGCAAAGCTTTCTCTCGATTGAACGCTGCCTGGACCTCGAACTCGTGTATGACACCATCCGCGGACGTAATATGCTCTTGATCAATGATAATCTGCGGACTACTGTCGCGCAGGGTTTCTGCGCTCGACGAGGACATTAAACCGCCAGGATCGACAGATACGCGTCGTGGACTGATTACCGTTCCACCACTATACATCCTGATACTTGCAGGCGATTGGGAACGTGCAATGGTTGACCACTGTGAAGAATGCGCCGTGATATCACTGTGGGCTTTGCTCGCACGCTCATGCAAGTGAAAGGATGACAACTGTCTGTGGTGGTGTTTCGGTGAGTTCAAGCTCTCGCCTTCTAGTTGGGCAGTTGGGGAATAATCAGTGAGTCCTGCCCGCGTGGATGCTACGGGAAACTGGACTGAATAATTGCCGCTGTGTTGTTGTGATGCAAGTCTTGTCCATGGTGACACGGGTCTTTCCACGCGCGCATGCGCGGACTGCGGAATGGATATAAGCGGAAGTATTGGTTTGTGTTCCATGGACTCGCTAGCACAGAACACTGCGCTTTCAGCAGCCACGTCCTCTTCACCATATGGCTGTGCAGCATTACAACGCGTGGTCTGCTGGCCAAGAGCTGGAAGCTCGAACTCGTCATCCCCGTGTCCTTGACTGAGCATGGACCCGGGGTACTTGCCAGCAGCATCGGGGGGCAAGTCGGGGGTCAGCTCAAGGACAACGCTCATATCGTCGAGGATGGTCTGCGCAGACTGGCGCCGAGTGTTGCACTTTGAGGAGTCGGCAACATTGCGAGATGCAAGGACTTCTGCAGATGTGTTCTGGCCAGATTGCCTCCGCGATTCATCTGCATGGATAGCCCGCTCGGGAGGAGGGGGTGCAGAAAAGCGTATGTCCACCGGCGGCTCGCCACCTTCACCGTGCACTGTTACACGTCGATCTGCCTTGCCCCTTTCTACATCCTTTTCAATTGGAGAGTCGTGAGACGGTTCTGAGAATTGTGAGGACCGTATGCTCATGCGTCGATTGGCTATGAACGAGTGGGAGGTCGATAAAGGCTTGCCACGACGCCACACGACCAGCTCCTTGTTGAGGAACTCAAAATTTTCATTTTCGTCCATTCTGTGCATTGAGTATTAGCGAATTGAGCAAGCGTGGTGCCAAGGAAACCCACCCTTTTAATGCGCCAATAATTATGCAAACCCTGGCAATCAGTCGTAGGATTCTTCTGGAAAGTGGAACAGCAAAGCCGCCCGCTATAAATCCAACGATGCATTCAACAGCTCCTAGCTTGATGCCGAAAGCAATCCACCCAGTACCGTTCACAAAATGGCATTCGTCTGTATGATTGGTGTCGATGCGCCGTTGATCGAAAAAGGCTGTAAAGAGCCGGTAGCACGCGAGGAAGGCTGTTAGACATTGATAATTTGTATACAGTGCGAGTGATAGCTGGCCGAGGCTCAACCATAGCGATTCGCTCTTGTTGGTGAAGTCAATCACGAGCGGGGCCTGCGGCAAAGATAAATTCTCTGACGACACATCAGCCAAGAACAACACGAATGAATTTTATCTCTCACGGATAGACATTCCGAACGATGCCGCAAAATTCAACACTGCGACCACGGGAATAAGACCAGTGAATAGATATTTGGCTGCAGGTTGGTGACGGCGAGGGAGGTAGGGGATGAATTCCCTATAACTCAGCCAGAGTAGATATGAAGTGTATGACAGCATAGGAACAAAAGAGAAAGATCCTGTAGCGTTGGAAGAGTAGGTGCAAGTCTCAGCGTTGAGGCTCTCCGGTATACGTGGTCACATACCAAGGAATAGTTCAGCCATTCTAGAAGCAGTAACTGAATTCCGCGCAGCGGGTATTACATGCGATAGAAGGTCGACCAGCGCCAAGATAAAATACAAAATACCGTCTGCGGCCAGCAATAGGTGCGCCCTACAAGTGAAGTCATTAGCCAATTAACGTAACAGACGGTGATAGATATTAAGGGTACCGTCGCGAGGAACGGCGCAGAAACGTTGAGCTCGATTTTCAAGTTTTTGCAACTGAAATTAAATCCGACGCACCTCCTCGATCTCCAGGTCATATAAATCAAAAACACGCAGAAAAAGAGCTCGATACCAGGGAATATGGTAAGAGCATGGATTTGGATGAGGTTTAGAGGAACGCAGCGAAGATTTTCTGCAGGAAGCAGACAACCTACAGAGCTCGATGATGAACTCATGCTAGCAAACAGCTGCTCAAGAAGAGTTTTAAGAATTATAAGCTTGTGGCGAGTGAGTAAGGATTGTGAATACTGAAGCCAACAAACGGCTGGAGTTGGCTGGAGGAGACTGAGATCGAGTAATAATATTAATGCAGTACTTGCGAAGGCGGCACTACGGGAGGCTCAGCCTATATAGCTGCCTAGATGATGGGGGGTACAAGAGTCATATACTCGACCTTTGACCGATAGATATAATCTTCCATCATGATCTGAGATCGCAGTGGCAACTTGCAACTTGCAGGTTGCAACACGAGCATTACAACCGGGTATTGGATTTCCACGTGGCAGATGTGATCGCCCCTGAGCGCTGACTGCCTTATTTGCGCAATTGTCCTCGTTCTTGTCGAAAGGCAAAGACTCAGAGTCTCCCAAGATACCTGTATTGGCCAATGGCAATAGGTGCATGACACTGGACACAGGTGCAGATAAAGTTATCCACCACCGAGACCCCCTCAGTCCATTACTAATATCAATGCCTTTTGCGTCATCGGGTACCAGGCAAATTCCAGTTCTCGCGTGACAGGTTCGTGCTGAGCTCCATGGCATTGGCTGCAAATCTATTTAGAAGAGAGCCCCCGGCTACGTCACACGTTTAACACACAGATTGCAACTGGACATCCGCCGTACCGTACTATGCTAGCTATGCTCCAGCACCTGGGAAGCGGAGTCGAATATAATCACCGCTGGCACTTTCCGAACCAAGAACCTGAAGAACGCCAGCGAACGTCTAGTTCGAGACTACTATATCCGCCGAGTCGCAATTTCACGTGCGCATGTACCAAACTTTGCCTGCATTTGCTTCTCAGTCCTCCTCAGTTCATGCGAGAAAAAGATGATGCAAAGCAAAATGTATTGCAACGATATCAGATATATGAAGCTAGCTATCAATGTGTTTAGTGCGTGACATCGACTGAACCGCAACAGAATCGTACCTGCTCTTGATCTTCTCTGCAAGTTGTGCCAGCATACGACTGAACTGGCGGCCGGTGGCTGCGTTCAGGAGCCAACAAAGACTACTTGCAATATAGAACCAATGACGGGTCAGTCACTGCAAGGATACGAGGGAAAAAAGGATTGCAAACGATGTGCTGTCACATCGAGACCTTGTACTATCTCACATATAGTCAAAGGTGATCATCCCAAATGAACCCAACTCACCAGCACGATCCAAAGAATGAATTTATTGCAGATTGCACTTGGCGGAAGTCTCCGACTCCAAAACAGAGCAGCCGAATAATATAGGCTGTATGAGTATTGTATCCTGTTGTGTCACGGTAAAATGCAGCGGCGCAAACTCTATGTTTTTACAGAGATGCAAGTTGAAAATACACCGACTCTCGGCGAGGCGCAAAAGTTGATCCCATCCAGCGTGATGGAAGGAAACAACTGACCTGCACCTTCTAAGTCGCAATCAGTCGCCTATTTCATCAAATTTTGCCCTTTAGGCCTTGTATGGAGATCAGGGTTGGTAGCAACTGCATGCAACGCAAATGATCTGGCGGATTCGGAGGGAAGATAGTCTTTCCTTCTTCATGAAAACGCTGTGGAAATATGGAATATGCAACATAGCGGCAACCTGGACACTCCTGGACACCTACAAATTCTCAAGCTCGGCGGCAACGATAAGTCATCACATGACAAGCAGAATGAAGCCTAACGGCCATTTAGAACGGCTCAAAACGGTGGACAACTTCCTAATGTGACTGACTCGAGTGTGAGGGTGAGCGTTAATTCACCGAAAAGCTTTGACCCAAACAGATACGTTCACTTACTTAGTACTGTCACTAGTACTGACCGCTCGACAGAAACGACCACGTTTAGGGATGCAAGAAGGTGGTGACCTGTGGCGACACGAGAGAGGCTGGCGGCGGAGGACAAAAATTCGACAGTTGAAGTGGAAAAATGAGGTGATGCTATATGTCGCATCGTAGAATGGCGGATGGTTATGAGTCTTATGACAGATGGGGTCGCGGTGTAAATCTTCTGGAGGGACATTATAGACTTGTGACAGACACCATCATATCTGCGGTTTCGTGACAGCAGATAAGTATGATTAGATCAATGGCAGGGCCCAGGCTAATTTAACATCTCGCAAGTGAATGCACGATGGACGTACTTCAAAGTTCAAAGCTTCACGATCGTAAAACGGAACGATGCGATTCAACACCGTATAGCTGTCGATAGATGTCAAAAAAAATTGACAAAGCCACAAATTCCCACGAATGCATTTACACTTTGCAGACAATTGAAACGTCCTTCCATGAATCCAAGTTAGCGACTCCAGTTATTTGCGCATATGCCATGGTGGTGAGCATTGGACAGTCGCATCAATAAACTGGTATCATTGACCCCGTGCAGAAAATATCTGTTCTCCAACATGCTCCTTCAGTGCACCTACCTGCACGACCTGGAGACCCTACGCCTACCACCCGCAATCTTGATCCCTTGATGCACCCATTTGCTCGCGCTCGCGAGCGAAATCGTGCTTTGAATGCTGCCAAGATGGACAGGTTGTTTGCGAAGCCCTTCGTAGGGGCTCTCGAGGGTCACATAGACGCAGTCGAGGTGTTGTGCAAAAAGCCTGGGTCATTGAGCGCTGTTGCCAGCGGTAGCTGGGATGGAGGTGCGCTGAGAAATTGACTTGGCTGACAACTATTCATGTCCATAAATTTTCACTTCTCACAGGCGTCATTTTGCATAATGTTTCCGAGCGCAAACACATCCGTCGAATACAAGGTGCTCATGAGGGCAAAGTGTCGGGCCTTTGCTTTGCTCAAGACGACCGGCTGCTAAGCTGCGGTGTGGACAGCAAAATCAAACTTTGGGACGCGAGCCCGCAAGATGATATAACCGTCAGTTTTTCATTTTGGCAACAATTTTTTTTTGTGTAACTATCCCAGTCCATCTAGGAACAGCGCCCGTTGAACGAATATCCTGGGAAATCACCATTCAAGTATGCTGCTTAGATACGCTAAGATCTACATCTGATTGGCATATTCCTTCACAGTTCGATAGACCACCATCGTTCGGATCCACTTTTTGCTACAGCTTCAAACCTTGTTCAAATATGGGACGAAACGAAGTGGGCGCCATCCATCTTTATGATCATGTCTCAGCTGAATTGTCATCCAGAAGCGCCGCAATATCCAACTTAACGTTCCCCACATCCACCGAGACCATCACGTCTGTGCGATTCAATTTGAGTGAAACAAGCGTACTTGGCAGCATTGGCTCAGACCGAACCTTCACCCTATATGATATTCGCACAGGAAAGGCAGAGCGTCGTGTTGTCATGCAGATGGGCTCAAATGCACTTGCATGGTCACCAACTTTTCCAACGAATGTCCTGCTTGCATCCGAGGATCACAATCTCTATACGTTTGATGTCAGGCAACTGAAAACTCCCACTCACATCTACAAAGGACATGTTGCAGCAGTTATGAGCTGTGATTGGAGCCCGACTGGATTGGAATTTGTTAGCGGTGGATGGGATCGGACAGTAAGAATATGGAAGGAGGGCCAGGGCACGGGACCAGAAATATATCATACTAAACGAATGCAAAGGTAAGCCAGTAAGCCTTATCTCTGTTCGTCTGCTTGTTCACACTATGCGATAAGGGTTTCATCGTCTATATTCACTGCCGATGCGCGCTTTGTGTTGACGGGATCCGACGATGGTAATGTACGGATATGGAAAGCCAAAGCATCAGAAAAGCTTGGTATTATCACAGCAAGGGAGCGCGCCGCAATCGAATACCGGGATACCTTGAAAGACCGATGGAAGCACGACAACGAAGTTGGCAGGATTCAACGGTAACAATTATTCTGCTCAATTTGACTCGCGCTCACTAGTTGCACAGCAACCGACACTTGCCAAAGCCGGTCTACCAGGCTGCGAAGCTCAAACGCACTATGCTCGATTCACGTGCCGTCAAGGAGGAACGTCGGCGGAAACATACGCGTGCCGGGGAGAGCAAACCAAATGCAGAGCGCAAAAAGGTGGTTATTGCGGAGCAGACTTGATTGCGCGCTCGACGTTAGCCTATACCTACATTATAACATCGTATCGTGACATGCAGCAGCGCGATTCCACCGACACATGCTGCAGCTACCAATCAACGCAACTAGCGACTTATAGGTTCGTAGCAGATCTTGCAACACGTTTATTTAAGTTAGACTAGTTGTACTCAAGTATCCGCGCGAGGCTGCCATGGACTCGCTTGAAGCGGTGCATCGGCCAAGGGTTGTGGGAAACAGCAGCCGCAAATTCAAATTGACTTTCAATATCAATTGTGGCTATCTCCTACATATAAGTTGGCACGCATCCTGTTTCCGTACCATGGTATTGAATGCTCTTGCATACCAAGAACTTTCAATTGGTTGCTACATAGCTGTCTTCGAATAAGTATTCTATCCTCGGAGTCTCCATGAACACCCAGAAACCCTTTGTCTATGCGCCTGCAGGTTTGGGCCACCTTGGCTCCGAGAACAGTAAGGCCCAGACCTCGCATGACGAGTACTTCTACCTTCCTCCTCACATGCAGCCAGTTTCTGACTAGAGGTGGAAACTTCACAGGAAATGCCAATTTCCCAGAGTTCGCGACCCTCGTATGAGTCGAATTCTTGCTTTTCGTCGTATAACCGCTCATCTCCGTCGAACCAATAATAGAGGTTTGCCACCAGAGTTGCTCCTAATAATCTTCGAGCATGTTTACGCAGATAGCATGCTGAACGGAGAGTGGATTGCGTGTAGCTCGCAATCTCTCGTGCAGTTCCCGTTCGCTCCCGCCGCCGTATGCAAGGCCTGGAGAGATGTTCTTGCGTCGGTGCCAAGGTTTTGGACACGTATCATCATCAATCTTGACACCACAAAGCTTTCAGATATCGACACATACCTTCATCTCTCCCAAATGCTCGCTTTCGAAATCACCGTCGCGCGAGACCAACGAATCGTTTCCCATTCTCGCACAAATAATAATGACGAGGGCGCCCAAGCAGCCGTAGTCATGGCGCGGATTGTTCCCCATCTACATCGCTGCAGGTCTTTATGTTTTCAGCTCCTTCGCAGTTCCTCTCTGCCTGCTCTTCGCTATCTGAACGTCCGTGCACCTCTCCTTGAGCGGCTGAAGCTGCAATGTGGGATCGATGATGGAGAGCACCCCCTCGTAGGCAGCGAAGTTCCTGAGCAGTGGGGTTTCTACGCTCCAGCGCTTCGGCACCTCTTTCTCAATGGGCGCAATTTCCGTGACGCTTGCGCCCTTCGCTGGGTCGAACGACTTTCAAGCCTAGAGGACCTATGTGTTTCGCGCTATTCTGGTGGCAAACACCCAACAGGAGAGTTGCACCTGCATGACGTCTTGCTCGTCGTCGATAGACTTCATCGCTGGTTTGGAATACTTCAGAAGCTAACTCTTCAAGATATTTCGTTTGATGGCATTCTCACGCAGCATGACGGCTACGACATTCAGATCGAAGCTGTGAGCCTGCAGTCCATTAGCCTCTCGACGGTCCGCGCCATCTTCATGTCTAAGATCGGACCAGCTCCACGCCTTGTGCACATCAAGCACGAACTCTCATCCTCTGTATATCATGTTCGCTTGACTCAAGCTGACACCCTCGTGCTGGAAGGTCCTTTCTCACGCATGGCTGAGGCTATCAATATCTGGGACGGTGATTGCCTTTCCATCAAAAACTGTCCCACCTTCAACGATTGCACCATCCGTGACATTCACCGTTCGTGGAATCCAAACGAACTCACGTCTCCGAGCTGGTCCCGACTAGAGATAGAAAATTGCACAGAGTTCTCCGCAGATGCGCTTCTGGCCTTGATCGATGCACGCGACGATGCGGTACAACGAGCGCAGGATAGAGACCCCACATCACAGGCCCCTTTCAATAGCTTGCAGGTTTTGCAGGTACATGGCGGACCTCCCATCTCGCCAGAGGACGCAGAAGCATTCAAAGAGAAGTTGCCCACCTTCGGGTGGCATGAAGCAGCCACCATAGGTATAGCACATTAGCGGAACATTTGACACACCCTTTTTTTACTGCAACTCATCTCTCAGGAACTTCACATTGTTTCATAGAATACTGCGTAGGATCCGTGGCGAATACTATTCCAGCTCGATTTTCACCAGGGGGGAAGCATAACGATAAATAGGACACAATACATATGGATTGATCTCAATGGCAGATTACCGTCCGCTCGAATCCAATCGTACAAGAGGCTCTGGATACTAATATAACACTGTGTAGTAATGATCATTCGATGTTACAGTTGACAAACAGCTGATATAATTTCGTCGGACTCAGTGTACTTGCATTACGTGTAGGTCTGAATTCCGGAGTGTCTCTGTCGGTGACTGGTCAAGCAGCGACCCACTGACGTCCGATCACGAGCCCAGTGAGCATACACGTGTACCTGGACTTGACCAGGCATGGAACTGCACGGCTATTCCACACCATATAATCTAATGATGATCGACCCTTGGGTGGGGGCATCTACCTACGTGCGTTTCGTATTGAATAAAAGGTTCATACAATATAAACAACCCGTGAAACTGTATTGGATGGAAGCAGCTACACATTTCAGGACACGGCTTTCACATTCAGTCACGCGTTCAAGACATCAATGACAACGGGCAGATGAGTCAGCCGCGTCCATCTATCTGTGGAACGGCCCCACTTATGTCACGCTATTGCAGCTTTACACTCATCTGAACTCGAATGTCAGTCTTATCACTTTAATCATGTCTTCGAGAAGCGCATGCCACTTCCTGATGGCTTGAACAGGTCACCACGCTGTGAAAAGTCAAAACATTCAAAAGAATCGCTTCCAGCAGCGGCTACTGTCGCCCATTAAACGCGCCAAGTGCTCTCCATCGTCTTGCTGCACGACGACAGATATAGACTACATGGACAACCGAGGACATGATAAACTTAGTCGTCCACATGTCCCCTGTTGCGGGGGAAACGGTGTGGCGTCCGTTTCTTAGGGGTATGTTTATCTGGTGCGTTATGCGTCGCCCGCCATTCGCCCCGGTGTGGTTGCTGATTATATATCGTTGGCACTGGGTTATTGTGACTATTAGTGGACGTATTGAGGCTAACGTGCTCGTGGAAACTTGAACGTTCAAGATGCAAGTTTGCGTGATTGCAACAGGACATAATAAAAGACGGGTTTGGGACCACACAGATGTGTCTATCATGGGAAGATGGAACGGACAACAGCTCTCCTGCGATAGGGTGGTACCGGTAACCGTGCTCAACAGAGTCCAAAGTTGCTGAAATTCCGGATGGCATCTTTATCCGCAGGATACATTCAAAAATGTAGTTGTGTTATGCTCGACAAGGTCGCCGAGCCCGCGCGTTCATTCCAGACGAATGACGCGTGTCCTTGTGATACCTTACCACGACGTTGCATCAGCTTTACGGGGACTGTGGTAACGGATACAAATACGTTGCTGCACCTCCTACGCGTTTCATCATGCAGTGTCGCTGCACCTTGTCTGAACATGTTCTTTAAAGACATCGACGTCGTTCTGCCGGTGGACCACCAAGGTATTAATTTGCCAAATAGGTCGCCTCCTTGGTTAATTTGAACGTGTAGGTCATATGCTGTGTCACTACTGTTTCTTGAATTTTAGCTCCTTGGAATACTACCGGGACCGCCCGGTCGATTTTCATGCCTTTTTCATGCCTGTGGCCTGATGCGCCCTCTTTGTCGAAGACCTATGCATTCAAATAATGATGGCATCTCTTTCCTACTATAGGAATGGTTGAACAAGCGAGAGATTCGCCTGGGCTCGGGAGCGCCGCAGTAATCCATCTGGTTTGATTGAGATCACCCATAGTCTTATGAGATATCTGTCAACTCAGGCTCAAGCTGGGTGGTGATACAGTGCGATAGGTCGTAATGGAGCTACATGGATAGCCTGCTCCATCAATTTTGATTGAACGGTGATGAAACTCTGTCGCGACAATGATGGGCCTGATCAAGTTGAAGTATGGGAATAGAAAGGAAATAACAGGGCATGCTGGGGAACAGGATGAGGACGATGACGGTTCCTGTTCAGGTCTGACAGTACCGTGTCCAGAAATAACATGAGGCACAGCACCGTGACAGACTGGAACACAGCCTACTTATCTGATATGGTGAGCGATGAACGGGTAAGGGGGCGCAGCCTTGGTGATGGGAAGACATTGCCGGCTATCAGAATGATACGGACTCTTTGAACTTCCAGGCGTCAAGCAGAGGCAGTTGTAACGACTCGTACTAGTTAACGACGATCATATCCGTGGGAATGACTGAGCCTTGCTTAAGAAACAATAGTATGCATAAATTGCCTTGTTAAATCCTCTAATCTTACTGTGGCCCCCCATCATATTCCCTTCCACAGCAGGCAGGTCCTCTCTTTCGTTATACGCGCAGGTCGTTCTTTGTATCATTCAAATATTTGACCGGAACAACTCATGTCCTTCAAACGGTCTTCCGGTCTTGATTTTAAAGATCGCAACCCATTCAGAGACCAAGACCCCTTCGTCGATGGCGCGGGCGACTATGCATTGAATTCTATACCACCAAACCACCTCCAGCGCAACAAAGCAGAGCGCCTTCGCCTTCAAGGTATCCAGCAACCTCTTCCAAATGCTGGCATTGGCGCACCTAAAGTTCCTACTGGCCCTCCTACTCTCGGTCAAAAGTTTGACCGGTGGATGATCAACGAGGGTGGAAAACGCCTCTTTTTCTTTGCTTGGATATTTTTCCACATGCTCGTTATTGCATTCGGATTCATGAACTATCAACTCAGTGACGACCTTACCGGAGCCCGCGCAACGTTTGGCGTCACCTACGGTAAGTATTCAGATATGTTATGTTGTGTGGGTCTTCCTCTAATATTGCCACAGCTATTGCTAGATCTGCAGCACTTGTACTACACACCGATGTCATCTTCATTCTCTTGCCAGTCTGCCGAAACTTTGTCTCCCTGCTTCGCAGAACACCCCTTAATTCGTTTATCCCATTTGACAAGAACATAACATTCCACAAGGCAACAGCTTGGTCCATGGTTGTTTTTACTCTCATCCACATCGGTGCTCACATGCACAACTTTTACGAGCTCGCCCTCGCTGATCCCGATGCAAATACATTTGGCAAACGTGTGCTTGTTTTCTTGCAAGCAAATTTTGCCACTGGTCCCGGTGCTACAGGTTGGATTATGACTGCTGCATTGGGCGTCATGGTCTGGTTCGCGATGGAGAAAAGGCGCCGTGCCAATTTTGAGAGGTTTTGGTACACCCACCATTTGTTTGTCGTCTTCTTCCTCGCTTGGCAGTTCCATGGTATGTGGTGCATGATCAAGCCGGACAGACAACCGTACTGTTCTTTCAACTCTATTGGTGTCTTCTGGGTACGTGAACTTTGACAAGCCAGTTTTATGCCATCCCTTGACAACGACTTTTTTTAGCGATACTGGCTTGTCGGTGGCCTCATTTGGACATACGAGCGGATCTTGCGTGAAGTTCGCTCACGTCACAAGACTTTTATCTCCAAGGTCATACAACACCCATCCAAAGTCATCGAAATCCAAATCAAAAAGGAGAAGACCACTACGCGGGCAGGGCAATATATATTCATCTCTTGCCCAGAAATTTCCTACTTCCAGTGGCATCCCTTCACCCTTACGAGGTAAGTCAACTCCTTAGTCGGTTGTGCGAGAAAAGGCTTATAGTACCCCAGTGCTCCTGAGGAAGATTATATTTCTGTGCACATCCGTGTCGTCGGTGACTTCACCGCTGCGCTTGCCAAGGCTGTCGGCTGTAACTTCGACTCTAAGGATTCCAAGGATGTTGACGCCAGTGGTGGAAAGGTTATTGGCACGAACACAAATCCACCACTCAACCGGGTGCTCCCTCGTATCATGGTTGACGGTCCGTTCGGTAGTGCCAGCGAGGACTTCTTAAATTACGAGACTGTCCTCCTTGTTGGTGCTGGTATTGGTGTCACGCCCTTTGCTTCGTGAGTATCACATCCCTCATTTACTTGATGACATCATTGACGATATTCATTCAGCATTTTGAAGTCGATCTGGTACCGCATGAACAACCTGAACAACTCCAAGCCTACCCGTCTCTCCAAGGTCTACTTCACCTGGGTCATCCGCGACTTTGGCAGCGCCGAGTGGTTCCACTCACTACTGCAGGCTATCGAAGAGCAGGACACGTCAAACCGAATCGAGATCAACATCTACCTCACTGCAAAGATCAAGGAGGATGACATGAACAACATCATAGTGCGCGGTACCCATTTTCTCGGTGGTTTCTGTAATAATTGTATTTTTCCTAGGTCCAAGATGTCGGTGCAGAGAAAGACGCTATCACGTCCTTGCGTGCTCCCACTCATTTTGGCAGGCCAAACTGGGACAAGGTGTTCAATTCCATGGTTGAAAAGCACCCCGAAACCGATGTCGGCGTGGTTCGTAGCTTGTCATTCCTTTTTAACTCGTCCGCTCACCCGTCCTTTTCTAGTTCTTCTGCGGCCCCCCAGTTCTTTCCAGGCAGCTCCACCAGATGTCCAACAAGTACTCCAATCCCAAAGGCACGCGTTTCTTCTTTGGCAAGGGTGCGTTTCTGCTTTTCCCTCCGTTGGCAGGCCCATCTAACTAGTTTTGTGCAGAGAATTTTTAGGATGTTTGTTTACTCTGGATACTGTGCTACTACATACTGTAATTGTGTGTTGCTTTTGTTCGCTGTATCTATGTATAATGCTATGGATATGAACGATCGTGATATAAAAATGCAAGGGATTACTGCTAGCCGTGAGTAGGTATATAATAAATAGGGTATATAATCCAAAGTAGGGGATGGCGCCATGATACGAAGTAAATGTACAAAACTAATCACTTAACTTATTACATTGTACAAGTTCGTTGCTTACGTCGATTGTCGCGAAGGAAACTCCAGATGCTGACAAAATGAGTCCCGTTCAAAATGAATCCGTCGCCAAGCGGAACCTATTCGGATTCTCTACTAACCAAGGCGGCGGCGGGGTCCCCCACAAACTCTCATACGCGCTCCTCACATCTCCTTGCATAATTGGCAGCGTGAATGTGACCTCATGTCGGCCACACGTGCACTGCTCGAGCTCCCCGGACTCTACGAGTGGCGTCTCCAATGCGCAGTAAAGCTCTTTCTTATCCTTGACATGGTACACCTGGCACCAAATCTCCACCAACTTACGCACAAAGTCACCCATGTTGCCCTCGCCGCCATCAACGAGCACTACCATTAAGCAGTCTGCAATCTTATCGTGGTTCCATCCCGAGGGTTGCGCCTCCTCCAAGTCATCGTCTTCACAGCGCACGACGTCGCGAGCCTTCTCCCATGGTACGGACGCGAGTCCCGACCGGCTCCGCGCGTGTCGCTTCCGTGAGGTCCACACCACCGGCCGCGAGCGGATGACGCGTCCGTCTGCCCCCTTGCGCAGTATGACCATGAGGTCAGGATGTCGGATGCAGCCGTTCACAAAGGCTTGTGCTCTAGCGTCGTTGAGAGATAAGGAGCCGTACAAGGACAGGTTGCGCTTCGTCTCCTCCCACATGGGCCCGAACGACTGAGAACCGCTATCCGTGCAGATGATGGAGTGCCGGGGTGAAGAGAGCGGTATGTCGCTAGGAATAAAACCCGCCAAGATCAGTTCTTTCGCACCGTCGAAGCCGTATTCGTACTTGATATACGATTGGGAGAGGGCTGTATCAGAGAATAAGGCAAATCGGGTCATGGCAATGACTTCGTCTACCTGGGAAACTGAAACATGGGCTACTAACTCGCGAATGTATGGTATAGATACGTACCGTCTTACATGTCGTGCGGAGGCAGGAGTAGCAATGGTAAATTGCCATCATGTGGCCCCAGGCGTGCAAAGGCCACTCCTCACCGCTGGATTCCTTGAAAACCTTGCCCCCCAGAACCATCACGTAGTCGCCTTCCCCATTGGCCCGCAGGACGTCGTCCACCGCATCTCTGATATCGTGGACACACAAAGTCTTGACAGCATTCCAGATCTTTTCCAAGGTCACCAAGTCCAGGTTATCATCGCTGAGAAGCGCCATGACACTATCGTAGCTCTGAGACAAGAACATAAGGGCTGGTTCTGTGAAAATCCCGCGACGCACATAGGCGTATATGACTTCTAGTCGTTCGTCGTGGTACCTGGAGGCAGAAGGAGCGCAATATCGGGCCAAACGGGACCTAATCTTCTCCAGGAATTCCACAGACTTCTCGTGCAGTGCCGCCTCCAGAGGATCGTCGATAGCTGCACCCCGGTTGCTCTCTATAGAATGGAAGGACGCGTCAGGACCACTGGTAAGAGATTCGTCGCCATAGTCTGAGCAGTCGTCTGATTCGTGAACATCGGGGTCCCGATCCAAGACCCAAAGCGCATTCTGTGCCTGTAGGATGAGTTGATAGGCTCGCGTCTCGACGTAGTACAAGAATCTTTCGACTTCAGCACGTTTCTTGACGAGGGATTCCCAAAAAGTTTTATGACCAAAGTCCTATTATTCTGCACGTGAAATCAGGTCCAAAATTCCACTTAGAATCTCATACCATGTCGTTGCTATCATGGAAAAAATCAAAGCGATCAATGAAGTCGAGTGGTATTGGGGACGCCACTCACCCGAAAAAACGCTCGGAGAAGTAGACTCGAGCTTCTATACATCTTTCCCCGGCACTCAGTGGATGACAGTAAGTTGAAACCCAGAAAGGCATGTACCTAGTCAACAAATTATACTTTAGCCTCAAGCAATCATTCCATTCCTTGAGGAGCGAAAGGGCGGTGCACCCCAGGATTGTCGTGATATCGTTGCACGCCGGGTTATCAACAAGTGTATCGAGCATTGCATGATGTGCCTTGTAGTTTGCATAAAGCTTCAGTCGTTCCTAGAACGAGATTTAAACCACCAGCTTAACCCCATGACTTACAGTACCGTCATGGGTGTGTTTGAGGAACTTACCTCATTGTGTCGCGGGCACCAGAGTGGACCGTCAACAGTCGGCATATCGCACTGTATACCAGCAGAATATAAGGCAGCGCAGGTATCACGTTTTTTCTTGGGAGACTTTGACATGGCGTGAGGAAGACAACTTGAAAGCTGCGAGGGGAGAAACGTCTGGGCGGTGGTCACAGAGTCACGTGATCAGTGACAGCCGCGTTTAAATTCAAATTCAAGTCGTTGTCCAGACTTCAAGTTGAAGCTTCAATTCTACTTATCGTCCGCTTACTAGCATGACAAAAGTCGCGGGTCCAGGCAAAATGCCAAAAGAATTTTGGATCTGGGATAGACTCTATTAGCGTATAATTAAAGGACGGGCCCAGTTCCATCTCTTCACTGCTCAGCATTTGACCAGCCCTCGAACTCCCTCGCTTTGTATCAGCGCTCCCAATCATCCTCCCGAGTCTCTTCTTTCGAAATGCTCGCCCGTTTCCTTGCTGTCGCCTCCAGTAGCCAATGCCACACTGGCAAGATCCAGTGCTGCGAGAATTCGTCTTATGTGCGTGAATCTTCTTTGTGCCTCGATTGTGACCTGGCACGCAAATTATCTGGCCTTGTTCACATCGATGCTGATGTGGTTGGCGACGTTGGGCTCAATTGCAGTCCTATTATCGTGGTTGGCACGGCACCGGCTGTGCGGCCAACCAGGAGCCTCTGTGCTGCAACGACAACAAATGGGTTCGCATCTCTATCACTTCCTGCGCTGCATTCTGTTTTGCAGAATGGCCTTGTCAACGCTGGCCGCTCGTCCATAAATATCAAAGCCTAGAAGGATGTTGATGGAGGACTGGCGTAGCGTTGGAAGTTGCTCGCTTGACTGCTGGTTCATGGCTATTATTGCCTAGATCTGGCTTCTGCCGCGAAGCAATTGTACTCCGGCCTCGCCGTCTCGTCACGCGCACGAGGAGTCAATGAGGTGAATGCAGCTCTCAAGGTCGTAACCGATGCCAGGGACTCGCCAATAGGGAAGTTCTTATTATTGTCGGTCGGCGGCATGTAGCGCCCGAATTAAATCTTACGTTTCAATCTGAGTCGGCAGAGCAAGCTGATGAAACGCAGACGTCTCTTACCATCGATGAAAGATCGCATTCGACCTTTTTGTCTAGCTGGCAGTAGCATCGAGCGCTGGACAGTCACTTCTGTTGCACTGACCGAATTCCCGCGTGGAGTGCGCCTCGTTTGCTCAAGGTCAGTGCAGTATGCGGGCAAACGGGATGTCTCAGTCGAAGGGTATTTTTGTGTCGTCCCTTTCGATCAAGTCTGTCGAAGGCCTGTGACCGCGCGCTACCAATGGCAACACTATGCAACCACGGCTCATACGACGGGCGGGGGCAAGGACAGTCTCCTCAAGGCAGACCAACGTAGCGGCCGCGGATCTAGAACTCCGCCAATACCAACTGTCAATATACTTATTGCTCGCGGCGCCCCTCGCTTATTACTGAAGGGCCGGTGATACTTGGGATTTCATGACCTGCATTCAAGTCTATAAAAAGTTGAGTCACCGCGCTCGAAACCACTCTGCATGTGACATCACCATGCGACCACATTTCAAATATCGGACATTAGGATCCCCCGAGGCAGACTAACTTGAACGTAGAATCACCGCGGATATAAAGTCAAACGATATCAGCCAAAATCTCTCAGTTATGGGTTGCTGTCGCCATGAATGCGAGTAGAAAACGCTTGGATCCGGATGGTGCGATACTACTCGACAGCTTTTTTAGGAGTTTGGTGCTCAGGCAAACCCGCCAAGACAGCACAGTACTCGGGAGTTACCCATACAACCCCAGTGCCTGACTCATGTGGGATTGCTGTTTTCCGCCCACGATTTTCCTTGCCGATTAGAAGGACACCGATGATATTTACACATAATAATTTTGGAGTGGGTGCTAGGTCCAACGTCGTAGAACATCAGTTTGTGGTGCAAGGTTTCACATAGTCAAGCCTAGGTTTGATGTGGTACGTTGTCCAAACCCACGTGCAAGTGGGAAGTCCCGGCTCAGAAAAACCTACCCGTACTGGAAACCGCAAGTATGTCTCACACGGGCACAACGAGAGTTGCAGACCTTCCTTTCTGGGGAGAGTTATTCATCCTCGAAAGCATGGTCCAAGGGGAAGGCGAGGGTAATTGCAGTGCATTCCAGGCGACGTCATTGTTCGATGTATGCATTTGCTAAAAGTTTAGATGCCCTCGCTCATTGAAGTCAGGTTCCGGGGAACGATAGATTATTCAAAATAATTAGACAATTTTGCATTACGAAAAGCAAAAGACACCCGTGGTTTCATGACTTCTAGCCCGTATAACCGGTACCATAGCCGTACAAGAAGGGGTCGTTACTGTAGTTGAAGACAGAGCATCCGCGGTGGACAGTCTGATTGCAGGAAAAGCACCAGTTGTTGGTGGAGTTGATTGTAGTCCACTATATGAAACTGTGAGCATGAAATCATACACACCGTAAAGAGCAGCTCACAAAGAGTTGATGAATAAAACTGTCAAGCGTGATGCTCGTGTTGCCAAACATCTTAAGTTGACGGAATTGGCTGTCCTGAGTTCCATTCTTGAACTTCATGCTGACCTCATGCTGACCCTGCGAGTTCTGCGACAACTCAAGGGCAACGACGGAAGCGTAGTTGACTGTAAACTTGTATCAGTCTGCAGTGCTGAATTCATACACTAATGATACTAACCGGTACCAGCAATCTCAGGGTCAGTCAGCGTAGCATTCGTGACGTTAAACAGACTGATAAATGGCTTGTAATCGATTTCCTGAATATTCATTTTGACTTGGTTAGATGTCTTTGTCATGTTGCCCAAGGCCCAGAAGATCTCCGGTAGGAGTGTGCGGATGGAAACTGCAGCAACGTTAGTGGGACACATTTTCGGAATTGAATCTAAACTCACTTTGGCCGATACCATTTTGCACAGAATCAGTAAAAACATTGCGTTGGAGCCAATCAGAGTAATAGCGAGCTTGCTGGAGGAAGGTGGGAGGCAGGGTTTCGTAGTAGGTCTTGTTATAGGTGTACTGAACATTGACATGGTCGTATATCTGCAAGACGATATGGGCTCAGTCTAAAAATATTCAAATGAATTCTTACATTCCACTGAGTAACATTGTCAGAAAAGCTTTCACAAATCCAATGAGGTGACATACCATGTTCGTGAAGTTATTACTGACGCCTCCCAAATAAGGTTTCAAGGCGGTCAGGAAGGGGGCCGCAGTGGTGGACATGTTTATAAATGCAGACGAAACGTAAAGTCTGGCCAGGTGATATTGGAAATACTGTTGCCAGGCGCTATGAAATGACCTCCCGAAGGTACAATGGATTTCATACCTCGCACTCCATCCAACTCGTGAGAGACGGACTCTGCCAAAACTCCAAAGATTCCACTGCGGCACATTAGTTAGATGACAAAAGTGTAGCTGTGACTGACTTGCCTGGAACATATTGGTATCCCCCAAGAGGAGGGAGGATCGTTGTACCATTCGCCAAAGTCATCTCTGACTTTTTTGTGGATGGGTAGAGACCCTGAAGTAGAGCATACGCGGAGTTAAGGATAACATTGCCTCCACCAGCGTCTGCGCGGACTGTTAGCTGATCGACGTTCACCACGTCAGTGCTGACATTCTGGATGAAAGACGGCGAATCCGGATTGAGATATGTGTTACGAAGAAAGCTCCCGAGTTCAAATTCTTGTTGCTAAACACTCGTGAGCGAGATCCAGTATTATAACAGAGTTCTAACCTCTCCAAGAGGGGTGATGTATGCTTGGGTAGAGTTGTATGTAGTTGGCTCTTGGTAGTATCCCGTTCTGTCACCGTGGCGAGCCAAAAGAACAACACCGATGAGTCCCGCTGTAGTTGTGGTGTTGACCATGGCTGGAGCTGTTGGACG
The DNA here is from genome assembly GCA_016767475.1 of Suillus weaverae. NCBI lineage: Eukaryota > Fungi > Basidiomycota > Agaricomycetes > Boletales > Suillaceae > Suillus > Suillus weaverae. The sequence continues at coordinate 713,671 of MU179303.1, forward strand.
GTGATGAGGAATTTGGCTCCACAGTTGTCCACTTTATAGCACGTTAACGGGCGAAGCAATTTGAAAATGCCCCATCTTGAGACTAGTGTTGAGTGCGCCAAGATGAATACCGCCACGCTTAGTACAAAACCTATGGCTGGTATCGATGGAGCCAACGCTTGGAGGGACATGTCACCGTACTGGAGCCGCTATGTATGTCAAACCGCGATCAAGTTCAAATGTCGCAAACTCGCGATCACCGCCCGCTGCACATCAAATATTAGCGCGTTTTGCGCGGATATACTTCAGGGCTGCAGGGGCTAACGATGCACTGGAGCAGATGCACGGGGCAATACACAATCCATAAGTATGAGTGAAGTCTCAGTAATTAATACTCACATCCTTTCAATGCATGCCAATCTACACTCCCGGATGCTCGAGAGTGGAGGATCAACTTCCCAGTCGCATGGGCGCTCGTGCCTATGCAGGAACGCCTAGTAGTTCTTAGTTGCTACTCCGTTGACAACACGGATCAGATTGGGCTGTGAAACTAGTAGCCCATCTGGCATCGCATACCTCTGTAATCGATATGACCGGAGTGATGAATTATGACGCGACTGGCGGCACTATGGCAATGATATTACCGCACTGCCACTGCCAGTCCACTAGTACTTGTCAAAGTTGGTGTGGATACGACGGCAAGAGTCAACGAGCGGAGGCGTATTCCGAGTGATAAAAAAGGAAAATTCTGACTCGTTCGATATTATGAAAGCCTTCACAACCTTCAAAACATACACACCTTCCTACACTTCAAGTTCCCTTAGTTGCAGCGAGGCCACCCTCATAACATGACGAGGGACACTGAACACAGACAGAAAATGGGACTCATTACTACTACTCATTAGCATAGGAAGGAATGAACGTCTTCGGCAGCAAGTATATAGTTTCAAGAGTCAAGACTACTCAGATGGATCTCGTCTCCGCCGCCAGCGGGTACACGTCGGACAAGACCTGCATCGGAAAACGCGATTCGAACCAGGCGGAAATGGCCTGACATATGACGGTGCTTGTAAGTGAGCCTGCCGCCAAATATCTTGCAACTTTTGTTAGAAACTTTGTCGATCTGGCAGCGATGCATGATGCTCGAAAAACTTCGTTAATACATCCGAGTCGTTACTACGGCGCCAGTGTATCACCGTATTATCATATAATAGAAATGAGGGCAGGTTGCTGGCCAACTAGCTGTGCAAAGCAACCGAAAATTAGAAATGGGAGACAATGAAAATTAGTATTGAGATCTGAAGAGCTGAGCTGAGCTGACTGGGTACTAAGAATGTACATGCCAAATTATTAGTATATATGCGTAGTTGCTGGCAGCAAGACTGCGCAGTAATTACAGTGCTTACTAAGTATGCCCGCCCCGGGATTAGTTGCCCATTAGTCAGACTACTTCGGATCGGGCGTTGCCGACTCGCTAGACTGTCCAGACTCGTAGTCACGAGGAGAATCGCCGGAAGGACTGGCTTCCAGAATTAGGGTCTGCGTACGTATGTACCACGATCCCACTTCATCTTCAAGCTTCAAGGACCGTACCACCATGTCGCTCTCGCGAGCGTTCACCTTGCAGAACTGTCCGAGCTCACTCAGGTGGAGCTCTACCGTCTCTCTCAAGTGTATCAGACAACTAGTGACCTAGCAATTTGAAGTTTTTCCTGCAGGTTGCAGCGTGAACAAATGCGAGCTCCCACCTGATTAATACATCTCCTGATGATTGCCCTCCGCCATGCTAGATAGACAATGTCACAGTGAGTACTTACTCTTCAATCTACCGATAGGTCATTCTCAGACGAATGGGACGTTTCATTAGTCGTCACTACGATGCCTTAATTACTATTCGCAAATATCTGGTGAATAAACTACATGCTATAGATGTTGTACTGACAACTATTATTCCTAGTTTCCTAGTCAGACAGAGCCCGACCTGCATAAAGAAGGCAAGTTGCTCTACTAGTAGAGTCCAGAACATGTTGTCCCTCAAGGTACTACTGGTTTGCAAGCTCTTCTGTTTCATCTGTATCGTTCTGGGTCAATTTTAGCCCAACTTTCATCGCATGTACCTGTCTTTCTGACACGTGTTGCGGTGTTCATAAATGCCAGTAGCTCCTCGCCGAGAGCCACCGGATGAAAAGGAGCAGCGGAGAAACTGGTCAATAGCCGGCCAAAAGGATAGTAACAGCTCCGAGAGCGAGGTTTCCCAAGTCACACCAGGAGACTTAACTTGAATGCATGTTTTTGCTCCTAGAAGTAATACGAGTTCTGATGTGCATTCATATAGTAAAAATTTCAACGAGAAAGGACACAAGGGTCGTGCGTCGGTTGGAAAGGATGAGTATATCACTCCGCTCCCACTGCCTCGAGTTCTCTCAGGCTCTTTTCCCTATCTTGAATTAACAAAATGATGTTGGCGCACATGGTAAAGATATTTGTGTTGGTCGTGCGCACGACGAACCCAGCAAACAGGATCCAACAGCATCATTACCAGACTCTCGGGGGCGACGTCGACCTTGATCAGCATTCCTGTCACATCAGCGCAGCACATCTATCTCTTCTCGCGTGTCAGATCTTCGCCGTATAGTATGTTTTTAATTCTCGTCCATCGTACAGTTACTTACTCAGCAGCTAGCTCCGACTAGATCCATTCTGACTGGCTTTGAGTACCGGTCATAATGATGATGACTGTAGTCGTGCACAGGTTATCAAATCCTCCGAGGCAGAGGTTGTCAGAGATTAGTGACAATTTGTGATGTCGTTTTCCTTGATGTCATCCGGGAGAGCGTACACACGTCCGCGACTCTTGAAACCCCTTCTTGGTTCAAACGTGACCTCTCACCCCTGAACCTGTGCTCTTTCCACAGCATCCACAGGGACGCCATAGAAGGCTTCCGAGACGTCAAATGTGTGAGTATCTTGCTAGATCGGAAGTATCAAAAGTTTAACATTTTGCCAACAAGGAGCTATCTTATTTAAGCCAAGTTCGATGTCAAATCCTGTGAACTTTGGGCCAACAGCTGCGCTGCTGATAGCCTCGAGTCCTGTGAGCGCGGAGCACACATACATGCTTAGCGCCCTGAACATTCATTCTCCGCGAGATCGAAGGAGTAACCCTGGGATATAGATCCACGAAAATAATCCTCGCACACAGGCAGGTTGCACACAGGAGCGGAAAGGCATTCTGCTGTGGCGCATTGAGAAACTAAGATGGCAACAGTCTGTAAGCTAGACGCCAATTCAGTGTAAACCTCACAAGGGTAGTCAACGCAAATGTTTAAAACGACAAAAAGAAACAAAATTCAGTTGTACGTGAAGCAGAGTTGTGCTCCTTGTTCAAACGTGATGATACCTAATGGCCTAATCGTGCTTACCTCGAGTAAGTGTCAGGCCACTGCATAGCACATATCTACTCTATTTTTTGCAGCGAAACTTTTGGACGATTTGTCCCAGGGATAAGGGCAGTAAAATCCTCGGGGTAATCAAAAGGGACCGATAAAATAAATCCAGCGGCTACCCCGCAGGAAACACACAGTGTGACATAGTAAACTTAGAGTTCATAGAAGGCTTTTTAGGAAATGGTAGACAGTGCGTTGTGTGGACACAATGTATATAGTCTGCCGTACTACGCGCGTGAACTTCTCGCACACAGCAGATCGCGGAAGATCGCCGTCCAACCAGAGGCCCTTCTGAACAAACGCTGAGTTAGCGATTGACTGCCCCCCATGATTACGCTTGCCTCAATACACGAGTGTTGCGATTGGTGGAAATTAAGCTCAAAATAACTTGGTAGTTTTTGAGTTATTCCGAATAGAGTACCTTACGTTTTCTGGCATCAAGTAAATTGGCGCGACGGAATACTAATTTTTCGAGCCTCATCATGCAAGCGGCAAGTGCAGCATGTGAGTACCGGATGGAATGGTATGTTTGCGGTAAACTCTTGAGTTTGGGATATTTCAATGTACTTGAATGTCGTAGGAATTCCGCGTACGTAGTGACGTACTACATCTGTTGAAACATGGCTGCCGAGGGAGATTCAAGGAAAACGCGATTCTAGCGAGCTCTATTTCGATTCCGCATCATGGCATGATGAATTATTGATGATCGAACCTGGCAAGGCAGACTTGAGTGTCAAATATTCACGATTTGATTGGCTGACGCTTACCGGCAACTAACGGGAGGCGTTCGCTCAATGATGACTTCACTGGGCCTTTGTCCAGTGCGGTCTCAGCCTTTTTCTAATTTCTAATGATTGGTTCCTTCGTCTCCGTCATGTTATATATAAGCTCCTTCGCTCCCATAAATTCTAATTACTTCAAACGACCACCCATTCACCCATTTACCCGCCATGGCCTCCACTCACCAAGCGTCCACCAGCACTACTGGCACGACTGCGGTTCTCCTACCGAACAGAGATGCTATGTCTAACAGATCATCGGTCAACAAACCGCCACCAGTGTGGTCACTGGAATCTAATGGAACTTTAACTCCACCACTCACCGAAAAATGTGATAGACATGGCCGCCAGGACGGTATATGTTGCAAGGAGCTCAAGGACGAAGACGATAGAACTTTGATAGACCCTGATGTTGTCCGCGACGTGTGAGTTTTGCCCTTGCCACTTTGTGGCCTTCTCTCTGCGCTTTCCCAGCAAGTCATTGACATATTTTGTACGCTTTCTAGCATTATTGGATTGTCGGATGGCCTGACTGTTCCCTTTGCGCTAACAGCTGGTCTGTCTGGCTTAGGGACTTCAAGAATAGTCGTTGTCGGCGGCCTTGCAGAACTCATTGCTGGTGCAATATCGATGGGAATAGGTGGTTTCCTTGCATCCCAGGCTGAGCGGGACCATTTTCGGTTCATGCAACGCCACATCTACTCACGGGTGATGCGCAGTTGCGTCGGGGAAATGGAGAGAGAGGTACATGCTGTTTTGGGTCCCGTCGGCGTCGATGAGTCGACTTCCCAGGCTGTCACAAATTGCCTGCGGAAGATAGAGGACGAGTCTGGGGTTGATGGAAGTACATCCGCACCTACTGATGAGGAGAAACTATCGCGGGGGATGAAGAGCGACTCTGGACTAACACCTTTCTTATTGAAATTTGGAGAGGGGATGGGTATGTATATCTTGTCATTATTCTTGCGTTTGAAGCGTTTCTGATTGTCATTGCCTTTTACTTGCTTAGAGGAAGTTCCGAATCGTCGACTATACATCTCCGCGTTTACTATCGGCATGGGATACCTCATTGGCGGTATCATCCCCCTTATGCCATATTTCTTCATTCCTCGAGCAATTGAAGCACTGCAATATTCTTGTATAATTACTGGGATAGTTCTTCTCATATTCGGTGCCGTCAAATCTCGAGTCACGGGGGCAGCGAGGTCTATCTGGGGATACTTGTGGGGAGCAGTTAGTACGATGGCTGTTGGTGGATTTGCTGCCGCTTCAGCCTACGGGTTGGTTATCGCAGTGGAAAGCTCGTCTATATGACATCGATGTTTCTCTGTTGATTTGGTGGTCTTATCATGGCCTCTCCCATACCATTTGGATGATCCGCTAGATTAGTACATGGTCTATTGTTGTGGGATTTTTTCATCGATTACCTATAGTACATAAAATATACAGTTACTCGTATGCGTAGTCATGTATAAGTTTCTTTCACGCGTGTCAGTTACTTTGCTGACCAGCAATCATAACTCTCTATATATAGCGTCTGGAAGCCGAGGTCTTCAGGAAATGGACTAAAACGTTAATTATTTGGTGCCATGCCATCCAATCCGCGTCCAGCCATTTGCTGGTGGAGATGGTCATAGGACAGATAACGATGGCAAAAATGAACTGCCTACGCCAGCCATAAACTTCCGCAAGGCAGTGGCGGGTGAATGGCTTTATGCATAATGGGAAGCAAATCGTGAAGAAGATCTATGCACGGTCACAACCGCGGGATAATGGAGTGGCCGCTCCCAGTTATTGGCCATAGCAGATGCTGCCCCGTAGCTGGGTAAGTCGGATGGACAGAGGCCACCAAAACCAACTCTTGCAAGGAAGCTAGTCGACCCATAGTAGGCTCGGCTCAGTGAAACGCCACCAAAAACACTTAACAGGGTAGGAAGCAAAGACCAAAAATATTATGTGCGCGTATTAAGGGTGAGCGTGGTATAGTTGCGGCTGTGCCTGCCCGGAGCAGCTCGATTGGGGAGTTTTTGCTAACTTGGAGAATTTGATTTAATTGTCGATTTTGCACTTAGCTGGAAGAATTGGAGCACGGAGAGATAACTTGCCGAACTTTTGAGTGACCAACTAGAATTTAATATTTAGGTGTTACGCAGTTGGTAAGTACTTGTACTGCATCAAGTGGAGGGCCATTTCAGCTTATCTTGATAAATCACTTAGCAAAAATTCACAATCAGACGTTTAACTCGAACGTTGTATCATGTGAGGAACTCCAAAAGGGTGATCGGCCCGGAGTTTGTGGGTATGTTACCAACGTAAAGTAGTACATATATGGCTTTGTTTGTCATGGAGCATGCGAAACCACGGTCCACATATACAGCCAGGAATGTCAAGCTGTGGATGCGACCGCGGTGCTAGAATGTCAGTTAGAAATCAAGTCGACGTTGACTTGCACTTACCTGTGATCCAGTGGGGACAGGAGACAGCCCAAGGTTGAGTGCTGAACCCTAAGTAGTGGCCAGACTCCTGGAGTCACGCCGTGAAGACCCCGAAACGCAATCTACGGCAGTCACGGTTAAACGGGTTGCCCACGATCTTCACTGTCCTGCTCGCCGTTTACTATAAGTCGCTCAGTACTAGTGCTCTGCTCTGAATCAGCTCGGAATTGTTGCGAAGAATCAGTGGATGCCGTCCGAATCTGCAATTTTCGCTTTCAAAAATCTAGGTCTTCAAGGCTGCAAAAAAATCTGATCTGACATTCCACTGGCAGTGCAATTCCTACCCGCTTCGTGTTCACCCACACGGCAATTAGAGTCATGCTTGTACAGACATCTGGATCAAAGGTCAACATGCTTGCTGAAGATGACTTTGGAATCGTCTATCTCATAGAGAATGCTCAACAGTTTTGGTCAGGTGCGTTGTATCGCATGTTTCAAATGTCTCTTTGGGACACGGAAGAAGGCTCGAACTCACAATCGTGGGCGTTCGATCTGTGTTTTCTAGAGCTTGATGATGTCCTTCGAGTTCCAAGCGACGGATCTGCCACGTTGTCCATGTTAGACACCGCACTCAGGAGGTTTGTGTCCCTCTGTGCTTCTTATCACGGTCAGCTCCGCCACGATTGCATAACCTCCTCTTCATGCGTTGAAACGCCTTGTGTCTGTTTCCAGAACAGTTCCTTCAAAGTCCGATGCAACTGGAACATGCATGCAGTCTTCTGCTTGACTCCGAGTTGTTTGTGTTTCACTCTGAACGGATGTGCGAATTGGCCTTCGAAGATGTCGAGTCTGTACGCAGAACCTTCACATATCACTCATCCAGTGCTAAAGCTCGCTTACAGAAAACAGATCCGCACTCACAGCTCATTCTATACAGCGTACTATTGTTCCACGGTCGCCGTCAATCGAACTTTATTCGCTCCCATAAGCATTGGCAACCACTAATACCGCTTCTCATGGATCACGTTTTGGTGGAAATAAGCCTAGATACAGAGGACGTCTATCTTGGGGCGCCCTCCATATCAAGTGGTTCTGGTTCACGCTCCAGCATGGTGGTTGGCCACATACCTATAGAGGCGAAGTTAAGGAGTCTGGGTGTGAGGCTACTCTACGAGGTGTGCCGTGTTCAGAAACTGTCCTTGCATGATTTGAGTACGTGGTCTTGTTGCTTTGACGATAATATTGATTTTTGACCAATAACCCTGCACAGGTGTTTTCAATGATCAGTTTCTCGACAATTTGTTTGAGCTTGTAGAGCAGACTCGATTTATGCCCGACGAAACTCTGAATTACTCCGTAATCAAATTGATCGTGAGAGTGCCGAATTTCTATGAAGGTTACACCTAATTTCGTTGTTAGGTTGCATTGAATGAGCAATTCATGGTAGCCTGTTTAAGCAATAATCAACAACTTGGAGCCAAGGAGCCAGAATCGCAAAATCGAGTGCTCACCGTCCTAATGTCTCGTCTCGGATCTAGCAAGACTTTTGGTGAAAACATGATATTCATGCTCAATCGTGCTTGTGAGTAACTAAAGGCAGTACCGAGTCACTGACTAATGGTCGTTTGATAGCACGATCTGCTGAAGACTTGTGTATGCAACTTCTGGTGCTCAAGCTTCTTTACATTCTTTTCACCAACAAAGCAACGTCAGAATATTTTTACACAAACGATCTATGTGTTCTTGTGGATGTCTTCCTACGCGAACTAGTTGATCTTGATGAGGAGAGTGAATCTGTGAGTCTTGCAGCATTGCACACGGAAGTGGTCTGAATGTATTCTTCACAGCTTCGGCATACCTATCTTCGTGTTATGCATCCACTGCTCACAAAAACGCAAATGCAGAATGTGCCATATAAACGTCCGCAAATTGTTCTTGCCCTCGAATCCCTTATTCAAAATGGAAATATCCGAGACATCAACCCCACAACAAAACGTTTGGTCGAACGGTGTCTCGGAGGGGAGTGGTGCGTTCAGCTGCGAAGGACATCACACGATAAAGAAGTACTCAAGCGCCAAGGGGATTTTCGACACAGCAGCCCAAGTCACGACATCATTGCGTCAACGACGCAAGACACTGTCTCCTCTCGAGCACCAACTTCGCCAGCCGTGGAGCATGATTCTGCTTCCAAGGCGCTGAGCTCAAAGCCGAAGGTTATAAAGCACTGTAGAAGTGTTGAAAGCATACACAATCCTACATCTCCGCGGCTACCCTCTCCACGATCGGTAAAAACCGCATACATGCGTTCTAGCACAGACAGCGCAACGAGTTTAGCGGCTGCAACCACTACTGCACCTAGACGACGAGAGAAAGCTAGTTCTGTTGACGATGTCACTAGTGCTGTCGCACTCCATCCAGACAAGAGCGTTCTTGTGCAACATCCCAGACCGCCTTCGTCTAGTTCTTTGAACCTTCCTCTAGCCACATCTGTCAATCACAAGGTTCGAAGGCCAGCACCTGCTCCGCCCAAGAGAAGAAAGCCTCCTCCAGTGCCTGTCGGAACGACCAATGGCGGCGCCACAATCACAGCTATTGCAACCTCTGCTTCTACTCCAGCCCTTGGTCAATTAGGGAAGAGCAACAGACTGGCGTGCCGCCAGCTGTAGCTTAGAATTCGTCATTAATGAGTATCATGAGGGCTCGTCTGTATGAGATTCATCTAGGTTTGGCTGCTTTACTAGGAGTTTTGGAACTCTGCTTTACACTGGCCATTCTATTCCTCACTCGCAAACATCGTCTCGTGCATTGATCATTCGCATATGGATCCTCCATCTCATAACTAGGACACTCACATTGGATACAAAATGTACAGCTTCCTCACGTTGCAACACTTATTTAACCCCTTCGTTTATCATGTCCCAGGATTTATCCCATTTGATTGCATTCTTACATTCAATTTCTAATATTCTTGATTTTTTGCTCGCAATCTCTTTTGTAAAAACATTGCCAATTGCCAATTGCCAAGGCCCTCTCCAAAGTTTGTCTTTCAATTGGCAGCCATCTGAATTTGACCGAAATCGCTGACGTAAGCACAAATTTAAGTTTGTAGGTGCTGTCTCCGGCTCTCCGAGGATCTGGTGAGCCGTTAGCCATAACTCCTCAGTCTCCTGCAACCTCGAGGCAACTCCGATCTTCGGATCGTCATCAAAATGGCAGATCAAGCAGGACCCTCGACACTGAAGCTGAGGAAAAAGCCACGGAAGAATGTGAAGCATGGTTTGCGACTGGCGAAAGTCAAAAGGCTCTCGGAGAAGCAGCAGATTGAGGCTTTGGAACGTGCAGTGATGGAATTCGTGAGTTATTCAGGTCTCTGCACTGCTGAACGCAACTCCATCTCAAGGGCGGGCTAGGAGCCGCGAGATGGTCTTCAAGCTTTTTCTGATCTTCCTATTTCCGAATTCTCGAAAAAAGGTGTGATATAAATCTCACCGAACGCGACTGATCATGACGTGTTACACATATATAGGACTCAAAAAGTCGTTCTTCGTTAACATGACAGAAATCCAAGCAACCAGTATACCAGTCTCTTTGAAGGGCAAAGATGTACTTGCAGCTGCTCGCACTGGTAGCGGAAAAACGCTTGCTTTTCTCATTCCAACGCTGGAGATACTTTACAGAAGAAAATGGGGCCCACAGGATGGTCTAGGCGCGGTAATAATTTCACCGACCCGTGAATTGGTACGTCCTGCCTATATTTGATTTTTCAGTCACTTGATGGTTACATGGCCAAGGCTGTACAAATTTTCGACGTCTTGCGTTCCGTTGGAGCTTTTCACACATTTTCTGCAGGGCTCGTAATAGGTGGAAAAAACCTAAAGGATGAGAGGGAGCGGCTCGCTCGAATGAATATCTTGGTTGCCACACCAGGTCGACTGTTGCAACACATGGACCAGACATTCGGCTTCGAGTGTGATAACTTGCAAGTTCTCAGTAAGTTCCAGACTGCGCATCTTTGCCAAGGATTACCCATACTTGTAAAGTTCTGGACGAAGCGGATCGCATACTAGACATGGGATTTGCCAAGACATTATCCGCATTACTCTCTCATCTCCCGAAGTCACGTCAAACTCTACTTTTCTCAGCTACACAAACTCAGTCTGTGTCACAATTAGCTCGCTTGAGTCTCAAAGACCCTGTCCCCATCGGCGTGGATGGTTCCAACACCTCGTCGGCTACTCCCCACTCCCTTGTGCAATACTACTCCGTCTGCACGTTGGACAAGAAGCTTGATGTCCTATGGTCATTCATCAAAACTCATCTACACTCCAAGGTCCTTGTCTTCTTGTCGACTGGGAAGCAAGTTCGCTTCGTTTTCGAGACTTTTTGCAAGATGCATCCTGGAATACCGCTTCTGCATCTGCATGGGAAACAGAAACAATCTGCCAGACTAATGATGTACACTCGATTTACATCTTCTCAACATGCGGTACTATTCGCCACTGACATAGCTGCACGCGGTTTGGACTTTCCCTCTGTCGATTGGGTTGTACAGGTCGATGCTCCAGAGGACGCTGACACCTACATCCATCGAGTGGGCAGGACGGCACGTTATGAGAGCTCCGGAAGTGGCTTGTTACTCCTTATGCCCAGCGAGGAACAGGGCATGAAAGCCGCACTTGAGAAGAAAAGTATCAAGATCGAAAGCATCAAGATTAGACCTAGCAAAACCCAAAATATACAGAACCAACTCCAGAAACTCTCTTTTCAAGAACCAGAGATCAAGTATCTCGGGCAACGTGTATGTTTCTACTCCATGTCTGCGTGGATGAGTTTTGCTGCTTAACTGGAGCTGCAGGCTTTTGTATCCTATGTCCGTTCTGTCCACCTTTACAAGGATAAATCGATATTCAAAGTCGACGAGCTTCCCGTGGAGAAATTTGCCGAGTCTCTTGGGCTACCGGGCGCGCCAAAGATCAAGTTTCTAAACAGAGAACTTGTAAAGAAACGAAAAAACTCATCTCGAACGGTGGCAGCCATTCAGGCCGAAATTGAAGCGGAGGCTAAGCAAGGGTCTTCTGATCACGAAGATGACTCTGATGAAGCTGCTGTGTCGTCCGATGACGATGCGTTAACTAACGCTGCTCTCCCAGACTCCGAAGTCAAGGATGATTCAAAACCTTCCGTGTCTACTAAGGTGTGTGACATTGAATTCATTTTATTGTTCCTAACTCGGGTATTGCAGCCCGGTGTGCGCACGAAATATGATCGAATGTTTGAGCGCAAAAATCAAAACATTCTTTCTGCGCACTACTCGAAATTAGTTGATCACGGCGACGCGGTTGATGACGATGAAGACTTCATCACGCTCAAGCGCTCAAATCATGACTTATCTGATACTGACGCAAACCCCGAGATAGACAATCTGTCGAAGAGGAAGCTCAAGCTGTCCAAAACGAAACGTGCAGTTGCTAAATATGGCCAATTGGGACACAAGTTGATATTCGATGACGAGGGGAACCCTCACGAAATTTACGAAATGGTGGACCCTGCAGAATTCTACAAAGGGGGTCTGGAAGGGGCAAAGGAAGCTGGCAAGGCCTTTGTAGAAGGGGAGAAGGACAAGCTGAAGGGTGCAGACGTGGTTGATAAATTGGAAGCCAAGGACAAAAAACGCGAAAAGAAACGCAAGCGGAAGGATCGCGAGAATGGTGTAAGTTCAGCGTCCCTTGGTTGCGAGATCTTGCTCAGAATGTGTTCTTCAGGTTGATCGCGATGATGCTCATGGGGGAGTTATCGCCGAACTTGCACCCTCTGATGAGGACGGGTATATATCCCCTGAATTTGACTTGCCGTCCGAAGATGTGCAGGACACGCTGTCGCCGCCGCCACTCAAGCGGAGTAAACGTTCAGCTTCAACCAAAACAGATTTCAATGGCCTAGAAGACGAGGAAGAGACTGCACTTCGGCTGCTACGTAGCCGCAGATAGGTTCAAGATGCTGTACGTACGCGGTTCATTAGAATCCACACGCTCTCCAGCAAGCAGCTGCACTGGATTCCCATATTGTATATATCGCCGACGACATGTTAATCAAGGATGATGAGAGAGCAAGTACATCTAACATCTTGAAGTTCCAAGCTTCAGTTGTAGTGCTTAACTAACAACCCGTTGATGACTTCTTGTTCCACGCCTTTCTCCTTGCCATTCTCCAGTTCTGATTGGCCATAGGCAGCTGTCCTCGCTTTCCTCCATTGTTCCATCGTTTGTGCCTCACTATCGTCACAACGACGCTGAATTCCAGCTCTCTGCAGGACTGGACTTTCGGCCATCGGCACCAACTTGACATCGTCGTTGGGCATGACGAAATAGAAGACTCCGAGGCGAGGGTAGTTCCGCTGATCCTCTGGGGGCCTTACAACACGATGGATTGTGCCCTTGTAATACCCGCCAGTAAGGAAGTCCAATGCATCGCCTGCATTAACGACCTGTAATCCCTTCATTATGTGGTGCGTTGAGACGTAGAACATAACCGCCTACGAGTGCGTTTTCGATATGACGGATCCAGCGCCATTTGCCTTCACGGCTCAGAATTTGCAGTGCAGCGACAGGCTGACTCCACAAAATCGTAATGCTTCCAAAGTCTTGCGGTGACATCGGTGAGCACAGGCGCTTGTTTCATGATTAAGGTCACCGACCTATGTGTCCCTTCAGCCAAACGTTCTTTGTTTTGGTTTCTTCTTCCTCTGTTCGTGGGTAACTAAACTGCATGAACTTCGAAGGCTATAAATTCAAGGCAGCGCTTACTACTTCATAAACCTGACTGATGGAGAAGTCAGCAACGATTTGGAATGTTTCAAAAAGTATGCACCATACGACTCGCCAACGGCATCATAGTCATGATTGTTGACTAGCGTGTCTTCAGGTAGCTCGAGGCTGCGTGCAATAAGCCTGAGAGCAATGTAATCAGGTGGTCATCCTTAAGCGCAATAGTGCCATATATGCACCTCAGGATAGGGTGCAACACGTTAAAGTGATTGTGTTTGCCGAACTCCTTGATTTCTTGGAGAAGAGGACGGAGGATCTCTGGGTGTCCTCGTTTGGTCACATCGCGATTGACTAAGGATGTCAGGCGAGTCAATGAAAAGACACGAATGCATTCTGCTCACTGTTATAGTGCTCAAGCTGGTCACGGACCCCAGCGTCAATATGCTGAATTCGATTGACTTGCGTAAACCAAAAGCTGATATATTGGGCGAGACACGACAGCCACACACCCAGTACTGTCGCAATTTATATCCTTGGTATGAACCGCTTTGTTTCATTGTTCCAGCATAAATTTGCTTCTCGCTGTCACTGACGGCCGAGAAGGGTAGGTCCGCGACGTCAAATATGCGATCTGTCTGCGTCGAGATGCTATCAACGATCCACACAATATGAAAGAATTGCCTCACCTGTTCTTGCGAATACCCATGGTTCACGACATAGAAGAACCCGTGGTTGAGGAGGGCCTCCCTTACTTCAATCGCCAGCGCAGCTCGACCTTCTTCAGTGTCGGCTTTCGAAATGTCGATGATAGCAAGGTCGGCATACTCCACTGTTGATTCACACCTCAGCATTCGGCATTAAGCAGATAACTTGACACAGACAAGTTTCCTTGCTAGGAGGTGCGGCAACATAATGCGGTACGTAGGGTAAGGTGAGACTGGGCATTGTGATCAAGGAAAGAGGGTCAAGGACAGAGAGGGATTGTATATTTGACTTAGCCTTATAAGCCTAGAAATCTCATGGCCAACCGGACCGTGATGTTGGAGCAGCTGACCACCTTATTATCAGGGTACATTACGCACATCTTGACTGATGCGCATTCAGGAAAACCCTGGCTTCGAACCACCACATGGGCCCCTAAGGTGCAAGTAGAGGCTTGGTGAAGGCGCATCCAATTTCCAGATGTACCTAGTTGTAGTGCTTGACAACAATACCATTCAATACCTCTTCCTCTATGCCAGGCTCTTTGCCCTTCTGCAGATCGCTCGCGCCATATGCACTAATTCTTGCGACTCTCCAGGCCTTCATGGTAGGAGCTACATCGTCTTCACATCTGCGCTCAACCCCAACCCTCTGAAGGACTGGACTGTCCATAAGGGGTACCAACTTGACATCGTCATTCAGGAAGGAGAAATAGATCATGCTTAGCCGCGTGTAGCCACGTTGATCAATTGGGGGCTGCACAACCCGATGGATGGTTGCCTTATAGAATCTTCCTGTGAGGAACTCCATCGAATCACCAATATTCATGAGCTAAAACATTAATGTCAGATAGAAGGGCTATGGCATAGAATTACATACCACAGCGTTTTCAATATGCTTGACCCAGCGCCAGCCCTCCTTCGTCTGGATCTGTAAGGCAGCAACAGGCTGGCTCCAAAGTAGGGTGATACTTCCGAAGTCTGCTACGGTATGAGCAAGGCAATATTTGATAAAGATTAGAGCGACCTGTGTGTCCTTTCATCCAGACATTTTTAGTCTGGATTTCTTCTTCTTCTGACCTAGGAAAACTTGAAGGAAGTAAGATACAATGGCATACATTGTATTGTTGTAGTTTTACTATTTCATAAACCTCACTAGCGGCTATATCAGAGCCTCGAACACCATCGAGAAACGAAATGTGTCGTACGATATGATACTCCGGGTGCATCAAAATCGTGCAATTTCACGAACGTGTCTTCAGGAAGTTCAAGGCTCAACGCCATGAGCCTGAGAAGCGCAGTGAAATCTAAGTTCTGAAGACAAGACTGAAGACGTGCCTGCAAATTTTGTGGAGAATGTCATGGTGATTATGGCGCACGAAGGCATCGATATCGGGAAGGAACGGTCTGAGTGCTTGTGGGTGCATCAGGCTGTGGACATGGCGGTTGCCTAGCTAGGTATGTTAGATTCTCTCCGCCATTATTGACTGTGTGCGAACAGTTATAGTGCTCGTGTTGGTCACGCACGCCTGCATCGATATGCTGTTGATGAGGAATCAACAGTAGTAAGCGGTAGGAGTCATCGAACGGTCTACCCAGTATTGTCTTGGTTTGTAGCCTTGAAATATGCCTGTCTTCTTGCTGTCTCCAGTGTACGCCCGTTTCTCGTCTTCAGGTACACCGGACATGGGAATATCTGCGATATCAAACATCCTCTCGTTCTGCACAGAAAGTGAGGATACACGAGAGAAACAATACTTGACATATTTCACCTGAGCTTGGGTGTACCCGTGGTTGATAATATAGCAAAACCCATGAGTAGTCAATGCCTCTCGTAGTTCAACCGCTAGTTCTGCGCGGCCTTCTGCGGTAGCTGCTTTAGACAGGTCGATGATGGCAAGATCTGCATATTGGACTAAATACGACGGAGGTACATTAGATGCATCATGTAGTAACACTTTTATATCACCCACTGTTCTCCTTAGTAGGCAGGGCAGGGACATATCTTGGAGTTTGTGGGACCGTTAGACTAGGCATTATATGGCTTGTGCTTCTGAATGGATCGAAGGAGACCAAACACTACCCATACTCTCCCTTTTAAAGCGATGCGCAACGAATATCATCCGTGTAACAAGAAAAGCCGTGCTCGTATGATAACCCAAGGAGCGAGTGTGGGACCAGATGGTGTCAGTTTTGGCATTTTGCCCTGAAAGGTGACTGTGCGTTTTTGTCAAGCATCAAGAACCATGACCTGCAAACTCTGTCAGATGTTCAATTGGTCAGATGGTTTCTCAATGATAAGTTGGTTTTGCCCACGGAAGGAGTTGCCCGACCCCGTTATACTAAAATTGTGCAGTCACCTGCGACGGTGCCACTAGGAGGTGGGGGTCCGGGATTACTGTCTTAAATTTGGCCCAGTTCGACGTGCCGTTCTAAGTACAGCATTTGCGCGTACTCCAGACTGCAGAGAAAGTGACGTATAACTGTCTGTCACGTTATGAATGAATTTGCAGTATTCATCGATACCAGCAGTATACACTGGTGGTAATGGCTCTATTGACAGTGACTCGGGTCACACGCAGTGATGGGCGGACTTTGGGATGGACTATCTGTGTGGCCACTGGCGCTTGATTCTGGACAAGACCTTGGCGGCAAATATTTGCCAGGCCCCCGGGCCGGACGACCTGTGAACGTCACTGGTTGGCAACAGTCCAAGCAAATCCCATTACGCAGCAATACTGGTGCAAATACAGTCGCTATACTCTGATAAACCTCTGCGTAACGCATAATGCACCCGCCCATCCTTTCTGCCGTGTCCGTCTGCTCCATCGATGCAAGTTTTTGCGAGGACCATGATGCGAGGAGCCAACATCCTTGATATGTAGTGTTTACGCAAGTCTGTTTAATTACGCAAATCCTAGCACTGACTTGGACGGATTCCCTCCTGAATCAGTTGATGTAGAATTTCACCCATGGTGCACACTCCTCCATTACATGCTCGGTCTCTACTTGTGATTTTCAGACACCGCACATAAGATCTACCGGCGAGTCCAGTTGCAGGTGGACCGTATTCCTATCCAGACTTGAGGGATGGAAATTGGTCTCCTGTGTCAAGAGTTAAGTCAGTAGAAAGAATTATTAAAGCGTGCGTGAATGTCGAAGATAGTGATTCGTACATACTTTTCTGATGTTCATGCAGGAGACTCTATTAGGCATGAGGCCTCATGCACCAGTGTGCCGTCCTCGCAATTATGGAGACTAATCTCACCTAGCCAGACCAGATGAAGAGATACAGCATTCTTTCACGTCTAGTGCCACGTCTGTGCCTGCTATGAAATTTGCAATTTAGTGGAGAACCAACGTCAGAGTCTACATACAGAGACACGGCATATAATGGCCCGCAGTGGTTCAAGGCTAAATTGGGTTTTATCGGCGTGGTTGAGGACCCCTGAGCCCAGCTCCAGGGATCGTCGTGGGCCGTATGCAACAATGGGTTGGAATTACACATTACCAGCATTTCCTAGTGTTCGTCTGTCAAGAGAATGTCGGGGACAGGGCAAGTTAAACCTGAGGTCTGCTGGCAATGTGCTGGCAATGCAAACATCTACTTGAAGGAGTATCTCAGATGGACAGGTTCTGCACGGAACAGGCCATAAAAGCAAGCTGTCTTCCTACCGTCCCTTTCAGATTGCATTTTGGAATCCCATATCACATCTCATAAATAATGCGTCTTTCCTTCGTCCTCGCCGTTGTTGCTGCTTTCAAGTTGACAGTGTCTATGCCAGCTGTCAGTGATGACGGTGAATGTCCCATGAACTGCATGTGGGCAGATTGCTGCCCTGGCTATCAATGCCAGGCAATAGTAGCTGACCCCTTTGAGGTAAGTATGAGTAGTTTTCATCTAACCCCATGGCTCACCAGCGTGGTAGGTCATATATGTGTGTGTGACATCCACTGAGCGCTGAGCTACGTGAGTCGTGTTTCTGCTTTCACCTTGGTGCGTTGTGGTTGACGACACGACATGTAAGTGCTGAGTACTGAGTGCTCGGCTGTCGTGGCGAACAAATCTCACCCTGCTCAAGTATTGAAGACCTTAAATTAGAGGAGTATTTCGAACACTTGACTTACGACACGTTGTTTTTTGCCTCGTTACAAACTTGCAGAATATAATTTATAACGGCCGTACATGATGGGATAGACAGTCGGACATAACACATCAGCCGAAAGGAATCTCTTGAAGCAATGATGCGCGGTGCTTGCGGGTCACCATTGTACCAGTGTGTAACAGTGGATGAATCGGTGACGTACTGTAGCGTCTGGAACGTCGTTCTAAATCTAAATCGTAACGGCGCCAGCCCCTTACTGCTCTGGCCTCACTTTGCCCCACAACTTGAAGAGACGCAGGCTGTAAGGTTGAACCAGCAAAAGGATTTTTTCGGACGTGAGTCCGAAAGAATCCGATGAAGACTCCTAGCTAGAGACAAAGTATGAGACCGTAAGTCGAAGCCGAGTCGAGCCAGGGATACGTGTATACGTGTGAATCAAGTCTAGGAATGGGAGTAATATAAGGGTGAGTGACGATAAAACTAGACACGCTGGCGTGATGACGGACAAATGAGACGAGGTCCGTGGAAATGAAACTCACATACGGACGAGTGAGAAAGGCGAAGCTTCATCTGTCCTAGGTAAAGAAGGGCCGCTTGGAAACAGAGGATGTGCGTCATGCAAAGAGCGCTCGGAGCGCGTGCCAGTGTAAAGGAAGATTAAACTTTGATTAAACTTGACTAGAGCTTGGTTTTATTACTCAGGTTTCCCACAGACAGATTTAAATACAAACGGACGTGCTACCGGGCCAACTATCGGCGGGCTTCCTAACTAGTGTAACTGCGTCGATGAGCTCCAAGTCACTGACCCCCTCTTTAGGGGTCAACTGAGATCCGGGCAGCGTCGCAAGCGGCGAGGCATGTGTTGCACGTTTATACTTAAGCTTGACCAGCTATCATCGTCAGCGCACAGCTGCAGTGTTTCATTGTTATCTGAGCCTTACGGTAACCCGGAAGTCCAGTCCATACGTCAGAACTCTCTTCGTGCTCACAATACCCACTGGCAAGCTGGTGCTCTCTCGGAGATGTCAGTCGAATCACACAGCACCACCGCTCTTCATACCGAAGAAGATTTTGTTATACCAAACACAGGTCAGTGTTCGATATGTGTTACAAGTGTCGTGTTGATTGTAGCAAAGCTGACGGGTGAAGTAGACGCCGGGCTGAGCTAGAATTAGTACTTACCTTGCACCGTGACAATCCACTTTTCATTGGAAACCTTACTGATTTAAAATGGCTCGTTCGACAGGCAAGAAACGATTGTCCTTGAAACTTGGTTTTTCTTTCTTTCTCTTTGGACTCATAAACAATGGTGTGCCATTTTCTAAAAACAAAAACGACTGCTCTCATCATCATAAAGTACTCTATGTCATCATACTTTCGGCTGCGCTCGACCTCGTCCCTCCGTCAACACCCAAGGGCATCATTGCCTTTTGTAATATTACTCCGGCCTTAATTGTGAAGCTCGGGTGGCCATACTTTCTCAAAGGTCGCATACGTTATGCCCGACGCATCGTCAGCTGCTGCACGTTAAGCTTTTTAGGCATGCTGGTAACCTGACACCAGACTTACTTTGAAAATCACAATTCATGTAACATACAGGTTGTCGCCTTCCATGAAAGCCTGTATTCGAGGCTGCTGGGAATATGTCTCGCGTCGTTTTCGTCGGGTGAGTTCTCATATTCACCATGCACACCTGTTTCTCACATGAATGACAAACTATAGGTCTAGGAGAAATGACCTTTTTGCAACTTTCAACAACATACAGCCGTTCGGTGGGAGGTCGAAGCGTTGGGTCCGCATTGTCTCACCCTTCGAGCTATTTCATGTTGATCCCACTTGACAGGTACTTTGCCTCAGGTACTGGAGCTGCAGGTATTGTTGGAGCATTCATGTGGTGGGAACTCAGGGGCCTGGGTGTTAGTACTGGTGTTGGCATCTCGGCGGTAACAATATAGACATAGCGGTCAAAACAAGCGCTCATATCGCATCACAGGTTCTCCCATTCATCCTTCCTCTGGCATACTTTTTCCTGCTCCCCCGTCCAGCAGCATTCATGCATCAATCATCTTCTTTGTCATACACGCTCGTCCCTGCTGACGATCTTGAGACTGAAATCGATGATCTGTCTGCTCTTGATGACGTAGAATCTCGTGTGGAGCCCAAGGTTAGCGTCGGCTTATCAGCCGCGGATAAATGGCGTCTAGTCAAACCGATGCTATTGAAGTATATGCTTCCACTTTGTGAGCAGTCTTTATTACTCGTGATTATCACCCGTCTAATAATTTACTACTAGTTTGCGTTTATACCGTGAGTAGTTGATGTTGCTTAGGCGCAGAGCCTGCCATCTGACCTGCACAAACTAGCTCGAGTATACTATCAACCAGGTACGGTATCCTTATCCTTGCGCTTCTAGTCTTTCTGAACGCGTGTAGGGTGTCGCACCGACTTTATTATATCCCGTTCCGTCACACGGCCTCATCAGCAAGATCATCCATTCCGTCCGCGACTACTATCCACTTTGGCAGGTCTGCATGATAGTCTGCCGTGACCCCGGAACACACCCTGATAATGACCCTTTCACAGCTAGTCTACCAAACCACGGTCTTTTTCTCTCGTTCAAGCATATCTCTGGGCTTGAAGACCCTTCCGGCCCATCTCCTCCCTGCTCCGGCTATCATCCAGTTCGTGATACTGCTTCTACTAGTTTTTGAATCCGCGGTCGGGCTACTTCCAGAAGATCGTGAGGGAGGAAGTATATTCCTGGTTTTCATGCTCATCAGCATTGAAGGCATATGCGGCGGTTTGGCATAGTGTGTCTTATTTTTGTCCAGATAGAGGCTAATGATCTGATTGAATGGCTGCTAGTGTCAACGTGTTCTATCGTATCAATCAAGAGCAGCCGGATCCAGCCTCAGCGCACAATCCTGAGATCACAAAGCAAGAACGGGAGTTCAAGATAGGTTCTATTGGTTTTGCTGATAGCTCAGGGATTTTACTGGCTTCGATTCTCGCTGTACCAACGGAAATGGAGCTTTGTAGAGCGCAAGTTGCAAGGGGGAAGTTCCTATGCCGGGGGCTCTAGGTCTGCGATCTGCGGAGGACACACATGTTACATTAATCAGGTACATGAAATCAGATATAGTTTATATACAACATTTTAAACAGTAATGATACACATTGCGCTGGAGGGTACCATGAAACCGAAATGAATGCTAGGTGGCCAAATGAAAGCACTGGAGCACAGATCTGAACGAGCGGAGAAGGAGCATGTTCTACGTCGGCCGACGCGGCGAGCCGACGTAAACATGAAATGACTGCCACGTCTCTTGCAGATGCTGCTGGGTAAGCGACGGGTATTCTGCACCGGGTGCAGGAGCTTGGGGTTGTTGGGAGGTTTGGTACTGATTGTCATAGTACGAGGACTGGTAAGACACAGTGCGTTCCTGCGCCTGATACGACTGCTGTGCAGATTCCAAATATGATTGGGAAGGTCTTGCGTTGTAGTTACCAGGCGCGTGAGGATCCACAGTGCTGAAGGATGATGATGGCTGGTATGGATCATGGATATAATGACCAGGCTGTTCCTGGCTATAGTATTGCTGGTGCTGGGGTTGAGGACCAGGACGATGATGCTGGGGATGTTGCTGACGAGGGTCCGTATGGTCTTGGGTATTATCAGGCTGGTGATAGTGAGATTGTGGCAGCGGTTCAGCGTACTGCGGCTCATGCTGATAGCGTTGCCCTTGGCTGCCGGACGAGTACACAGTTTCCCGGCGCTGATTCTCGCTTTGGACAGACTTCTGTGCCTCGACCGGTTGAAAGAAACCATGCGACAAGGCGGGAAAGTGGTTATGGTATCCTTGTGGCGGCGGTGCAACTGGGTACAGCTGGTGCTGGACTGGCTGGGCTTGGTATGGACCCTCATGCATACTAGTCATTCCGCGTAATTCCTCAGTAGACGCGGGCACAATGAAAGCGTCGTCTTCTGTATAATACGCGTCTCGTTGAGCATTATGGAGCTGAGCATTGAGATCCCCCTCGAAACTGCTCCACTGCTCGCGCAGCGATGGATGAATGTTGATAAATGCCTGCGGAGGGGTGCCTTCTACCTGCACCGGGGGAGGTTGACTCAGATTGGTGTTGTTTCCAGGTGAATGGTTGGACCGTCCTGAAGACTGTGGTACGGGAGCCTTCGTGGTGATCTTGTTGATTTGCCCACTGAAAATCGAAAGTTCATCCTTCGACCTCGTTGGACCGGTATTCGAGAAGATATCTCGTCGAGTCACGGTAGGAGTGGCAGTACTGTATGCCTGTTCAGCTTTCTGCAACAGTCTCTCAAGGATAGGCTGTCAAGGCATCGTAATCAGCATGCATTGTACGGCGTTCAGTACACTAGTGCTAGTGCTGACGTACAAGGAATTTTCCAGCTCGACCTCCGAAAACAGATGCTTCTTTGAAAAGACTGACAGCGCGTCGCAGCTCGGTCAAGGCTACAGTGGTGATCTTCGACTGAGAACCACTTCCAGATGCATGCGTGACGACGGAAGACAGCATCACCTAAGTATTTTGGAGCATCAATATGGTATTCAGGATGGTCATGCCAACGAGGTGTACTCACGGATGAGGAAAACGCATGGGTCCATAAAACCCAAAAGCGGGCGATCTGTGCTGGGAACAAGTCGAACTGCGTACGAAGACCGCTAATCAGTTCACAGGCACTGCGGTACCCTGCAAGGAACGATGGAGCAAATGGGCTGCTCATGGGATTTGTGGGGTTGTTTGACACAGCTTCCGCAAAAAAGCATCGATGAATATATAGCAGAGCTGCAACGAACTCAGAAATTGCTTTGATGTTAGACTGTGTTAGAGTCGCTTACTAAGGTGTCGGTAGTTACGGGGCATGTAATGTTTCATCACTTCCCCAAGTTCAGCGCCTTCTCTGGGAGGCCGCTGGGCGTATTTCGGAAGCTCCATATCGCGAATCTTGCGATCCAACTCGATGACAACAGAATACTTTGGCACTTTTGCCGTTTGTGCATGTTGGATGACTGCAGATATGCAATGGAAACCAAAGCGAGCCTTCCATGCGGGGACTGAGGGTATTATCATTGAGACCGACATACGAAAGAGAGAAAAATAGGACCTACAGCTTGGCAAAACACTTCCGTCTTCATCCATCGTGGAATTGGGGTCGTTAGGCAGTTCACAGTCTACAAAAGGCAGATAAAACGTAGCAAGACGACCTGTGGCCAAGGACTGTATGAAAGTTAATAACACCCGACAGAATTACAAAGTTAATATTTACCTGCCACCCGTCTGTAATGAATAGCTCCCAGAACAGTGCACGACGCTTTTGCACCTCTTGTGGAGGCAGCTGCCAGCGGGCGCAATCACGGTCTGGCAGTGGATGATGAGCTGATATGACTGACGATACAAATGATTGAATTACTGACGCAGTCCAATCTATATAGCACGGTGTCAAGATAAATAGAAACAAGAAACCAATACCACTCACGCTCTGAGC
Source organism: Suillus weaverae (assembly GCA_016767475.1). Taxonomy (NCBI): domain Eukaryota; kingdom Fungi; phylum Basidiomycota; class Agaricomycetes; order Boletales; family Suillaceae; genus Suillus; species Suillus weaverae. The sequence continues at coordinate 737,405 of MU179303.1, forward strand.
TAACTTCGTTGCAAGTCCAAAAATTCCCCAGGTGCTCTCGATGCTGTTTTCTCCACTGCAAAGGCCCTGATAAATTGCAAGTAAAGCCAACGTCTGAATGGTTGCCACTGATGGTGGACGGTCAAGTACAGGCTCCAAGTTTAGGGCAGCGCGCGTAAGCTGGAAATACACGTCGGCTTCCTCGTTGTCTGGCGCAGGGGGCAAACTGTGATCCGTCAGTGCCCCAAAGCAGAAGATCACGAACATCAAGGCGAGTTCATGAGGACCTTTGCTCAAAACATCACTCCCAGATGCCACTGATGGCGCCACGGAACCCAGATAGATGAGGTCTGATGCCTCTGCATACCACAAAGGAAGGTTCTCCTCCATCAGTTGCTGCTTTGTCACCGCTCCAAAGAACCATGGTGCCTGCTGGAGATATAGCTCACTCAAGTGACGAGCACGATGCCAAGGAGGTAGATGATTTTGAATGAGGTAGTTGAGATCAACCTCATCATTAAACACTGGAGCCAGAGGGAAAGACTTCGACAGATGCTTGACACTGGAAGGCAGATGTTCAGTATGCTGTGTCCTGTCGCCTGGACTAAAATTAGGTGTCGATGACACGGCAGATTCTCCCTGCAGCACATAATTAGTCTAGCGGTATTGTTGACAGGACCCTCATAACGTACGATGAGCAGGCTCTAAAGGCATTATTGTGAGGCAATCAGCCGTTGTCGAGAAAACTGATGATGCAATGCTCACCTCCGACCCGGCGGATGGGCCATAAAAAGTTGCGGCTCCGTCGTCCCGTATGGCGAGCGTCCCAAAAGATTCGATGTATTGCGAGTCATCATCGACCTCATGCTTGGATTTACCTGCCATTTCCTCATCCACAGCAGCGTGCAAATCCATGATTGATTTAATGTCAAGAAGGTCTCTGTGTAGAAGAGGATGTTGTTCGCCAGGGCTGGTTTGCAAAATAGAGAGTGCATCTTCAAGTTGACGAATCCTGTCACTCATTTGCGCGATTTTCTGATGCAATTTTTCTGTATCTGCTAGCACAAACCTGAAACGAGGAACAGTATTGACATGGATACTTCAGCCATCTACGTGGCTCGCAGGACACTTACCGAGTTCCCTGGCCAGTCGTGAGGGAGCCTAGCGCCCATGGCCCAGATAAGACGCATCTCACAGCAAATTGACAAGTGCACATACCATTAGGACATATGGCCGAGCAGCCTCTGCGTTTGCACGAAGAACACGGAACAGTTTTGTCGCATTTCAATTTGAGTCTAGCCGCAAAAATGAGAGGAGGAAACTAATCAAAATTAGAGCACCCACCTTCTACACTCGGCGCACGACATAGCGCCCCGGCTTCTCTTCTGCTCCTTGTCCATGGCCTTTTGGGCCTCTTTGGAGTCAGGCTGACGAGCATTTCCACGGGATGCTTGAGGCATGACTTTAAACCCGGTGGGTGTCTGACCAGATCACCGAGACGCGTGAGCTAGATAAAGGAAGAAAGGAAAAGGATGCAAAGGACCTTGCATTATGTCCGTCCCCAACTTTAAGTCTTTTCCATCATCGAAATGGAATTACATACAGTGCTTTACGTAACTTTGCTTCCGCTCTCACATTTACTATTTCATCTTCCGAGACTTGTCCCGAGAGGCTATTAAAACTCCCATGTGCGCTTCCTCAAGGCCTCAAGGCCTCACCGCTCAGGGTCATCATATACAAGTCAAAGCTGGGATGCACAGCAACTCACCTTTTCAACGTCTGGTTATCGGCTTTTTATAATCCATGTCAGTGCTGTTATAGACCTAGTGCTAGATGCTGATGGATCCAGAATCGATTCAAAACCAGCTACATGTCATGACACACAAACTGTCCAAATCAGATAAGCTGTACCACGTTTTCGTCAGTATACATTCCTTTCTCGGGCCAGACATGCTGAGACGTCGACCAAAAGGTGCGATGCTCGTATGTATTTTGTGCACTCATCCACAGTCAGGTGAGGCAGGGACTCAGGGTCCATTATGATTCAGGGTTCGTTGTTGCCACTGCGGGAACCAATTCCACCCCAAGTTGTAAGTTCACAAATCTAAGCATCCTTGATAAGAAGTTGTACGTACTACGATATGTGCATCCAGGACCCAGGTCTTAGAGCGACCTCAAGACGTATTCTCCTCGGCTTGTTCCATTGTCACCCTGCCGTCTACGACGGAGAAAAGGAGAAGTTACTTACTCAATCTACGTTCTGGGTCAAAACCCTGCATTAGACTGGATCTAGAGTTGGTCCAAACTTGAATCGTTATCAGATTGTTTGGTGCGAACTGGAACGTTGTCTATCGCATGTGCACTTCTTCACAGCCTTGGCACTCAGTCCGCGACTTATGTACGTGCTTCGAACGTTCAACTATTGTTGGGCAGTAGACAGGAGAAATAAATACTACGATAGTACATGAGAGGATACAACCATGATCAGAATTACCGAGTATATACCGAGTTATGTACATCCCGTGCAAATGTAAATATGACTATCATCACTATGATACAAGATCCCAGGATCAAGTTTCCAACTAATCTGACTTTCCGCCCTTGCTTGGCGCCGCGCTTCCCCAGCCAAACCAGCTGGTAGCCTTCCTTATCTCGGGCCTGTCACGACCCTCCCGACCAGAGTGACCATCAATGTCATACCCCTCTGCATCGCTGGGAACGTCCACTTCTTCAAATCGCCCAACAAAGCTAGACCCACGTTCCCGCAGCTCAAGGTCCGAAGATGCACGAGAGGGTAGCTGGACAGAGCCTGAAGCCGGGGGAGTCAGGACAGCAGGACGCTCTGCCGAATTGATGAACGCAAGCTCAGCTTCAAGCTCGCGCTTGCGATCTTTCAAGGAGCCCTGATGACCTGCGTCAGAACGCCTTGTAAAGGTGTTTGCGGGAGTATTCCAGGCTTGGTCAGCAGATGTTCCTGCTGCCGCAGCACCTTGACGCAGTAGTGCTGTGCCGGAAGCGACGATCGTAGGGCCATACGAGTGCCAGAGCCCCATAGCAAGTCGAGCGGGCCCTGACGCTGGGTCAACCAAAGTTGGGGGTACACCGGTGTCTGTCACCCCGCCTGCAGGAGCAAAATGGGCCTGTTGCTGTTGACCGATGGCTGCAGAAAGTGCGTCCCATAAGAAGCGAACCTTTTGTTGAATGAAGGCATAAATCCGAAATTTGAAAGATGCGAGCGTCGCATCGATCTGGGATTCATGAGCGTGGAAGAAGGGTTCAAGATGGTTGATATAGAGGTAGGATGAGCCGCGCGTTTGCGGGAGTGCTATATAGAGAAGAAATATGGTCTTCACGAGGTAGTAGAATGGTACCCTATTTACACGCGCAAGGGGTGAATCAAAACTTCAGCGCTGATACCATCGATTAGTAAACCGACTGACCAAGAAATAAGCCACTCTGCAGCGTACTCAACACCGACGATACATCCAAGTACCGACCAGTACATGAGCCATCGCTCCAAATCCTCCTCAGAGGCTGGTCTCTGGGAAAGGGTCTTGTAGGACGCATAGCCAGGATAAAGAAAAACGACAACCGAACTAAATACCACATCGATATGTAGCTCTCTGGATATCTAGGAAGACATACCTTATCATGCAAGATGTGAGGTAGAAGAGCATGGTGTGCAGTATCTCAGAACAAAAATGAGTGCACTTGTATGCAGTGCCCTAGTGCGCAAGGTGTAACACTTTAACAATCACTTTAGAATGATTACATCATCAATTTCATTTCAATGTTCCTTGTGCCACAGACGCGTTTCTTCAAGTTTCTTCGCGTCTTACAGACTGAACTCGGACAACGTCAAGAGACGTCGAGTGCTGAACATTAAACTGTCGTCTTTTACTTCACATTCTAACATGCCTCGGCGTAAGAAGAAGTCACTTTTTACCCATAAAAAAGTCTCGAAAGCAAAGTATACAATCGGCATACCCACTGATAGCGAATGGAAAACGATGCCAGATTTTGCCTCATTTATAGGTACGAGATCTCCATTTTTTTTTCAACTTGACGCGGTGACTGTTTGGATTTTAGTCGTTGATGAAGAGGGGAACCGGCATGCATTTTCGACTCAAGAAACGTTCGTGTCTAACTTTACAGTAAGACGTGGCAATACTGACCTTCAACAGTGCATTTATTCTACCGGAAGGGGTGATTCCTGACAAATTACACCATCCAACTGCGTATTGGATTGGTAGAATCAAACAAATTAGGGCAAGAAACGATGAAGATGTATGTCTCGCCACTGACTCTGGTATTATCTTCACTCAGCCACGACGCAGGTGTGGGCTCTCGTACAGTGGTACTGGTCGCCTCAGGAAGTCAACTCTGTAATCAAGTCCTTGTAAGTGCACAGAAAATTGACATCTGTGAACAATATGTTCTGAAGTATCAAAGTGATGTCAGTGGCTGCGGCCAATATGAACGGATTATGTCAGATTACTATGATTATGTATCCACGGCAAGTTTCTGTGGTAAATTCTTATCTCTCGTGTCATGTCATCAGTTGAACTCTGTCTATGTAGATCATGCAGCTGTCGTGAGATACGATGAACGTGCTGTCGACCAAGAGGTTTTCGATTCCGATGAATTCTACTGTCGATACGACTTGGAATACCGCGCTCGGAAAATCCTCGTGAGTGTGCATCGATTACTTGAAGTGGGAGTGATAATATTCATCCCTGTAACAGCCGAATGTTACGCGTACTGCTTGTTGCTGCGGTGTATCTTACAATCCCGATCGAGACCCAGTAATGCATTTCTGCCCGCGTCCAGCTTGCCGCGCAGCCTACCATCAAGAGTGTCTGCAAAGGCCGAAACAAAGATTAGATGCAGCTGCCAGGGCCCGAAAGTTTCTCGAAAGTTGGCCCGATACAGATGAAAAGCTATCTATCGAAGACTTAGTCGGCTCACGACCATGTCGTAAAAGGAGAAAGGGACCTGAATCTTCGATCTCAGATCCACTTGAGCAATTTCCGGAAGAGCTTGTCAGGGCGGCTCAGCAACAGATTGTAAAAGGCGTGCAAGCGGGGGGCGTTGTCGGGAATGTGACAGCGGTGGTGGCGGCTCGCCAACTGATCTACTGCAGCTTGCTTGACGGTTCTTCTTTACCTACTGACTGGAAGGATAAGATAGACGTCGAAGCAGCTATTCCCCCAAAGAGGAAGAGCTCTCCCGTGTTTGTGTGCCCCCAGTGCCAGAGTCTTATCTGATGAAAACAACGTCAGAGGGTTTTCGTACTGATATCCTACTCATCCTGCCCATTTGCTGATACCTTTTCATTCCGCGCAAGCTGAAGCCTTAATCTAGACAATTACCCATGTAGCATATTCACACTTTCACATGTAAGCACGCTGGCTTACTAGAGTTCCCTTAATCTACGTACATAACTACTGTCCGCGATACTGAAACACAAGTTTTCAGTGTCACTGCCTTTTGGCGTAACAGTTGAAGGGATGACAGTCTTGACTCAGTTACAACACGGTACCATACTCTGTATAACCACATAGCCAGGTAAATCGCGATTCTCAGGGGTAGATGATGCAATTCAGTAGCATCCTTTGAAATATTCTGAAACCTGCCATTTACGCAAGTACCACTAACCACTATGCCCAAGAGCACGACCGCGAAGGGTACAGCCGCGAGGGCAAGTAGATCTACTCTTGCTTTGAACCTGTCCATAATAACATGCATTTCATCTGGTCAGCCGCCATACAAGGTAAAGTCTGCTGGTACGAAGTGGGGTATTCCCCCCCACAGCTCAGAAGATTCTACCCCAACTCCTACTACTGTGGCCAGTATGACTGAGGAGCAGCCTGCAGAATTGAAAGTGAAAGTAAGGAATAATTCTAGGGTGAGAATATCGAATTCATATGGATTTACAGATCTCCCGAATGGAATCAGTCGAGAAAAATATTCCGGACAAAGTGGGGGATGAGCTACATCCCAAAGCTGCATCCGAGGGAGATGCAAGTGCTAGCGCAGCTAAACCAATGTCGGAAGGAAGGAAGACCTTGCGGAAAGCGAAGACGATGCCTCTCAGGGCCACTGAAAGGGGCTCCGGGCAATCTCAATTTGAAGTCTGTGAACAAGGTTGCGAAATTACCACTACATGCGAGTGTGACTCGGATGATGGATGGATTCACGATGAAGGGTTCGAGGAATGGGCGGCCAAGGAATTTGAAGCGAGAGCGGCTGAAGCTGGCATGTCGACTGATGATTGGATTGCCAACGAATACGGTAACGATGGATGGTACCCCGATGAACTTGAACAGGGAGCGTTCGATGGCATGTCGAAGGACGACGCTGATGCGAAGAGTGAGCGAATTTCTCGTTGTCATCTGACTGATGACTCACCAGTGCACCTTCGCAGTGGCTCAGATCTTCCGTTCGTGTGGGCAGTGAACATGCTAGCGTAGACCTCACACGTATAGAGTCAACCAAGTCGGGACTATATATGTTCGATCCGTGTATGTGCGTGCATATATGCTATGGTAGGATATAATGAAATTTCGAGAAAACTAAATGAATATGCTAAATCCCCTCAACTTAATTGACCCTATCCATAATCTCACACTACAATAAACTCAATCACAGTCGCTCTCACTCTGCGGAATCCTTGTGACTCTGCGTTTGCTTGGCCGAGATGGAATGACGTTACTTTCGGAACCCTTTTTCTTGCGCTTGCGCTCCGTCTCGCGGGTATTGAGTCGTACACCATATTTGGAGAGTTGCTAGAAATCCGACAAACTGTCAATCAAAAGTTGCTTCTGAAAGGGTGCCTGGTTACCTTGGATAGTTCTGTTGAAGGGTGTAAACCAGGAAATTCTTTTGTTGAATATATGTGGAATGAACCGCCATAGCACTCAGCCTGCACCGGTATATCTGTTAGACTTGCCATGCGCGAAAAGAGATCGAAAATGCGGTAGCGGAGGAAGAAGTCGCCCTCAAGTTTCACAGCAAGGTCCTGTATGGGTGCACGTATCATGTGAGCAAGTTCTCGATCATGATGAAAGACGTACAGCAAATGGAAAGACAAGAGCCCTCCTGCCCTGATAGTCTATACAAGCTGGTTGAACGAAGGTGGCGCCTGAGAGTGCGGTAGTACATTTCATGTTTTCGGGGACTTGGAATGGGTCGAAATGGATATTGGGAGGAAGGAGGGGCAGCTTAGCATCTGACACGGGAACCCTATTCGAAGTGCTTAAGTGAGGGACTTGATCGGCAGACAAGATTGAAGGTAGTGCGTAGCCGCCAGAGGGGGGGCGAACAGGTTGCACTACTGGCGAAAGTTGGCGAGGGAGACGGGGAAGGGAACTTGGCTCCAATGAGCTATCGGGCTGAGTAGGCACTGGAAATAAGTCGACATGGCAGACTAATCCAAGGTTTTGTACGTCGCTGTAAAACATGATAAATATTGGAGCAGAACTGGGAACCCCGGGTGGCAACAACTTACTCGTAGTCTTGAACTTCTTGTTCGGATTCATGGTCAGTACCCTCATTGTGTATGTAGTATAACCTGAGTTGGACTACTGGTGGTGGGTCGAGGGGGCGTCGGTCGACACGGGCATACCTGGATGCATCATGGTCAGCCACATGGGAACGAGTAAAGGAGGCACCGTTTTCACTTTCGCCCTAGGTCTGCTTTTTGTATCTCTACGAGTTCAGCACGGACGCATCTTCCCCGGAATTGGCCAGAACTGAAATGGATGGGTCCATTGATGTATGATAGAGTCGTTCGACGTGTTGACTCGTGCATTATGTAGGACCTGAAATGAGAGGTGGACGAATAAGAAGGGCTGTGTTTGAAGGAGACGTAAACGTTACTTTGATAACTCTGGAGCACTCTAAAATCGGCGTTAGCGTGTACGATGATCATACAATGTTGTCACTCCCCTCCAGCCCGACGATCTCGAGCAGACGCTAAATGGAAATGCAATTCCCAATTGCGTGACGTTACTCTAACCCAAGCTTCCTGTTACCCTACTTGCGCACAGTGAATGCAGAGGCATGGATGAATCACATAATTATCGATTAATCCATGGACTCCTCCTCCTAACAAGTTGTGAAGATGATAGCAGCTGCTCTTATGACCATGGCGTCATTATCAAGCCTATCCGGCATTTTGGCGCACTCTCACTGTGGAACCAGCAACATGGCGGCGACCACGTGTTAACATTAAGTCGCCCACAGATTTGTGTCCGCGAAGCGTAAATGTGGACTAACTTTTTCACTTCCAGGTAGGATGAAACACTACCGTTCCATCACCGGAACTTCCACGTTGGACATGGACTGATGCCGAAGTGTATTGACCCCACTGGACTGTCAATTCAATTCTTCCGGACGACTTATATTTCTGAAATGCGGGAGGGCCGAGTTACTCGATCATGACGTATCATAGTGAGTTTCAGAACTTCTCCATCAGTTTTTTCTTTGCATTCTTCCTTATTTTCTGTGGGGGCAAAGCCCTTACTTGGAGATAATACATGCGCTATATCCCACTACTGAAACGCACACGACCTGCGAAAGGACACACATTCTTATGGATCGCCTACAGTCCTCTCTTGTTAAAAAGGCATGCGCCCCTGCTAACTCCTCAGTTCTTCTGTTTCCTTCGTTTACACTCACCCAGCTGCACACAGTACGTTCATTCCGTCATATCAAGTTGCCTTCCATTAACCTCAGTTCCATCTTAATTCAAAGTTTTACCAGTCCCCTCGTTGACCATCATGCGCTTTACTGCCCTTGTCGCTCTCGCTATCGTCATGTTGAACGTCCATGGTCTTGCTGTCCCTGCTCCATCCCCGTATGTTTCTCAGGCAACAACTGAGCAGACCCACTAAATGCATTTGCAGTACTCGAGTCTCGTCCAGTGATAACCCGTCACCCATACGCACCAAGCGGGTCGACCTGAACCTGACTCGGAACTACACTTCTGACAGAAGTGATGGAAGGTTGGCAAATCGAACACCTGCAACTACCGTGAAACGTGACACCAATGTTCAACTCATTGGAACAGCGGTCAACGAGCTGTCATGGTATAAAGGTTTGGTTTACAAAACCCTCAAACGTGACACCACCTTCGATTCTCTTCAACCCATTGAAGTAGCGGTCAACGACCTTGCATCCCACCCAACACCTACAGCTATCTTGAAACGTGATACCACTGCTCAACTCATTGAAACAATAACGATGCTGCCGTGAGATGAAGCTTACGATCCTCAAACGTGACATCATATCGGTGCAGCGGTCAACGAGCTACCAGACGATGGAGGTTTGGGACACACAACCAATGAACATTTTAAGTACTAAGTACTTCTACTATCTCACTGTACTATATGACTCGATCGGACTACGCGTAGTACATATGGTTCATAAAGTCCACTATAGCCTAGCGTTGTTCCAACGGACAATAAACAAGGGTTTTGAAGGACACTCCAGTGCGACGGTCACAGTTTCAAGATCCCTTCCACTGCCACAATCACCAGGTTATCGAATCTGGTTGGCCAGCCCGACCTTAGCATGGAGTCAGGTCACAATCCTGACCGGAAGCGTACGAGCACCAAAATGAAAATAAAATAAAATATCAGAAGAAATTCGCGACCCCAATTCAGAAGCAGCCGCTTCCATGCCCGTGATGTGGGCGTGCCCTTGATGTTGATGCAAGCGGTGGCAGGCGGTTGAGACTAAAAAAAACCAAGGTAAAAATATGATGATGTAGTAGACACTTGCGTTCTCGTGGGCATTATTTGATATTCATATCTAACATATGTAAGGACGAAACGGTTGATCCCGCAGAAGCAATTCGCGTGACTCTCCTGTCTGAGCTCCACCTGAGCTCCACCTCGACTCCGCGGTCCAATGACCATGCGGCGTCCGAACACTCCTGCTCCTTTGTCTCACTGTTGACGCCAATGTTGAACTGATTCCAGAGGCCATCGAGCAGCAAGGGCACACCTTTAGTAGGCGACCTAAGCATATAAGCTTGATGGCTGCAGTACAAATTTGTCTCGCTGATCCCTGTCTGTCACATCAAATTCCTCGTCACACAGCTCCTGTTTCGATCTCTTCTCTTCTCCTAATTCTCTTCTACGGCGAATGTAGTTTATAGACATCTGTTATTATAATGATCTCTTTCATTGTAATGAGCGGAAAACGCCGTCCGAAGGCGTGCGGAACGCTTGTATTCATATATGAACGCGTCCTAACCGTCTCCTGCGCCGAGAGAGAGTGGTTGCGGGGTAGGGTAGATGTAGCAGGGAACTGCAAGGAGATCGTAAAGTCAAATGCGAAGGAAACAAGCAAAAGAGACCTACATCCAGGGTATCACGGGGCTGATCATTCCGAATTGCGATCGTGCGAGAAGGGCGGAGTTTGGGGAAGTAGCGAAGCAAAGTACGTTGCTGTGGGCATATTGTAGGGCAGTGGGGGGGCGGGAGCTGATTTCACTGGTTTCAAGCGCACGGCACGACATGTTTCATCGGACTACAACAAGGAATTAATGGAGTGTAGATGAATATAATGATAGAAACGCGCACATTGAAGAGCTCGGAATTTTTAGGTGCACTGGTCTGTGAGACAATGTTAGTGCAAGAATAGATAGTCGCCTAATGATGATGGACGTCTAGCACAAACTTCTTAAGAAGCTCTTTCCTGTGCATAGCACAGCTGCTACAGCATGTGCTTTGCTAAACACAGTGCCATGCTTCAAGCTCTTGGCACCTCACTCCAGAAACGAATTATCAAGGCGATATCAAGGGACAACCTCTTCGCTCTGACGTCAATTGGGTCAGATACTTGGTCCAGTAGTGATATGAGCCCCGTCATTCATACTCACTTTGCATGCTCGGTCCGGAACATTAGCTCCGTCCGTTACAACAGCTAAGATCAGAGATCGCACTCTGAAAGCGGCGTCACTGCAATTCAAATTACCGTTAAGTTCCTCTGCCTCAGCATCGCCCGGGAGAGGATAGTCGATTCGACTGACGCCTACAGTCCAGTCCTAGGACGCAAATTACAACGTCTTAAACGCGTGGTCAAAGTAAAATAGAACCGTTGAGGAAAAACCACTCGTCGGGTTCTTCTAGAAATGGACAGAGGCAGGCAGGGAGGTCGCATATGAAATTTGGGATTCAGTGAAAGATTCTGCGAACAAGGGCAAGATGGGCTCACGGGACTCGAACTGGGGCTAGGCCTCCTCAGCATCAAACGCGAAGGCTATACCAACAAGATCCTTTCAGAAGATTTGAGCAATCACAGAACACTATGGGTACGATGCTCCGACAGCTTGGAATCGCCACAAAGACTTTAGGATGGGATGAAGATGCAGAGGTTTTCTTCGATTAACGTTCTACATCAAGGCATGGTAGTTGGAACATGAAAGTCTTAACTGCCCACGGTCTTATTCTTCGATATTCCTTAGCGCCTCCTCAACAATCACCTCCGGGAATTCATACTGTATCCAGTGCGAGGCATTCGGAACAATCACTGCTCTAACGTCTTTGAGTTTTGCGACAGTTTCTGGCTTCAAAGCGCCATTAAATCGCGGATCTTCGATCAGAACTGTCAATGCGGCAGCAGCAGGCCTGTCGGCAAACAAATGTGAAAACGACCATGGCACGTTGTCCTGGAGCAATTCAAACCATCAGCACCGTTTCTAGAACGCCACTCGCAAACACTGACATCGATGTGATCATCGGAGTTGGTTGATCTTCCAATCTGTGTCCCCAGCACTTTCCAAATTGCATCTCCTCTCGTCCATAGAGGATTCAATGCCATATAATCTTCTGCAGTGGGGTTATTTCTGACATCGCCGGAAAACTTAACTCTCCAATCGACCATCTCCTCTGCGGTTATTTCCAGTGCTGTATCGATGAGGACCACCGAAGTAGGCTTGGTTTTTGGCAAGTACTTGAGAAGCGATAATACCACGAGCCCGCCCATTGAGTGGCCAATGACGATATCATACTCGGCAGTCTGAAGGTATGGCAAGAGATCATCTGCCAGTGTCTGGACTTGGAAGTCAACTCCAGGCTTCCTGAGAGCATGTCCAAGAAGGTTTGGAGCAATGACTAAGTATCCTATGATTGTCACAGACAATAGATTAGCGCTGGAAAGAGGCTTGAGCGAAGAAGACCTGCCTTTGGCTGCAAGCGCCGATGCAACACGGTGGAACGTGTGCGAAGACGAATTCAAACCATGTATGAGGAGTGCTCTCCTGCTTGCAGTAGGGGATCCCCACTGACTTGCAGATGGGACAGTGGTCATGGTGAGTTGATCAGGGACCTCGATTCTGATGGCTGTCCCAGAATGTTCACCTGGCAGACTAGTACGGCGAATACCGAAGCATAATTAATAGAGTTTCCTTGCACCTGCCAGATTTTTGTGCTCCAAAGCTCCGTGGTAGTGTCCCATCAAAAGTCAGAGATCTGGCAACTTCACTGGTGCCTGTCTATGACAGACTTCTGGGGCTTGTCGTCGAGGTCCAGTACTTGCAGAAAGTGTGAGGGAAAGTCTGTCACGTGAACCTCCAACCAAATTCAGCCGAACAGCTGACAGGGACCCCAGAGGCACCCCCAGACTCGTGAGTCGTCAGTGTCCATTCTCGCTGCTTGTATGTTCTCGGACCCTGACGCGATTATCATGGACTCTTCTATGAAACTGACGGTGCACAAATACTTCGATGATGAAGGGTTAACGTTGTCGCACTCTACTACAACACTAGAGCTCGGACGCGACCTAGCTCATGCAGCCTCATCTAATCTCGGATGGAGAAAACCGTCTGTCTCTTTCAACAAACGGCTGTTCGGTAGGCTGTTTACAAACTAGTAGCCCACTCTCTTATGAACTGTCAGCAGAACTGAAGCACGACCGACTATACCAATTCAGTGCGAGCCCACCGCAAGTTGGTATACCGGCGCCTCGAACACATGCCCCCAAAGACTGGGGGGTTCCATCGAGTGACGAAGAAGCATTGGCGCTTGAAGCCCTCGAAGAGTTTTTACATCTCGAGTTGGAAGCTCCCCATGCTCGATCTGCCCAAAAACGCCCTGCACCGCAGGATTTACTCCCAGACATCCGTGATTCACAATCACGACAGACCGCACGTTCCTCAACATATGAAGTGTCTCTAGAACCACCCACGAAGCGACCCAGATATGATGCTGCCTCCCTTTCAAACTTGATACCCCAGGTCTTGAGAATTTGTTCAGTTTACCTTCACCTCAGCTTACGATTTGCAGCCTCATTATGTCCCAGGTCCTAGTGGTGGTTTTCGACCGTTAGACAGCGAACGTCTTAAGCCATACAGAAAAAACCAGCCATCACTAATCACACCGTTTGATCTTGCCTCGGCCAACCTCTTCTTTAATACCTTTTACAATAGGGCAGCCTGGCTTATTCCTGTACGTGGCAGCCTACCATGGGACGATGCTACCTGTGCTACCATCCTGGCACCTCCGCAAGTTCCACAGGGAGATGATACTCCGCTCCCCTCTGGACCCGCACCGCTACGCGACGGAATCTCGAGAATTACTTGGACTCATCATTCCATCGTGCACTTCTGGGAATTCCTGATAGCCATTCAGCAAGCTAAGAATCTTGGGCTCATCTCAATTGGCTTCCATAGTGCACCGTCGGATACCGCATTCACGCTCGACCCAACGGCTGAAAGTGGCAATCGGCCTGTTCAACCTGCACATGCGGAGGGATCCACTAATCTTTCCGATGGCTTCTCGGATCAGGTCCGTCACGCACAACTGGAAGCAACGGACTTTATCAAGGTGTATCATGATACCAAGTACTCGTTTTATCTCCGAAACATTCTGGACGCCTACCAGTATGTTCCCGAAGCAACCGCATCAGAGAAAAGACACCCAGCCGATTGTGAAATAGCTGGATTAATGACGAAGATCAGGCTGCTGAGATTAGCACGACTCGTAATCGTTGACGACCGATCCAGAGCTGTGTTATTGTCTTGAGACGCTATGCTGAAGAGGTCATTGTCCCCCATGCTATACGATCTAGTATAAGGATCCCCCTATTGTTTGCCGTCAAGGGATGACGTTGTAACTGATACGTTGGCAATCATACATCCTTACAGTACGCTTTCCGTGTCCAGTGTTGATCGCCAAGTGCTGATCCTCTTGCTGCAGGTCTGTATTGCATGCTGCTACGTCCTCGTCTGCAGAGGTCTGCCGTACGACAACACCTTCAATGGGGATGATATGTTGGGCCAGGACTGTGAAAAACGGTCGAAGGGGTTGATCTTCTATGCAACCGAAGGCTCTCACAGCTCTTAACTTATCGTGTTATCAAACGACACCTGTCACCGACACTTTACTCGTGCGGTATTAAACCTCCACATCCTGACACGATGTACAACGGTCTGACGTCATCACAGGGCTGAAACCAGACCATGACCAGCGCGGATCGTTACAGTATTTTCATCTTCTCCCTCACCACCTTGCATGTCTCCAATAGTCAATACGATCGCTCCTCGGCCTCAGTCGGAAGCGTCCACACAACGTCCCCGCACTGCAGAAAAACGCAGGTCATGTCTGGGACGCATCTGGCGTGAATCTAGACATTCGCACCACACTCGCCGCACATAACATATCATGGGACTTCGTGCCAAGTATTCCTCTCATTATAACACAATCCTGGCAATATCCTACCCACTGTTGAATTCAAGATCATAATCAATAGAGTTTTTATGTCCAAGTCCAGCAGTATGGTCGAAGTAGTCACGTTCATCGCCGGCGCTCTCGGTGGACCTCGATCGAATCATGACCACATGCACAGGACCATGCATGTCTCCTCCATTCATTTGCCCGCCTTACGATCGGCTGGCTCTTGAGTCTTGATCAAGAGCGGATGAAATGCCACTTTTCGAATCGAACATTTAGTAAGATGCTCAAACCAGGTCTTTGCTCGGTTATGCGGACCGAATCTTCCTGTAAACTCGAATCTTGTCACTGCGTAATGGGACACTGCCTTGTGCAGCAAGACAATACCGATAGTGGTGCATTGCAATGATGGTTTGCCGCGTACGTACACGCCGAGGCGTTACTTGTACGAGTGATGCCAAAACGTGCTCGTAATGATGTCAAAGCTTGCGTGTCCAAATTATTAACATCATCTATTACAACTACTTTCATATAATCGATACACCAGATTTCTTTTTTTTCGTCTTGCCGCTTCTATTTACTTACTTGTGGAGCTGGATGAACAGAAGGGCTTGTTACGATACCTTGGCCGGGCAAGCTTGGACACTGCTGCATGCACACTCCAATAGACCATTGTGTCTGCCTACATGTTGCAGCTGGTCTGTGCAGTGGATTGTTGTTGTGATTATGATCTTGTGTAACTATAATACTCTACAATGCATCAAAATTCTATTCTGGGGTATTCCGCCCTTGTTTCGCCCGAACAGTGTTGTAAAGTCCAGCTCCACAAGTAAATAGAAGCGGTAAGAGAAAAAAATGACATCTAGTCTATCGATATTAAAGTAGCTGTAAATAATGACCCAAAACCCAAGAGAGATGACGCCATCCCGTTTTCCTCGTCCTCTTTGACGTTCGGTCAATAACCGGGAAGGTGAAACAAGCAAACAACTCACCCAATAGGATTATCTTGAAACATTTTTTGTATTAATGACACGAGTATCAGTGTCGTACCTCACGATTGCCCCGAGACCTGCCCCAAGACAACCACGTTTTCCAGCGTGGGCCATAAAGGAATCGTGACGGTTGAAAACTTTCGAGCATCCCATGCCCCTGCAAATCCATGTTACGCCAAAGTGAGCGCTCAAAGTATGCCGTGGTATGGCGCTCGCTTGCATCTGCCTGTTGCAACCCAACCAAGGGCAAGCAATCGACCTGTCTCCGCCACTTCGAGTGTCCCCGTGCCACCGCTGCCCGTGACGCACGATGGAACGTCTGTCCGCTTTAACCCAGAGACCGCAGAGAGAGTCTTCGCGATTGCATGCATGGACGTGTATGCGGTCATCATTGGTGTTCCCATCTTTGAGATCTTCTTCGTCAACGAGAAGACCATCGGCCACGTAAGCCCGAGGGCTTCCAGGCTGCTGGATCTGATGCCCGTGGGGCGATTGGATTTCGTGCTCCGAATGATGAGAGACTTGGCGATCTGCAGAGGATATATTAGGCAAGGTTGCGCTGCCACCAAGGAAAGGTGGCTGGGCACTGAAAGGAAGGGTGGCGGTACTAGAGGATGCCGAAGGAAGAATGGACCGAATAGTAGAGGGCAGCTCGTGAGACAACACAGGATAATGAACTTGAAAGACAGCTTGGCCGTTCAGGTCACCGAGTGCAGATTCGAAGCCAGGAGAACCTGTATCAAGGCTTGTAGTTACATGCTCCCAGCGCATGGGACTTGGCGCTTGATAACGTGGGTACGTGTTCTCGTAAAATTGGGCGGCTACTCCTGCGTCTGGCGGACTACAGAATCAATATCGAAAGAATTATGAGCGATAAGGTGAAACAGTGTGCAGACTTGATTACCTTAAGTGATCGTTGAAGACAGCATCGGGGAAATGATTTTGGGCAGGTAGTATATGACTAGTGCTACCGTCAAATAGACCAACGATGCATATATCAGGATGCACACCTTATGCGCTCGCGATAATGCGTGTCCGTAGTGCCGTTATTAAACTGTACATCCACATAGGACGACAATAACGCATTCCTGTACAAGAAATTGAGAGGTGAGGATGAAGTCGACCTCGACAGAGGATGCTTGCATTAGATTGGTTGATCCCCCTAGTGCCACCACCAGCGGCTGATAAATCTCAAGAGGAAAATATACGACTACGCTCGTGATGCAAGGAAGTCCTCTACGAATCGTCAGGTCCGATGAATCTGACCAAAGCACATACATACGAGATCGACGACATATCCTCCTGCATAGGAGAATGGGCAATTGGTACGAGACCTGGGATGATGTTGCTGTTTGACATTACGTGAATGAAATGGGTCAAAGAGCAAAGTCAAACGCAGAGGCAAAGATCAGCACTGCGTAGTGTATGATATGACCCGTGTTTACGAATAGAGGTGCGCTGAATATTACACATATTTAAGCCCTGGCAAACAGCTAGCCAAGCGGCGAATATGAACACAGTACAGCAATGTCGGCTGGCGTGGAAAAGAGGAAATGAACCGCTCCAATCATTAAAAGAAAGGCAGCCAGGACTATTTCGTAAGTCTCGGAAATGTGATCACTTGGAGGGACGGTGGCCCAAGCCAGCAGCCGATAAGCCAGCAATCAGATCCATGTTATCACTGCTGGCTGAGTAGTGTGGACAATACACAAAGCTGAATCAACGACAGAGGAGTGATTCTGATCAGTTGCAATGTTTCTTATATCGAGGGAGGACGAATCCCGGGATACTGGCACTTGCGGGTTTGACCACGGATGACTCCATAGGGTAAGTGTATTTTTACAAGCACAGCCTTGATATGTTTGAGGGAGGGCGAGAATTGGGATTTGCAATGGCCAGAGCCCTCAAAGAAAGGTAACGTGATGTTGCGAAGGAAATACGTCTTGTATATATACCCGGGAACTTCGGAAGATGCAGGATCATCGGAAGATGTAGGAACTTCAGAAGTGAGCGCCATCGTGCAAACTCTCGTCGACAAGAAACCATGATCATTACCTCCAGGTAATGGTGTACTTAGTACCATTACTACAGGGTGGCAGCTGGTGGCAGGCTGTAACGTACACATAAGTAAGTGCGTACTGCCATTGCCAACACGTGTAGATACAGCATGCATGCGATCGAGCGCTCAGCCAGGCTTAGCCATGCTGTATGTACTCGCACCCTGATGAATAGTTGAACTTCCATTCTATCGATCTTTAAACTACCTGCCACCAGCGTAATAGTACTAGCTTACCATCAGACGCTTCTACAACCTCCGTTGGTGGTCAGATGGCCACCTTTGAACGAGCGAAGTTCGTGGTCAATCGCACGGATGCTGCAGCTGTCGCATCGTATTTACATTATGGCACCAGCTGTAGAGCCTGCCTTCTGATAAACTGTAAGTAAGGTACTAAGAGATAGGGAGAATAGTATAAACTCCAGATAGATATAATAGTAAGGATAGGCAGGATTTAAATGTCAACGGTGTCAAGATCTGTGGAAACGGTCAAGCTTAACATGATACCATTCAGACAGTATTCGGTGCGGGCACCCAAGGCCTGACAGCTGTGACGTGTTCAGACGGACGGCTCTAGAATCTTATATTAGCATCTTCAAATTTCAGTACAACGTATTATCTGCAAGCGCCAGGCACCAAAAGCTGTTAACTTATGTATCAACGCAACTTGCTTCAAATATTGAAAGCGCTTCATCTCGACTGAGTCTTTTATACACGAAAATATCAAGGGATAAACCCTTGGTTTGAAGTATTACTAGTCACGTTCATCGCTGTACAGTCTTTCGAGCGATCAAATGTCCCAGGGGCTGTCAGCCAGCGCTCTTAGCGACGCCAAGTAGCTGAGAGTAGCTGACACGTTTCCTACGTGGTTCCTAGACAACGTCCAGTATGATATTAATCATCTTCATTCAGAAATGTACGTGTCAGGGGCCAGCCCCCTCTCCAAATCAAATATTATCGCCAGCCCCGCAAAAGTATAAACAGGGTCCCCTTCATCATATGCAGCCCAAATATGTGATTTATAAAAGTTCGTAGAAGTTCGTATCTGTAGTACATTACACCAATAGTGTCCATGCAGTACGAGGTAGGTTGACAACGTCAAAACTAGACATATTGACAAGTGTTCATGTGAATGTCCAGCGCGCGACAGGATCAGAAAGGACTACAAGTAATGGTGGATAATCTATAGAATGGGAATGATATAGATGGAAGATGAATTCATTACAGATTATTGCATAGGGTGCAGTTGAATTGAATTCTGTTGCGGAAGGCGGCAGCTGCAGAGAGCATCAACAAACAAGAAACTGATAAGTAGCGATAGCGACTCACGAAGGGCAATGAGGGCTGTGAATATGACAATGACGATCACATAAACAATGCCATATTTGATGATCTAGGGTCATGTATGAGCATCTTTGGTTGCCTGCCAAGCTTCGCAAACACTCACTATCCAGCGGCGTTGCTTTTTCTGCTTCAGAGAATAGAGGGGAGCACGAATCTGCTTGGAGGGCCGCAACCAGACTATAGCAATATCAGTAATGCACGAAGAATGTCGCGGTAGACAACTCACAAAGCAGCATCGCATGCAAACGATCCGCGTACGGGAAAAGAATGGGTGGGGTCAACATAAACAATAGGAAGTGGCCAATAAGAAGGTCAGAGCTCCACAGCGACAGCTCGATGATCTTGACAATGAATTCACGGGCAGGTTGCGACATGACATGGGAGCCAAGACCACGTCCATACCAACGTCCAGTCCACCACGCACGGTTCGTCTCGTCGTGCTTGAACTCACGCGATAGGAACACAGCAATGAGAACCTTGTGAACTGCACGCTGGATAGCGATGACCGCGATAATGCCAAGGACTGCATGGGATGCATTCCACGTCTCAAGGAACCACTTCAATGCCAGACCGGACTGGGTCAGAGTTGCTAGATGATAGACATGCTGCATACACTCACCAAGAACTCAAAGAAGCCCAACATACCAACGACGCCAAGGATGTGAGCGGTGGAGGCCATGACGGACCCGAATTTTGGGAACGTGGGGTCCATCATTGGACCAAGGAAGATGGAGATAATAAACTGCGTGAGGAGGACTGCAGCGTTCCATACGATCGGACCGAGGGCAATGATGGCGATTCGGATCAGCGGATTTGGTGGAAGTTTGCCAGTTGAATCGGGGAAGGACTTGACGAAAATGTAGGCGATAGTAAATAGCACCGCCATCACGATAGGGAAGACGACCTCGGAAAAGATGACCGCTCTCCAACCAGCGCGTGGAACATCACCCGACATTTTATCTGAGGGAAGGCCAAGCTTCTTCTTCTTGTATCCCGTAATCATAGTCCGCGACAGACGACAGTAACCGATCCAAGAGTTGTTATGCGAGCGCGAATTTCCACGAGACATCCATCTCAAGAATTCCCTACAGCGCATCCATCAGCAAAGCAGGCAAACAAAATAAAGGAACCAGCTGACCGATAGTCGATCACAAAGTCCGCGAATGCGAACTGATGCGGGTTGAACAAGAAAGGAGCAACGCAAAGGGCAAGAATCGAGATCCAGAAGTAAATCAAGTAAGGGGTCCAAAGTGCCATAGTGACATAGAGAAGACTGATCAAGGTCCTCATGCCCAGGTAAATGCTCGGTCCGGCGAAGCGAGAAAAGAGAATGCTGAACGAGATGCGGGTAGTTGCGAATCCACGTCCTGTCGCGATGTATCGGGCACCACCAAAGGTCAAATTGCTGATGATGGAGTGGGTGTAGATTTGAGTAGAGAATACCTCAAAGACAGGGGAGAGGGACATGAACTGCTTTCCAAGACGAATAATGGCACGACCCGTCCCACGTTCCACCAGTTCTGTAAAGGCGTCAAAATCACATCCCACTAGAAGATAATCATGCATACCCTGAATGAACAGCGGCAGGAAGGCAATCATGAACACTAAGAAGATACTGATGATGCAACGATGAATCCAGTCGAAAACGGGCGTCAAGTTGTAGCAGCCATCCATGCCAGGCAGAACGGTGCCAGCGGCAGAATACTGACATACCATGATCGAAGAGTTCAACGTTCCCAAGAACACCACTGCATAATATCATCAATTGCAACTCGCGCATAGCCATAAAAGAAGACATACTTGTCACAATGAAGCACTGGACGGCCAAGATGACCAACATGTTGTTGATGTGGAAGCCAGGGTGGCCATAGTAGAACGTGAGGAAACGGTCAATAGGCAGTTGCGTGCCCAGGTAATAGTACTCCCGACTAAGCATTTGCTCTCCCATACCAGTGCCGATCTTCGTCTGGAAGTTGAGGATGGTACCGAACCCAAGGTCACGACCTTTACCACACTGGTAGTACTCGGTGTGCTTGATACGACCACCACGACCAAAAGCGTTCATGCCAGCATAGATATCCTCATTTAAATGCAAACCCTTCTGTGCCTTCGACACGCCACCACGGGTATTCATGTAGAGCGCGTTGAGGAAATCAGGATGGCCATAGTGAAGCTTTCCACCAATCCAAGCCCAAGCACGAGCAGACAGCGTACCGAAAGTCTGCTCCTTGCCGGCTGCGAGATCACCAAGAATACCGATGTTCTCCGAGAAGATGTACTCGCGAGCACCGACGATGGCCACAGGGCTTTTCTTGAACTCTTTGTGACCGTATTGTGCGTAAGGGCTCTGAGTGGACACCGAGTACTCCTCGAACTCGCCCAAGATGTTGCGAATCTTGAGACACTCTTCCAGATAGTTATCCTGGTTAGCATCAATGAGTTGCAGGTATTCGCCACGATAGAAGACGATTGCGTGATTCTGGTTGTCCGACTTGCCGTCACCCAAAATGGGATTACCGGGGAGCTCAATGCGGAAGTTGGGGCGACGACGGCCAGTCTCAGGAATGAATTCAGAGTGGCCATCGATAAGCGCAGAGAACAGCCGCGATTCGCCACCCTCCTTGCGCGGTGGCTCCTCATCCAGGTACGCAATCTGAAGATCCGGGTATGCACGCAGTAAGAACTCAGCGTTCTCATGTTCCTCCTTATTGA
The DNA here is from genome assembly GCA_016767475.1 of Suillus weaverae. NCBI lineage: Eukaryota > Fungi > Basidiomycota > Agaricomycetes > Boletales > Suillaceae > Suillus > Suillus weaverae. Next base: position 759,169 of record MU179303.1, read on the forward strand.
ATTTGGAGTACCGCTGCATCGAGACGACGAACTTGAACTTGCGCCGGGCCATGCGTTCAAGCTCGCGTTCTAGTTTGTCCGTATTACCGCCGAACTGCTGCACGACCTCGGGGTTTTCCACGCGGTAGAGCAATTTGATCGCCTTGGCGTAGTTCATCATACCGGAGACTGTGCGGTAGAGCGTCTGCGCACGTAGGGAAGCCCAAATACGGGTCCGCAGGGTGAATTCGGGGGCAGCACTCTTGAAACCGATGCAGTAGAACGGGAGATCGTCCATCTTTGACTGACCCTTCTCATCCGTGCCAAAAGGACTCGTGCCGTTAAACATCGCAGATTCCTCGGCCAAAATCTTGGTATCCTTGACGAAGTTGTCCCATTCAACAGGGTGGAGCTGCTTTAGGTACTCGAGTAGAGTAACGCGGGTATTCTGATCTTCCTCACGGATAATCTCCCTCAGCGACAAGAGAATCTAAAAAATGCTTGGTTCGTACAACATCGGATAAGAAAAATGAACCACGGACCTTTTCACTGTAATGTGGCGTCAAGACCGTGAACGTGGGCATGGCATCCACGGGTAGTGGCTCCGGAACAGCAGTTGTGAGCGACTGTGCAAAGAAGGAAATGCGCCGCTCGGCCTCACTGCCCGGAGGGAAGAATTCGCCCTTAAAGCCCTTATCGCTCTGGGAGATGAAGAACGGCGGCGCACGGAGACTGCGTTTGCCATCATGCCCCGAGTCAACCTGGTGATACAACAACTTCTGCACGTGCTCAATGGAAAGCAGGTGCTCGCGGTACATGGAAATGATAATTGCGTTCCAAATCTGCGAGACCAACACCTGTAAAAAATATCATTAAGGTGTATTCAGGTAATGATTGCAAAAAACGGACCTTCGGTTTGTACTTGACCTCCATATCCCTCGTCGCAAGGAGCTTCGCATAGATCCGTTTTGGTAGCCTAGTGTAGATATCCTTCCATGGCGTCCATATCGACAAGCCAAGTATGAACGACCGCGCAATACTGAACACCGTATTCCAAATGATGTACCAAAGGAACGTATCGAGGAAAAACAGCACTAGGTCCATCACGTACATGATAGCCAGCGTGAACGCAGCTTGGTTGGTGCACAGACTGGAGCCGAAGTATCTGTCACTACAACCTTGAATCTTCATCCCCACCATTACTGCAATGGGGTCACGGAAAGAAAGCGTGAGGAAGAAATAAGATTCTGTGGCTTTGCAACCAAAGACGAGTGCCCAGAGCGCGATAGAGCCTAAGCGCGATTCTGTTTGCAGCCCAGGATAAGAAGCGGTGAACGTCTGACTGGCAAGGTATTTCCGCGACTTTCCGGCGACTCTGTCCCCAAACATGCGTCCAGACGGCATAGTCGCGAAGAGGAGCGTAGCAACAACCGAGATGAAGAACTGCACGATACCAAGGATGAGGGCGAGTGAACTCGTGGTTCCATTAGAGCTATTTTCCGCAATGGCAATGTAGAAGGTTGGGCCGCATGTCAGCGCGAGGGTGATAAACAAGAATAACAAGCGCCGGGAGAGATGGGAGGTATTATTCCAGGTAGTGGGGATATACGAAAACTCAGCGAGCGTCGCTGCGATCATAATGACCGTCGCAACTGCACCTCCGAGTGCGGTGACAGACCATGTCAATGCCGGGGAGTTGTAGACTTTATTCAAAGGAAGTGAGATCTGGTATACTTTAGGGGAGTTATATGCGGTATAGAACCAGTAGAGAGAGACGTGAATGACCCAAATGCGGTTGAAATTGACCAGGAGATGTCCAAAGGAGCGTTTTTCATAGTAGGTTTTGAAGAACGCACGATTCCAGTCAATGCTGTGAAACTTCATAAACCTGTGGGGAGGTGGAAGGTCCACAAGTCTCGTCTAAATTGCAAAATCGGTTTAACACACGGCTGTATGCAACGAGTAGCAGCGTACCTTGTCCGTAAGTATGATCCGAGCAATACCTTCTGGATACCAGAAGAGCTGGTTGATATCATCGTAACCAATAATATCTGCATGATCTCGCTCCCGCCTCACGAATCGCCCGTCGACTACTTCATAGCCTTGGTCCCGAATAAAGCGGTACAAGGGCTTGATGACAGATTTCAGGTATAAACCTTCAGGCATGGGATCCACTCTATTTTGGCACTCAGGCGAACGATAATAATCGTCCGCACACTTGAAGATGAAACACAGACACTCTGGGACAAAGCGCACTTGGGCAGCCTCACCCCAGCAAAGAAGATACAGCGCGATCTGACGGAGGCGATCGTATTGGCTCATGTTGTTCATGGCCTGGCGCCAGCGCTCCATAGCGGTTGCAAGCGATTTCTCATTGGACGAGCGGGCGCCGGCTCTGCGGTTGAGGCGCTGAAGACCAGGGTTTTGAACGTGGCCCACGGCGTCATCGAGGTCGAGTTGGGCTGCAAAATACCATTTACGGTAATTCGCATGCTCACCGCCAATATAATCTGCATGTAGGGTGAGGAGTGCCTGATTGGGCGACATACGGGATGCCCGACTGTCCAGCAGTTGCATCAAAAAGTCAAACTAGACTGGTTGTCAATATGCGCAATAAATTTTGATAAAATAAAAGTTACCATGTTCCGCATAGAGTCGCGCTGAAATCCGAATTTCTGGGTCAAGTCCAGGAAGATGTCTTCTATTTCCTCCTTAGAAAGTGGGATTTGACGCTCGGCTGACCAGGCGGGATATGCCTCGCGAGCGCCTTGTGGACCTGCGTATTCGGCCCATGCCGTTGCGTTCGAATCTGACATGCCCATTCTCGAAGGCCCTAGTGACTCCGAAGATGCTGGAGGATACCGCTGGCCATAGATGTCGACGTCCGAGTCTGTATCAGGTTGTGCTTGAAAATCACACAAGTGTGAGTATGAGAATGACACAGCAAGACGCTCCACAAACCGTATGGGTCATAGTTGCCGTTGTGATCATAGTATCGCTCTGTGTCGTTAAGACCATTGTTACTGCTGTCTGAAGCATAAGTGTCTCTACGACCGTAAGGGTCGACATTGTCAGAGTCGTTGTCGTTGTAAACGTATCTGCGAGGACCGCCTGTTACGGGAGTGAAAGGATCTGCGTGATCTGCTGTTGGCGAGGAAGACTGAGGATACATTTTGACCTCTGTTTTCCTGAGTTAACAGGCCAACAGGAAGGAGAGTGCCGTGGTCAGGACAGAGCAAAGGAGTGGTGCGTGAAGAAGGATGATCGAGGTGTAACGTTTCGGTACAAAGTTGCATGCCCGTCCTGTGAACGGCACCCTGTTTCCCACGTGCACCACTGCAAACCAACTCGCTCGGTTTGTCTTTCAATTTTCAGTCATCCTCCGGTGCTGCGGCCTACCAACTTACAACTCAACTATTGGTACTACTAGCTATTCGTGCTCTCTTAAAGTCGACTTGGATTCAATGCAATCGACACAACGCGAGGAATGGGCGTGCAAACCGCTAGCATCGTATCCACGTGCCCTGGCCCCTTTGCAAAAAATAGCCCTCATAACCTCCACGACCTAGCATAGCCTAGGACTGGTCTGCGCCACCGCAGTTGAAACCCTGGGAAGTCGACCGATCCGTGGTCCTCATGACTACGTCAGCCACGTATTGGATTACAACCAAAGTTTTAGCTATCTTTTTTTTGACAACCAATGTCGGAAGATAGCATATGATAAGATGCCTAGGACGACGATAAAGATTGATACGAGTCTCGCACTGATAATGCCTGTTTCATGTTCGACCTAGTTCCGTTTGAAATGATCCAAACTTCGCAACGGCGATTAACGAAACTTACCACTGAGGTAAACGGGGAGAGGATCGGGATCGTAAAGTGTGAGGCACCCTTCGATTTCGGGGAATCACGCAGCAGTATATAAATCAACGCAAGGAAGAGAAGCATAAAACATGCTACAAGGGCTACCTGAATGAATAGAGTGAGCTGCGCACAGGAACACAAGCAACTTGCAACGCACGACGAACTTTTCGAGCCTGCTCTGCCGTTCTTCGCTCGCCCGCACGAGAGCCGCAATTTGGTTCTACGTTCGGTATCACGGTTAATCACCGAGAACATTTTTTTAGATAATGCAAATACTCGCCGTCCGCTTCTCTTCCTTCTCTAGCCTCACTTCCGCCATTTCCTTCTGATGCTGAACACGTGTTGTCAGCGCCGTTTCAGCCACTAGTGCACGCGCAGCCCAGTACTGCTCGACGAATGTGCGAGGCTTGGCAGCAGCAGGTGTAGAGTACCATGTTGTCTTAGGATATTCCAGCGTGTTGTTAGACATGGAGGTTCTTTCCACAGCAAGTGAAGCACTCGCGATCTGCATCGTTCTCGACACTGGAGGTTTGCTTTGAACAGAGACTAAACATTGGCCAATGTTAGATCCGGCTGTTTGGGTAATTGACGGTGGGCTGTATGGCTTGGGCTTTCTGAGCTTGTTCATGGCTGGGCGTAGTGCATGAAGTGCATAGCAGAAACCAAGCCTTGAATAGGACCTGCTTTAAGCATACTGGCATCTTGTTGACTCATCATAAGGATTATCCGTATCGTCGCTCGGCCGCGGGCAAGGACGAGTTCGACGAGGAGTCGTTCTGCTTTATCTCAAAGCAATAGCAATAATAGCTGGAACCTTCCAACGACCTGCTTATAGCAAGAAATTATCATGACTTGCCGACTTGTGCTCTTTCTAACCCTGACATGTCTTCAACATCAGTCACCCCAGCACTTCCCTTCGCACAAACTCTAGCAACCATCTCGCGTTTGGTTGCCGATCCTCGATTGTTGAAGCCCCGTATCGGAATCGTGTGTGGGTCTGGTCTCAGCACCCTTGTCTCAAGCTTGAAGGATGTGGTGCAACTTCCGTACTCACAACTCCAGGGTTTCGGAGAGAGCACAGGTATGTTCTGATAAGGACGCTCAGGTATCACTGACCTCAGCAAGACCATCTACTAAGTTGCTGGCCAAAAAAGTACGCTCGCATTCGGACTGATGGGCAAGGATAATGTGCCTGTTGTCGCTATGCTCGGGCGGGTGAGTGAGGTGGAACACTAGTTCGTCAGCGAGTTTATTGAAAGAGGAACGATAACAGTTCCACCCGTATGAGGGCCACAAGCCGACAGTCGTGACGTATGGTATCAGAATCATGAAGAGATTAGGCGTCAAGGATGTCATCAGTAAGCGCATTTTTGACTCGCAGGACAACACGTCTGATCCAATACAGTAACAAACGCTGCCGGGTCATTGACACCAGAGATACCCGTCGGAACAAGTATGATCTTTCATTCATACCAAGCTTAAGGCTGAACGATGTCGCAGTCGTCGTTATTCGTGACCATCTCGCCCTCCCCAACCTAACTGGGATGAACCCCTCGTTCGGACCCCTCATGTCCCCAGAATATGCCCGATTTATTCCTCTGGGTGACGCATACTCCCCTCGTCTACGACGCCTTGCCTTCCTCGCCTCCCACTATCTTAACTTTGACTCCACTGCACTGGCTGAAGGAACGTATGCCTGGGTGGCAGGTCCTGCATATGAAACCCCTGCCGAGGGCCTTTTCCTGCGCAATGCGGGTGCACACGTAGTCGGTATGAGCACCATACCCGAAGTAGTGGCTGCGCGAGAAGAGAAGCTTGAGGTCATGGTGCTGAGCCTCGTTACTAACATGGTGGTCGTGCCTGATATCTACAGGAGTATCAAAGCAGAGGTTGAAGCTGAGGTACGTGACCGTGCGGAATAAACACTCCAATATTGATTGCTCCGTCGATGGTGGCCTCTGTAGCTTGCTGGTCAGCGCATTGAGCTTCCTTCCATGGAGATTGCGTCGCACGAAGAAGTCCTGGAGACTGGGCGACAAAAGGCAGAGGTGATGAGGAGTCTCGTCGAGCGTATCGTCGAGCTTGTCCCGGCGAGCTCATGAACAGAGTCGGATACTGTAATCAAAACCCACGTTTGATTCTGAACAGATTCCATAATGACATCAATTTATGTGCTTGGGAAGATATCGCACCACTTCTGTTGCAAGCGATTAGGCCCCATATAATAAGTACCTGTTACGGTCACTTCGGCCGTCCTTAACTAAACCGTACCCGCGAATTCTTCTAATGCGTCGACCAAGAGAGCAGCTGATTATCGTCTGGCAGCACAACTCGGAGCATGCGCTGGCATATGGTCCTAAATCAGCCGTGACGGGGCGCCGCCATTCCATATCCCATACCCAGCCGGGCCAGCCCAAGCAAGGCTTGAGCTTGAACTTCTACTCTAAGTCAAGGTAAGGTTTTTACGAACCATCGATTTTCCCCAGCCGCCGCTGGCTTGTCTTCAGTGTACTCACGACATCCCACGCGCACGCCGTGTGCTTCATTTGTATCCTCAAGCCCACGCTTACAAAAAGCGATTAATTATTAGAATCTGTTTTGATTCTGCCACATACTAGTGCTTTTCTTCTTTTTACTAACTAACCATGCCAGTGCAAGGAGCTTCACTCTTTACTGCTGTTAGACGCTCGCTGGGTCCACAGAGCAGACCGCTGGCACGAGGCTTTGCGAATTCGATGAGCTTACGTGAGTAGTTCGCATGCATACCACAGTAGTGGGGGTGGCTCGAGCTATGCCTTGAAACCCTCTACGTACCATCGGAACCATGTACTGAGCCGATTCTGACAGAATATGGCAAAAAGATCGTGGTAGCGAAACCCGTCGTGGAGCTTGATGGAGATGAGATGACGAGAATTATTTGGAAGAAGATCCGTGAGGAGGTGCGCGTTGTTTGACACCTTCCGCTACACTCTAACTTACTCAGACGTGATTGCTACTTCAAGCTCATCCTTCCTTATCTACAACTGGACATCAAGTACTACGACCTTGGCCTCGAGTTCCGTGACCAGGTACGCTCCCATTCCATCAACTCACTTTAATTCGCATATTCATGGGGTGAAAGACCAACGACCGAGTAACCGTGGAAGCCGCCAATGCCATTCTCGAGCACAAGGTCGGCATCAAGTGTGCGACGATCACGCCCGATGAGGCTCGTGTGGAGGAGTTCAAACTCAAGGAGATGTGGAAGAGCCCGAACGGCACGGTGAGTGTTGTATCTGACAAGTAATCATCGCCAACTTCTCAACAGATAACGTAGATCCGTAATATCCTTGGCGGAACTGTGTTCCGTGAGCCCATCATCTTGGATCGTATTCCCAAGCCGATCCCAGGATGGGTGAAGCCAATCGTGATCGGCCGTCATGCGTGTTCGTTATTTCTTTTGTTATCTCGTGATTGCTAAGCCTGATAATGATTTAGTCGGTGACCAGGTATGAGGTTTTCGAACGTGAATGGCATACGTGTTTATGTGGGTTTAGTACCGTTCCACGGACTTCGTTGCACCGGGACCGGGGAAGCTCCAGCTTGTATACAGCCCTACTGATGGAGGTGCGAAGACTGTCATGGACGTGTATGACTTCAAGGGAAAAGGTGTCGCCATGAGCATGTACAACACTGATGAGGTATATCCAGCAGCTCTTTGTCCTGGTGCGACTATTGACTGCACCCGTTTTTAGTCAATAACCGGCTTTGCACACTCATCATTCAAGATGGCTCTCCTCAAGAAGATGCCTTTGGTGTGTCCGAATTTAGTATTCGACCCGCACATAACATGTGTTAACGTGACTGTCTAGTTCATGTCAACAAAGAACACCATCATGAAGAAGTATGATGGCCGCTTCAAAGACATCTTCCAAGAGATCTATGAATCGCAGTACAAGGATGCTTTTGAGAAGGTCGGCATATACTATGAGCACCGCCTTATCGATGATATGGTTGCACAAGCGATTAAGTCCTCCGGTGGTTTCGTATGGGCATGCAAGAATTACGACGGTGACGTGCAGAGTGATATCCTTGCTCAGGGCTTTGGTTCCTTGGGCATGATGACCTCAGAGCTGATCACCCCTGACGGCCAGGTCGTTGAGAGTGAGGCTGCCCACGGTACCGTCACCCGACACTACCGTGAATTCCAGAAGGGCAACGAGACGTCGACCAACCCCGTGGCGTCGATCTTTGCATGGACCCGTGGACTTCTCCACCGTGCTAAGCTGGATGACAATGAAGAGCTCAAGAAGTTCTGTTTGGATCTCGAGGCTGCATGTGTGGAAACGATCGACAAGGATGGGATCATGACCAAGGATCTTGCTCTTGCTATCCACGGCAAGGACATGAAGAGAGAACATTGGGTCATTACCGACAAGTACATGGATGCAGTGAATGTAAGTGATGGTTATGAATACATGTACCGAAGCTAATTTTTTCGCGCAGGCTAAACTCCAGAAGAAGCTTGCTGAAGGCGTCACTGCCAAGCCTTGAGCGTATGTCACACATGACGATGTATCTTTCTCTTGTAAATAGAGGGGGTGTATGTTCGGGGAGCGAATATTCTATTTTCTACGCAACGTGCGGCGCGCGAGCGTCGTCGTGGCCTTATACCAATTTGCAAGAATGGCTGCAGATGCTATGACAATATTATGTTTGCTTATTTCCTTTTCAGCTTGCATCGGTCTGGCCGAACTTAATGGATAAAGGACAGCTGGGCCAAGGTTGCTCTAGTTTTCGCTCCATCTTGCCTTGCTCACGCACACACATCAGCAGTATTACTATTTGTAACACTCTGTTCTAGAGTCAACCTATTGCTGCCTCGCAAACCCGATCAAAGGAGGCTATATAGGGTTGGGGGAATCATTTGTAATGCCTTGCCACTAGTGGTGCGCCCCACCGCACTGATCATTGATTTTTCCACCCCGGTTACTAGCAGTGGCATCATGTGCAATTTTTATGACTCCGATTTCCTCCCAGGAAGTTCTTATGGTATATCCATCAAGTGATATGATCCCACTGGCAGTTGATCGACGTGGCTACGCGCGACTGGGCATGATCTAACTTTTCTATCTGAACGAAAATATTATGTATGGAGAAGACGATGTGAGTCAAGGTGGAGCCTATAGTAACGTTGATACTCGCCAACTCGGCGGAAGGATATGTTCTTACGTTAATGATTATGGCCGAAGACGGTGTTGGCTATTGCAAATAGTATGGGGCAGCCGGGCTGCTTTCCGAAGAAGTGTTCCGCAGCTCACGAATTTCTTCACGACCTTGGACCTTGACACTAGCACTCCTGTTCTAGAAGTCCACGTCATGTTCCGAGGCAGGTTTCCTGAATGCGTACTAGTCAAGACCGGCTCAATGGCTCCTAGGAACATTTGGTGCGCCACTGGTGGTGGAGGCCTACTTTTGTATCAAAAGAACCCCCCCGTTTATTGTCACCGAGCGGCGACTACTTTCCTTCGTAGGTGCGTGACCATGCAATCATGACAGCCCACATCTTTTTATAAATCAGGCTGACAAGGCCCAAGGCTTATAAGGACCAGTTGCAGAGTCAATTTGTTAGATCTGTTACCCCTTGGTGTTCTTGATTACAATGCCCAGCATTACATTGCCCTACGTGCCGCACTACGTTGCTGCACCTCCTACGAAGGAAAATTGTCTGTGCGAGGTCATGTGCTCAATGCAGAACACTGACATACGCATTGACAGTGGAGTATGCCGACCTTGCGATCATCGACATTTCGAAAGCCAGCTCTGAAGAAGGTCGCGCCGCGCTCGCAATTGAATTAAGAGAGGCTCTCCTGAACTTCGGGTTCTTCTATGTCGTTAATCACGGATATTCGCAAGCTCAAGCGAGGCAATTCTCTCACATGACGTAGATCGTTAATCACATCTCGACTCAGACAGCTCGCATGTTTGACATTGCGGACGTACCCTTCTCGGCTGTCACTGACAGCGAGAAGCAAATTTATGCTTCAACAAGAAAGCAAAATGGGGTACTCCAAGGATATACATCAGTGCAATACGCGGTGCGTAGCAGTCGTGCATCACGCAACACAGAAACATTTAATTTGTTCAACTCAATCGAATTCAACAGGATAACGATGATCGAGTACGCGACCAACTTGAACAATACTGCAGTGAGCGGAGCGCGTTCATTTTTATAGACTCACCTCACATCATTCTAGTCAGTCGCGATGTGACCAAGCGAAGGCACCCAGAAGCCCTCGTCCCTCTCCTCCCAGAGATACAAGAGTTTAGCAACCACAACTACTTCAATGTGTTGCATCCTATCCTGAGGTAAACGTGTATCCTGGTGTGCTCGTGAAGGTTCCCTGATAAATAAATTTCTCTCAGGCTTATTGCCCGCAGCCTCGAGCTGCCAGAAGATACACTGGTGAATAAACATGTCTCTGACACCGCCGGCGAGACAGCTGGTATAAGCATACATTTCAAACAGTTCGTGCCGTTGCTAACTTGTCAATCAGTTAGGTTCATCAAGTAGTAAATACTTCCTTATAATTCTACTCTTCACAAGCTCATGTGGTGTAGCTACCCACGAACAGAGGAAGAAGAAGCCAAAACAAAGAACGTTTGGCTGAAGGGCCACACGGGTCAGTAACTTATTTACTTACGAAGAAACTCTGCTCACAGTGTTACCACAAGACTTCGGAAGCATTACGATTCTATGGAGTCAGCCTGTTGCCGCACTGCAAATCCGGACCCGTGAAGGCGAATGGCGTTGGATCCGTCACATGGAAAATGCGCTTGTGGGTGGCCATGTTCTATGTCTCAATCCATGACATGACGAGAGGGTTACAGGTAGTCAACGCAGGCGATGCATTGGACTTCCTTACCGGCGGGTACTACAAAGGCACGATCCACCGCGTTGTGCAGCCCGCGGTGGACCAGCGAAACTATACTCGTCTTGGAGCATTCTACTTTGCCATGCCTAACGACGATATCAAATTAGTGCCGATGGTTGAAAGCCCAGTCTTACAGAGAGTGGGAATTCAGAGACGGTGCGAAGATAGCGAGGCACCGATGATGGAACATTGGAGGAAAGCGAGAACGATGGCTTATGACCATTCGAAACTGAAGAGTGGAAAAGAAAAAGGCATCGAAGAAGAAATCATCCATGGGGTGATAATCAAGCATTACAACTGAAGCTTCAACTTGAATAGTTGTATTTCCTGTCTCATTATCCTTGAGCAATGAACATCGCCCAAAAGTATTGATGATGAATACAAGACAGGTCCAATGCGGGAGATCATCAAGATCTCATCCAAACCACTACGAAAAAGAGGGTTCATGTCAATAATACACGTCTACCGGTAATATATTAAGGTAGAAGTAGTGGAAGTCCTAGAGTACTCCCGTCTTGAATAGCAGAAATGATATCCATCACTAGACCGTTCTATGAATTATTTCATGCACAAGTAGGTAGCATCATCCCTAGAGTTTAATGTGTGCCCTAGCCCACGGATACATGAAAAATTAAATTCCAGTGCGATATAGTGAATCAGAAGATATGTCAACAGTGCATTGGAATGGGCTTAGCGGCTAGTGGGTGTATGATGATACAGGCAAATAAATTACAAATAGTCCTGATCAAGCCAGCCGTTATACCAGCAGATCTTTCATTCCGATGCGTACGCTCCCTTGGAAGGGCAGACCCAAAAGGTCCATTCCTGTGGCCGTGTCCTCATGATCTCGGAACGGTAATCCGAGGATGTGCACCCCGACATCAGTAGTTCCCTGCAATCCGGCCAATGCACCATGGGTGCCAAATACAACCTGCAACCAATCCTGCATGAACAAGGCTGCGCAAAAAATAGTGCTATACATACCTTGCTGATGAAATTGCTGAACTGTTTCTGCCTACCAGGAAGCACCTCCAACGGGACATCACGCATATCTGCGGTGACTGCGAATATGGAGCCTTCTCCTTCAGTGTCGACTTGAACACTTGTCGCTTCCAGCCAATCTTCGGGTCGTATATGACCAAATGCGCGTTCTGGAAGTGGATCCGGTAATTCTTCTTCGTCTTTCTGTTGGGGCAAGAGAAGTGTAGGCAATTCATGGACTTCCCCATCGAAGACCAGAACATCAGGAAATACGCGGGTAACATCCAGTGTAAGGTCCATTCCCTTAGGAAGTACTACGTGGGCGAATACCGAACCGCTCGCAAGAAAACCGGTGCTAGCAGAGTTGGGTTTGATCTTCATGTCGTGAATTGTTACATTGCGAAGTATTTGTGGTTTGGAACTGGGGGGCGGAAATTCCATGTCCATCGCAAAAGATGGGAATAGTGGACATGCGACGGATACGGGGTTAGGTTCGAGGGAGAGGTATCTAGTAATGAAAGCGGAAATAGACGCGGAAGGGGGAGGGGGGAGAGGGAGAACGCTTCCAGAGATAGTGAGCGTGATGTTGGGGTGGGTCAGCGCGAATGGGTCGGTATGGACCGATGCTATTGGTATTGATGAATGATTTTCGCTGGGGAGCGAAATTATGAACGGAAGTGAAGGTGCAGTTAGGTCCATTATAGGTGGCACGGGATTGATGACAGTCGCAAGGGCATGTACAGTCACATCTTTAGCTTCAGACTCCACGCTGAAAGACTGCAACGTGACCAGCTGCGAAATGGATGGTAGTGGTACGTCCTCGCCCGGGATGGGCAAACCAGGAATTGGTGAAACTGCCGGTACTGCTGTAGCACTCTTAACAAATTAACAGATAATAAAGACTCACGCTTCATGGACAACTGTGTTTGTATACCTAATCTTTGGAGCCTTATCATTTGTCTCCAACCGCCTGTGTTCGTTGAGCCCCCAGAGACGACCACGCTTCGAATAGATGCATGTACAGATGCAACACCAGAATGCCAGGAGTCGTGCACGAAGTGGTTCATATCAGATGCGTTCCGGGTGGGTACGACAAAAAGAGTTAAAGACAATGGGGATAACCACGAATCATCATACGGCGGATTGACGGTGACAGGAAGTTCAAATGGTGGGGAATCGAGCGTGGCTAAGAGTGCCTGTCGCTGAGAGATGATTTGAGCAGTAGAGACGTCCACTGTAACTCTATCCAAAATCTTGACGCCCCATCGACCAAACGACTTCCACATGCCGTAGAATGTTCCCTCGTCATCATCCGTATCGACTCCTATGATTGACCCCGCATCAATTCCAACTTTTGCTCGTACTTGTATCCATGTCCCGCCGTCTGCTGTGACATTGAGTACACTCACCCGGTACGGCCCTTGTATCACCAGCGCATTCTCTAAGACGTCTTCTGGGGACACGTCCGACAACCTGGCAGCATAAGAATATGCCAACAGAGCAAACAGCAGAAATGTTATGATGCAGAAAGCCAGAGATGCCAGGAAAACAATTCTAAGCTTGGAGTAAAGCCTCTGCCGAGCATCCAAGCTGCTTTCAAGGTCAACGTCTTCGTCATCTGTAGCACGTGGTTGACTGGGAGCAACATCACTGTGGTGTAGTAGCAGGGGTGTTTGTTCTGAAGGTTCAGGATGCCTAGCCTTTCCTTTTCCCTTGAAACATGGGGGAGAACTGTTATTTTCCGCCAGTGTCATGAATTCAGTAGTCGTCAGGGAGTGGAGTAGAGCTTGCTCAGCTCGGTCTGCCAGTGCTCTGGGCCCTACGCAAGTCCAAAAAGGGCCCGAGTGGACTATTAATATTATTACAAGTACACAATGCCAATGTACAACCAACGTTTTGCTAATAGTCGGCAGTAACCGAACCCAGCGTCCAGCTGTCCGACGATTAATCACAGCGGGGAGTGGTAAGTGCAACAAAATGAATTCTGGTCTATCCACATGAAAGTAGCTGCAATGGCAAGGCCGCGAACAATACTACTGGTAATACTCGTTCACCGTAAGCATAGTGAGTAAAATTGTCAAATCACTCGGGCGAGTCTCGAACAACTTATACATCCACAATCGATTTTCAGAGCTTCGACTGCCTTGAGGAAACACCATATTTCCTGTGAAGAAAGTCAGCTATAATTTGCGCTGAATGGAACGTTAGCTATCAAACAATTAGCTTTTGAAGAGCAACGTACCAAGCGCTTCTGGAGACTCGTGAGGAATCTATGACACAATTGTGCTAGTTATAAAAATGATTGAAGATGAGATACTGAGATACAAACGAGGTGATCAGATGATTTGATGATAATGTTGGATGAATTTGCTGGTCTGCGCCAAACACGCTCCTTGAAGACTTGCTCCATCATTGACCTGTAACATGGCGCCTATTAGTCACTGAATGATTCCCTGCCTCTTTAACTTACACTTCCCGGTTTTCTTTTCCGGGCATAATCCACAGCAGCTCGATGTTCTTGTCGAGGTCTTCCATCAACTCCCAGGTCTCGCGGCTAGCTCGTAGGTTGGCAGAGACGATAGCCTCATGAATGGGAGGCGTTTTCAATCCAACTCTTCCGCTTTCGTCCTCGTATAGTCCATAATCGACATAGAGTCGAAGTACACCAGGATGCCAAGCGGAGAACACAGGTGAAGATTTGAAGGAACGCAAGGCATCCTCCCTACAATATTAATCATAGTCAGTGGATGCGAGGGTGATGATTGACATTTAAGCACCGTGATGGCCAGTGTTGACGCCTTATCAGGGTAAGGCCAATCACGTACTGGATGTGCTCCCATGGAAATTCTGTGAATGTATCAATCATCGGATCGACGAGGATCAGCGAGGAGAATGAGGCTGGAAAATTTAATGCGACTAAAGTACTGCATAATATCATGAGGTCCATTAAGGCCTTTGAAACACGATAACGTACGCTACACAACCCCCGGATGAGTGCCCCGCTACGACCAGGGTCCGGGAGGAGAAGCCATTCTTTTGACGTGCTTCGCTAATGGATGCAGGAAGTCGACGAAGTTGGACGGGCAGAGTAGATATTTCCACTTCTTCTGGCATGTAGTTGATGAGAAAGTTTGCAATGTCTCTCGCATTGTCAGACCAATCAACTGCTGTCAATGAATTTCAAGCGAGCGGGTTTGAGAGGCGTTCTCTTACAGCAACCACTGAGATTCTGTCTATTTAGCAGAGCAGAGTCCCCATGTTGCACGGACTCCCATGACCATATCTCATCTATGACACCACAGACAGCTAGTAGATAGCATAGAGTGGTCTCCCAAATCTAAATGTGCGTAATGTATAGTCAGATTCCTAGCATGCGGACCGTGAACAGGTATCGAGGGCTCACTTCCTTCGGAAAGCCCGTCGCGTGCACAAGGAACAAGGTGACCCCCTTCGTTCTGACTTTGGCCTCCCGGTCCTTTTTCACATATCGGTTGACGCAATTCCACAGCAACCTTTCGTCCGTGACCCCGGAACAACCGTCCTCCCCTTGCAGGGCCTGTTGTTCCATGAGTTCAAGTCCCAGTTTCTTGATATCCCTCTCGGCTCTTTTCGAAGAGCGAGGAGGTAGCTCGGGAACTGGAGTATTCGGGGTGACTCTGGGAGTGGCAGCAGGTATGATATGCGTGCTGATGTTGTACATGCCAAGTAGGTTATCGGTCCGGGGCTTGAAGGGTAGGGGCGGGATCTCGATGCGCCCCTCACGGCGCTTGAATGGCACCCATGGGCGCGGTTTCACGGACGTCCGGAGCGTCGTAGGAGTGTAAGGGAATGAGTCGGAGGAGGGCATAAATGCTGCTGGGAGCTTTAGTACGGTCAAGTAGAACGTAAATTTACTCTCTGAATCCCGGACGGTTCCAAATTCACCATAGAGTGGGGGAGGGAGAGCCTGAGAAGGTGGGAAAGGCATCAGTAATGTCTAAATAACGCATTTATCATAAAGGGTCCTGGAATATATCGTTTGAGGGTGTTTCATTACATCATATACCACTTGATATTTGATGAACATCCTCCCTGGGGTTTAATTGAATTTCTCACGAATCACCACATGTATAGTTCAAGCGCTGTTTCATAGTCGAACGGATCAAGCTTAAGCGCCGTATTAACCCCACGCCTGGCGTACGCACATACAGACATGTACGATCGCCCACGGAACGTTCTTCATGGTATCGCAATCAACATCATGAAATCCGTTCAACCCACATACAGTGTCACAAGCATGTACGCACACAACCACCAACATCTAAGACTTGGTTGCGTCTGTGTAAAAAGGCACATCAATGCGGAGATGCATCATCAGGTTCTTCTGATTGGCAACGCTGGCACTGGCATTTGAAGAACCAGCTGTTTTCTAGATCCTGTTTGCGCTGCGTAATGGTTTGATTGGTATCGATATAGCTAATGCAGAGCTCCTCGCCGATTTCGACCGAGCGAGAGGTGGTGAGGTGCATCGCACGCCCGACGCGAGTCTTTTCGACATTTGGGCAGCAACCTTCATGGGCTAACGTGTTAGTAATAAGGCATAGGAAGAAGTGGCTTCTTACTGTGATTAAAATAACTCGCGCCCACCCAAAGGCCCCATCCAAGCATTTCATCTCTGCTGTCTCCATCCCAAATGCCGAAAGCATTCCCGGTGTCGCGCGCAAGAATATTTCGTGACGTAGGAACATACATTCTGAGATGCTTTGGAAGCCAATGACACAGGAAAGCGTATACACGTAGATGCGCCGCGAGAATGTAAGGCCGCAGGCTAACGTTCGAGAGCTCGCTGCTCTGGAGATCAAGCACTTCTGCCCAGGGATCTGAGGTGGGTATTATCGAAGAAACTGCGATATTGACGAGGCGGTGATCAAATACATATCGCTGGACAATGGCCGAAGCAACCAAGCGCGATATTTCGAGTTCCATATCTCCTAAATTCATCGTCGAGCAGTACAAAGAAAGACGAGCACGAGAGGAAACCAAATCCTCGACATCCGCCCATGCTTGGTCGATGCGGTCTTGCGTGATTTGTGCAGGAGGACCATTTGGCAATATTGGATCGTAGCCGTCCCTGGCTGACTTAGTCCGAGTGGCTATCTTTCCCTTGCCAAGAAGAGCATTAACATCTGCTATCAGGGGACCTATCACCCCGCTTTCCCATATGACCTTGCATTCATCTGTACAGAACCAAACAGTCTCTGCAGTTGTCCTACAACTTCGGATACTCCAAGTCCGTGGATTGCCAATATTTCGGGAAGTACTTGCTGCATAAGCGAAACACTGAGCACAAACCTCCCTGCGATAATCTTTGTAAATCACATGCGCAAAAGGAACTTCACATGCAAAGATGACGGTCCCCCGGGCAATGGGCTGGATAGCAAAGAGAGAACGTCCCCCGTGCGGTGTGGTCCGCAAGTCGATCAGTGGCCGAGTCATTTAAGGTTGTTCTAGTTTCTATGCGCGATTATGGCGAAGGAAGACACACCGAAGATTGCCGAAGATAGCTGGCTAGATGAAGCAGAAACGAGTTCGCTGCTATTTTCTTTGGTATGCAATTCTTTCTACCATCGAGATTCGAGAAAAAATTGTTCATCTGTCACGCGTCACGTCTTCGTACTTTACGTAACGCGACCCAGCGGGAGTGCTAGAGCTTGCTTGTTCATTTACAAGTTGATCCAGGACTTGGCCTATAATATTTATTTATTGCCAACTATGCAGTGACCTGCATTTCTTCAATTGCTGTGTGCCCGCGCAACTTTCACTGTCCACCCTGAAGCCAGACGATAATCAATCATGCAGTTTTCAACGTCTTCAATGTCGAGCAGAATTTCAAGCTCTGCATCAGAGAATTCGTGAGTCTGCCCAGGGTGCTTTACGTTGATTGCGGTGGTTTTCCGACGTTATACATGGCTTTATTCTACTACTGCCCATCCGGGCAGTCCCTCACATTACCCAACCCCCTCTTGATACACAAACACATCGTACCTCAACCCCTCTAACGAACAAGCCCAACCCGCATCCACAAAAGGATACAACCTCCCCCAACAACATTCGCCCTCCCCATCATCCACCCACAGGGTCTCACTATGGTGGCCCGCATCCGCGTGGAACAAACTCAGCTCCATCACAGCAGCTAGCAATCATGGGGCTTGTCCAGCTCGTGCCGCTCGGCCAACACCCGCCGCAATCAGCTCGACAACAGGCATTTTCGTGCTTGCCTTCTTCATCAGATGATCACCCATAGCTGGGAATATGGACGACGTGCTTACCCGCTGCTTCAGCTGTAGTTGCATGAGGTGCCGAAGGGACAGCAGAGGATGTGGTGATGATTGGGAGTGTTTTTTTTGGATGGCGCCAACAGCTATGTCTCCCTGCCATGCCATTTTCATCGCGCACAGCAGATTTGACCATCCTCCATTGTATGTCCGGTTTATAAGGGCGGTCACAGTCAACGATATTTTCAGCCTGGTGCGAGTGCGAATCGATCCGCTCACTACCAACAACTCTTAAATTCCCTATGTCAGCATGCCTCGAACCTTATGAAGGATCGACGATTTCGTCGATGTCCTGAACTGCACGCCAGGATCCTGACACTAAGTGATAGGCGGCACTGTCGTCGGTCGCAGCAAGCTCGTATATATGTATTCCATAAGTAACTTACTCGCATCTATGAATCAAGCTTGTTGCATGATGGATGATGCCTTTCGCTAAGTTAGCACTTACTACATGACCTACGTTCCCAATTCTGGATTATAACGTGGCTGAATGATTAGCGCTTTAAGTTAACGTACAGTAGCGCTGCCTCGAGGCTTGTGGTCAAGGGTGTTCGCTACCGAGTACTCTCCTCTCCCTCTACTTCTTGCATCCATTTCCCTCAGGCTTATCCCAATCTTTGACTGTCCGCAATGAAAGAAGACCGCAAACCGAAACCTCCTCCAGAGGCTTCCGGATCCAGAGAAGCAACTGCTGGTGAGAGCTCGGTACGTACCCTCATGAGATCACCGTCGACGAGCGCTAATAACATCGTCGTTGCTTCTGACGCATCCTTCATCTAGAGCCAGCCCAAAGACGGATTCTTCCGTCAGGCCCTGCTGAAAATCAAGAAGAATGCAACTAAAAAAGCTGTACGTCGACGTAAGCGCTGGGTAAGCTGGAATATGACTGATATTGTGCAGAAACGCTTAAAGCGTTCCCGCAACCACGCCCCTGCTGTCCAGAACGCCGATCATGAAGATATTTCATCGAATCAAAATGTTGAGGTAGGTTGTTATTATCTTGATCTCGAACTTGCCTGAGGTCCACCAAGGATGCGTCGCGTCTGCATCCATCCGATGGTGACAAGCTCGCCACATCTAAAAATCCCAGTGGCTGTGTAAACCAAGGAGCGTCTGGAGAACCTGCTTCAAAGGTATTTGCGCAAAACAATTTATTTGTCGCCTCTAAATTCTGGTGGTCGCACAGTTTGAGGCTACTTCGTCTGGCGTGGAGGAAGGTCCTGATCCCAAATCAGTTGATGCTGAACTTCGGGGTGCCCATGAGGGTATGGAAAGTATGAAACCACTCGGGGGACATGTCACTTTTGTGGCATCCAAAGCCATCGATGGCCCAGCAGGTCTCGCTGCCGTAGATAATATCCAGACCAAATATCTTAAACCACTCAAAATTTTTGACACTGTCATTGGGAATCTTGCGAATGTATGGGCCACTCTTCTTGGTTGGAAGCGAGCTAATCAAGTTGCATAGGTACATCCTTACGCAAAGATAGTGCTGGGTATGCTGTCTGCTGCATCCCAAGTACGTTTAGTTTTGCCCTCCTGTTCAGTAGTTGTTGACTCTATGCAGATTATTCTCGCTCAAACGGAACGCGACCAATCGGTACAATCTCTTCTCGAGAAATTGGAAGAAGTTTACCGCTTCATGTCACAAGACGACACTCTTGGCCAGATCTCATCCCAGCGCAGTATCTTTGGACGGATCGCCCAGCAGACTCAAGAGTGCGCATGTTTCATCAGGGATTACTCGCATAAAAAGAGCTTTTGTGAGTCATCAAGCGATTGCACTTCGCAGATTGCGAATCTTATACCATTATCACAGGGGAGAGACTCGGGAAAAATGTTATCTCGGAGACGGATGATCTGGTTACACGGTACAACAATGCTTTGGACGGGCTTATGCAACAATTCCGGGATCAAGCTATTCGAGACGTAGCCGATCTCGTCCGGTGCACGAGTAAGGATTCGGACGTGCTTCTGAATTTACATTCACTCATACCTCTTCAGGTGACGAACTAGGTGGCAAACTGGATCTCAGCGGTATGCCTTACGCAGCGGGCGCGGGACTAGATACCACGAAACAATGCCTACCAGGGACGCGCACGGATATGCTCTCCCAGATCACCGAATGGATTAATGACGGTGGAGATACTGCTCAGCGTGTGCTGTGGCTATCTGGCCCTGCAGGCAAGGGCAAATCAGCCATCGCTCACACAATCGCTAACTGGTTCAACGACTTGGGAGGGCTTGGTTCATGTTTCTGCTTTGACCGTCACCGTGAAGCAGACAAGCTTCATGAAAAAGTTTTCTCAACCATCGCTCGCGACCTCGCTGACCGTGATCCGGAGATGAGACGAACATTGGCGAATGCAGTCGAACATGCAAATGTGCTCAAGAACACGACAGATATCATCCAGCAGTGGCGCAAGCTGTTTATGGAACCGCTAAAGAAGTTGTCTGGGTCGAGTGTGGGGCCTGTCTTGATCGTCATTGAAGCACTGGACGAGAGTGGCGGAGTTGAGACACGGCGTAACCTTCTCCGCATACTTGCCGGTACACTGGAAGGCGAAGGTCTTCCCAAAATCACCGAACTCCCATCCAACTTTCGGATTCTCGTCACGTCTCGCCCGCTTCATGATATCGATGATGAATTTCGGGGTGCTGGACATATTCTACGGCTATCCATGGACGGCATTCCAGAAGCAGTCTCGAAGAGAGACATCCGTACTTTTGTGTCTCACGAGCTGAAAAAGCTGCCTGATCTTGGGCACAAAGAGTTGGGAGACCTCGCTGACAAAGCTGGTGGACTATTCGAGTGGGCGCGTCTTGCGTGCAAATACATCCAAGAAACTCCTCCTGGCTCATACCCAATTGATCGCTTCAATGCTGTCGTATCCCATGATCAAGGGGAGCGGAAAAACTTGTTGTATGATATATATGGCTTCATATTAGGAGAAAACATGGGGAAGGACAGATACACAAAAACCGAGTATCAACGAGCGCTAGCAAGGTTCCATTCCGTGATGGGACAAATACTTGGCTCAGCCGAACCCCTCCCTTTAGATGCCCTGAATGCTATGCGGAGCCGTTTTCCAGACCAAAGGGAGCATTACAAAGTGGAAGTCGTGGTAGAACATATGGGATCCCTGCTGAGTGGCACCACCAACTTATCCAGCCCCATCCGACCCCTTCACGCATCCTTCCGCGAATTCCTGACAGACAAATCATCCAGCGGAGACTTTTTCGTAGAGATGTCGAACGTGCAACGCAATCTTGCTTTTGCGTCACTTCGAGTGATGGAACACGACCTTCGCTTCAATATGTGTGATTTAAAGTCTTCGTATCTTCCTAATAGCAAAGACATCGGACTGCCGCATCGAGTCGCAACATGCATTCCCTCGCATCTGTCCTATTCCTGTCGATTTTGGGCTACGCACGTACGAGCAGCGGCCTTCGACACGGAGCTCGCAAAGGAAATAGGATCATTGTTCGACAACGAACGACTACTCTTCTGGATTGAATCACTCGGCCTTCTCAACGCACTCAGCGGCGCAGTTGCTGTGCCTCCACTCATTAGCCAGTGGCTCAAGGTGAGAGCAGCGTCACATGGTGGTGTCAGGCAAAGTGCTTATGTGTCAACACAGGGCCAATCCGGCTATGAAAATGTCTTGTCCACTGCAATGGATGTGCAGAGATTCGTTCAAGTTTGTGGTGGCATGATTTTGCACAGCACGCCGCATCTATATGTGTCAGCGCTGCCATTTTCGCCCACCAAATCCACGATAGCCACAAGGTTTACTGCAAGATATCCAAATACTCTTCGTCTAATCCATGGACGTCTTGTGAACTGGACGACTATTCAGACCGTGATCAGAGGGCACAC
>MU179303.1:782957-834960 GCA_016767475.1 Suillus weaverae
TGCAAAACCCTACTGCGCTACTCGAGAGCACCTCTCATCATGATCCTAATTCAACCCCTGTCTTGCTGGAAGATGATGAATGGATGGTAGGACCTGATCGTCGGCTGCTTTTCTGGGTACCCCCCGCTTCCAGACAACAACCATTGTACTTTCCTGGGACTGTATTTGTGATACCCAGTGGGGAAGAGATTGATTTGAGTCGCATGGCTCATGGAGAACACTGGTCGAATTGCCGAGATGCGTGAGTTCTTAGCCTTGACCATCCCTCGTAGTTGCTAAGTCAATACTTTTAGCCCTACTTGCCGATGATCCGATTGTATTAATACCGAATGGACAGTTTTGTTTCATGTTAATCCTACGAGCTTGAATTTGAAGTTGTTCAGGTGAAATGACCCGCCGAAATCCAGACTGGGTATGACTCCAAATGCTACCGCTACATAGTATGTACGACTTTATATTCCAATATAAAGAAAATATTTCCTAAAAAATATCGGCATATATGACGATATCTGCGGCTCACGAGTCCTCTGATGGTCTACGTTGAATCGTTTGATTGGGACAGATGGTGCAGATCACCAATGCGACGTTGAAATTTTCGTCCTCGGATTGGAATAGAGGGGAAAAGGAGTGTGATTGCACGGTTCCGTAAACAAAACGGCAGGAACGACCGTGATCGATCGATGAAACGCAATCTGCAAGGCAAGTTGCAGAGAAAAGTAGAAGAAAATAAAGGTATAAGACCCTTCCCCACTAACGCGGGAGTCGGGGACGAATCGACTTCTTTGTACTCTAACACCATTCTTTCGTCTGCTTTCGCTCCCTGTTGTTTAAGGTAATTTCGTCATCGTCGCTTGTCTTCACAGAACGGAGACGAGACTCGGAGAGATCCTCCAGTACGATCGTGGTAGTTTCAACAGCTATACAAGTCGGAGCGATGCGTTTTCTAGTTGTTTGTCCTCCAAAGGTTATGATGGGTGTCTGAGTGGATGATGAATCATCATCTGAACTTATTCGGAAGATGAACGCGACGACGACGCTCAAGTTCGCGACGATTAGAGACATGGAAGCCTAAAGCGTGATCAGCAGCGCTCGAAGTCTAAACACTGACACCGAACCTCAACTACAGCAGCCATCACCTCCTTGAGGCCTCCACCAGCAACGATATAATATGCATGGGTGAGACTGACGATTGTGGTGATTGCTGACGTAGAGAAGACAGATAGTATCCGGACTTTTTGTGACTTTGACAACCTGACTTTGTAAATGAGGCAAAATGGAGCAACGATGAGAACAACGTCCGCTAGAACATCGGCTGAGATACATCAGAAGACCGATATATCTTATGAACGATGGATCCTCACTGATCATCTGCGTTATTGCAACACGTCTTCCGAGATCGCACTGCGGATGCGGTTGTGATTTCCAGCTGGGCTGAGTTTCGCAAATCCACCACAGTTGGGAGAAAAGTAGAGCCCATACAAAGCCGAAGAGACCGACTGTGAACATGAGAAATTTCCTAAAGGCTCCCGGGATTGTGAGTCGCACGATGGTGAACATTATGCATAACTTCGATGACCTATGCGTGTATGTCAGTTCCGTCACGTTGCCATGCCACTAGAACCTCAGTACTAGTGTCTTACCATACAACTCCGTAAAAAAATTGGGCAACCCTGATGAGGTATCAGTAACGTCTCTCAAGTATAAGAAAAAAGAACGCACATGTAGTATAACGCTACCCTCGTGTTTTGAGGGTAGTCCTCTGCGTTTCCTCAGTAAGATGTAGCAACATACACACCACGGAGACGCTCACCAAAGTCTTGCAAATACAAGCAATCGGCGATTAATAGCAGAAAGTCGAATAGCATGGCAAGGGCCGCCCACGCATCGTCGATCCCCAGACGCTTCTGCCGCACACGAATACACAAGCGGAAGGATGTGACAAGGACAGCCACGATCGTGAGGCTGATGTCTGCGACTATAAAAAAAAGTGTCAAGTACAGCGACGCAGCGAGTCAAGCAGCCAGACTCGCCTTCCGTCTGGTGAAGGGTGGGGCCTAGGGACGACATAATTCGTCTGAGGAAGTAATCAGATGGGGGAACGGCATATATACGCGGCTACGCGTGAAAAAAAGGGCTGCTCAATTCTAAAATTTTAGAATTGAGCAGAAGCGCATGTGACGCGTTCCGAGTCATTCCGTCATGATGTGGTTGAACAGTAGTTCCTGCAAGTTTAAGTTCAAGTTCCTGGACCACCTTCAATAACGGTTATATGATGGTAATTGCATTCTGAGGTGGCATCCATATAGGACCCGTGATCTCGATCACGTGACTTCTCGCAGAGTCAAGTCTCAACGTACTTAAAGCTTAAAGTCTGGCTCGCGCCAAAATTAAATAATTCAAGGAGAAAAGATCTAGAAGAAGAACCACGAGAAAACAGGCAAAACGGCTAATCCTACAATTTGAAAACATGTGTCTAGACCTAAGTAGTGGAACTGGATTATATAACCCAGCGAATCTGCGAAGAACCAAGTTGTCATGATCCGATCGAAATTTCGAATCATGATGCCAAAAGCTTGTCGTGCGTCTGTCTAGAATTGGCGAGGGGACATCAGGGACGCAGATCACGGTGTTTGGGATTCAACCTGGGGGCTGCACGACAGTGAATGTATGGTGTCGAAACTGTTTCTGAATAATAACGTCAGAGGTAAGTTAGGCATGACCCCATAGCAAAATTATACGGATGTTGGTGATTATCCACTAAAAGTATAAGGTAATATTTATCCATCTGAGGTTTCCATCGGTTCACCGGAGCGCAGCCTATAGTATGGACCGCGTTGTAATGTGAAAGAAACACGATGCCAGCTGAGCACCGCATGCTGAACAAATCCCAACCAAGGTAAAACCAGCTTACCTGATCGATAGCGTCACACCACGAAAAAAAACGTCCAGAATACAAGAGTAGAGAAATCAAGCCAAAATATAGGTTCATTGGAAAGATGACCGATATTCTTCATGAATGTGCGAGATTGGGGTACCGTGGACGTGGTTTATCACGGGCACTTGAGTAGAGTTGCAAGGCAAAGCTACAGAAAGTTCGTAGTCACAATAAATTGATTCTGCCCACCGGGCGTCTGATGTCCAGACCATTGGGGTCAAGTTGTACTAGGGCAGCCGCACAAAAATGAGGGAGTGGATGGAATGGAAACAGACGGCAGGTTGTCCTCGTTGGGTCGAGTGCACGACGAGAAGGCGGCCCGGTACGTTTCGAATTCTGGGTTCAGTGTTGCAAGGCAAAGCCACAGAAAGTTCATAGTCTCAATAAACTAACTCTACCCACCAGGCATCACGCCATCGACGAGTATCACTGGATGGAGAATCGTGATGGTCATCGGACATCCAGAGTCCAGACCGTCGGGGCCAAGTTGTAGTACTAGGGCAGCCGCACTAAAATTAGAGAAGTGGAAATAAGACGGCAGGTCGTCAAAGTCGTTCTCGTTCAAGTTGGTTGCTAACAGCGAGTGCACGACGGGAAGGTTCAAAGCGGCCCGGTACGTTCCGCAACGATTCGAATTCGGGGTTCGAAAGGAGCGCTCGCTACGTCAATATTGTCGAGACTTGGTCTAGTCAAAACCGGCAGCGAAGCTCATAACTGTGTTACCGTGACCATGTCTCAGAGCCAGATAGCCTAGGCTGTATATACAGGGAAGGAATCTTCATGGGGACTCACGATATCACGAATGACTAACGAGCGCTAGCGACGTCAATGTCAATGTCAAGACTGGCAGCGAAGCGCCCTATGATAGCCACTCAAAGCCAGTTAGGCTGTTACTAATGCAAAAGAATTGATGATCGTGTCGGACAAAGCCACATGTACAGAAGGATGATTAGCTTTCTAAAATGAAACTCAGGGGCACGTATACGAGGTATATTGATCGTTCTGATACATAGTAGATACAAAGTCTCAAACACATTAATTCCCGATCGTAGATTACTTGGTATCTGAGAAGCCATAGATGTCGGAAAGGAAAGGAAGAGAGGGGAAATAGTCAGGGATACAGGGGCATATGTGGTCTGATGATGTGCGATGAGATGAGATGCGGAGATCCGGGAATACAGTGATGTTACGATCGAGAGAAAGGAAGGAAAGAGTTCGTCATGGACAGCCACCAGTGCCGAGTCCAAGGAATTAATCAACCCTAGTATTAACGCGCGCCGGCACCGAGGTTCATAGCCCCCAAAATGACCTCCCACGCCAAATCAAGACAGTGCCAAAGATCAGGATCGTGCACGCCCAAAGCAACCGCGTTTCTCCATACAGCAGCGATATTCTGGGCGACGTTCGTGAGTGCGCCCATGCCGGGGGCCGAGGACACGAGGTGCGCGGATAGCGTGTGGAGGGCAGGTCCGGATGCGAGTGTCCCGCGGAGTGCTTGTGGGGATGTGAGGGTGGATAGGAAGGAGGCTGGGATGGCTGGGAGGAGTGCGGAGAGGAGTTGGGGTGCGGAATGTGTGTAGAGGAATGTGTGTAGGGGTGCGAATGCTGCTGGGGCGGGTATGGTGAGAGGGAGGACTGGGAGGGTGACGCTGACTGTGGCACCGTGAGATGGGGCTGATGGGGGGAGGCGGGGTAGGGAAGCACAGTTTGATGCGAGGATGAGTGCGTGGGTTGGTACGAGGGTCACATGTGAATCGGAGGAGGTAGATGACCTGGAGAGAGCGAGTATGTGAGTTGGGTAGGAAGAGGAATGGCCGGATGGCCGGATTGAGATTGTTAGACTGGGAGTGTGGTGGAGTTGGGAGCGATGCATGGTATGAGGCAATTGAAGGGCTGCGATACCAGCAAACATCCTGAGTGATGTGTTAGAATGAATGTATGTAGGAGTTGAAGTATTGTACTGACTGATTTGCCTGATTCTTGAGACCACGCCTGATGTAGTCGACCGGAACATGAGAGAGTTCAGGATCGATAGCAGCAATATTTTGAGCAGGGACCTCGATGTATTGGGGACGTTGCAACTTGCGAGGAAGTTGTACGTTTGAAGGATAAGATTGTTGGGAAGCCATTGTGGATGTGGCTGATTCTTCGTAATCCCAGATGGCTTTTGTTTGGATGGGGTGTGCAGGACGGACTTGGTACATGATGAAATATAAGATATGTTGGGGTTAATAAAAAAAAGAAAAGATTGTGAAACGCTTTATATCATTAGTCTTGCACCGTTTTCAGAACAAAGATATGTTTCTTTACTCTCTTTAACGCTTTTTTGGGCATTCGTTTGTAGACCAAATTGGGCTCGCCCTCCGCGAGTCAGGTGAAATTGAAGCCAGCGCGTCTCTTTGTAGTCATCACTACTCGCACAAGGACGTACCTTGTTCTGCCGCGAGAACTCAATGACGCTTAGATGTGTCCTAACCTTTTCTGGCATCAAGAACTTGCTCAAACGTGGCATACCTTGTTGACGTGCTCGAGGCAAAATTACGTCGATATGATCAACTTCAATTTGTGAACTTCCATTGCCGACACTCATGTTCTGCACGCCTTGTCTTGGGATTAAACCTTCTCGTGATAGCATGTGAGTACACCCTGTGCTGCTAACCTTTTGTGGTACCGGTTACTTGTAATGAGTAGACCTTGTTTGCGTGGTCAAGGCAAATTTACGTCGACTAAGCAAATTGAGCTAACTATACGACATGCACGCCCCCGCCGCAAGCTAACCATCCGACGGCACCTGAAACAACTGGCTATGGAATTGGATGTAAAACTGAAGATAGTACGCGATTGATGACTGCACGTTAAAGGCGGCCTTGCAGTTGAGTATATCCGTGTGTCCATGTGGGTGAGTAAGCTAGAATAGGAATATTTGTGGCCCCGATTAGTATGGCTTGCCACAACGTTGAGCTAGTCAATATTCAGTGCGTCTCGATGTCCGTCAGCTAACACTACAACCATGCTGCTCCACGATTCTCGACACCCACAAGGTGCAGAATCATCAACCTCCTTACTCTCAGAACGTTCACGCACCGCTAAGAAACCTTGTCCAAAATTACACCTGTCGCCCCCTGCAGCAACCCCCCGAGTCAAATCCTTGTCTCGACCCCACCCAAGACCAGCTAGCCCTACTGCACATTCCTCAGGCTTTCGTGCACAGCTTGCCCATCTCTTGCCTCGTCATGCTATATTCCTATTACGCCTTACCATACATCAACTCAGCAGCGTCCCGCTTGTTAATGGAGAATTCGAAGTGCGCTGGAAGTTCAAGGGAGTCACATCTGGCGGAGGTCTATTAGGAAAGGTCAAGGGCAAGGGCAAGGCTATCGGAACGAAAGGAAACGAACTGGACCCAGTCGCCGTCGATACCTCAGACGCTCAGAGCACCACCAACTCAAACTCATCCCACTCACACGACCCATCCATCCCCTCAGTCGTCATATCCGCAAACTCACCTGCTTCAACCTCAAATACACACACCGTCTCAGTGCCTAGTACATCTTCTTCATCCCCTCATTCTCGCCCACAGCACGTACCCCCACAGTACCTTTCCGCTGACTGGCTGCCCCAATCTGTCCCACCAGACCCATCCCCTTCTCTCGCTAAATCACCTCCGACTGCCTATTCTCCTGCTAAAGGCCACACACTGTTCGAACAGCTAAAGGAACACAGCGTGGTATGGGAACAGACCCTTGATGTCATGGTGCAAATGGGTATTGGAAGAGAAACTAACGAGCTCGGAGGTTGCGAGGCAAAATTAGTCGTCATGCAGGTCCGTTTTTCATAGTACTGTTTCTTGCCGACTTTCCTGACTCGTATGTTTCGCAGCGAGTTATTCCAGGCGATCCGGACGCACCGCGAAATCCTAGGCTTGGCGCTGTAACCTTAAATCTCGCTCAATACGTGGACGCTGGTGTCGTCACTCGCCGGTATTTGCTTAGGCAGAGCAAGACTAACGCTACGCTTAAGGTATTTTTCCTACAGCATCTCTATCTTTTCTGGACTTACGGCATTTCCCCGTAGCTCACCGTACAACTAGAACACATCAGTGGCGAATCATCCTACATCGCCCCACCTCTCCCTAAAGGAGAGATCCTAAGCGGAGTAGCCGGTCTGCTCGACAACCACGTCTTCCAAACACGACCACGCGCCCTCGATCTCTACGCAAACGCAAACTCATCCTCATCCACCGTATCCACCGTCTCCACCCACTCTTCCGGAAAACGCGGGCCCGGTTCCAAGCGGAAAAAGAACCCATTGGACGCGAGCCAACTCCCAAATACTCGTGGTATCCGTGGGACAGAGAAGCTCATCGAAGCGCTGTTTAACCCTGCACCCGTCACCCGCCCAGGACAACTCACCCCATTCACATATCTCCACGAGCCCTCAGCACAGTCGCAGTCGCATGTCCACTCTCGAGAACCCACCACAGAAGACGGCCACGTCCAAGTTTACGGGGAAGGCGAGTCCGAGTACGAAGCAAGACTCGCAGACGAATCTCTATATTCGAATTCGAATTCCGTGGACCTAAACCATCATCTCCCAGCGCGAATGGACTCGGAGAGTGCTAGTGATTATCAGAGTATACACTCGAAGTGGACTGGCTCGTTACGTGCGCCGTCTGTGAAGAGTACGCGGTCTGTGGCTACGAGGGTCAACGTTAACGAGCTCGGAGCGAGCACTGCTGTGTCGAATACGACTATCGTGGAGAAGCGCGCGTGGTGGCGCAAGGTGCTCCATGCCGGAGCTGTATCATGATCGTATGGTTTCTTCTACGTTTTATCATTGCTCTTCTTGTTATTTGTCATTCAGGTTTTCGATTTCGCTATTGCACTGCACTGTTCTGGGAGGATTCAGATAATAGGGTTTTCAGTTACAGCATCACGTTCCTACTACATCGTTCCGTTCGTTCATTTTCACTACATAAATCGCACGGTATGGTATATAGCCATGCTTTAGTCAAGCTTTAGTAGATTATTCTTACAATAGGGCGCTGGCTGCTTGAAATGAAATGATATATGCGTGAGTTTAACTCGGGTCATTCAAGGCATTATCTAGGAGTGTATGCTACAGGACAGCTACTTCGCAGGATCTGTTGTTTTCGGGCTATATCTGTAATTCATCAGGACTCAGCTCAGACTTCACTGCATAAACCTCACTCACCAGCTACGACGCATTAACTCGAGGAGGCGCACTCGACCCCACCGACCCAAATATCCCCCCAGCGACACTCTGCCTCGCCTCCCTCGATTTCCGCGCCTGTGCGACTTTAGCTCTGCGTCTCTGTTTCTCCTCTTTCATCTCCTTCTCGAGCTGGATCTTCGCTTCTGCTTGTGCCAAAGCCTCGTCTTCGGCGCGTTTGATATCTAGCTGTTCGCGTACCAATATCCTGAGACGCATCCCTTCGATACCCAATAGATCTGGTTTGGTGCGCAGGAGGTAGTTATCGACACCGCCATGCTACATCCCATAAAAAGTGCATGATGAGAAACCACTCTTAACACGACCCAAAACAAAACGAAGAGCGACGCACCTTATTGATACTCTTAAGCGCACGCGTCGTAAGCTTTACTTTCACATCATGTCCCAGCGCATCTGATGATAGGCGTTTGGTGTGGACGTTAGGGAGCCATGTGCGTCGGGTTTTGTGTTTTGAGTGCGGGACGTTGTTTCCATATTGTTTGGTTTTACCGTGGAAGAGCCCGAGTTGGGAGCGGCGGAAGGGAGTGGAGAGTTTGGGGAGGGAGGCTAGGACTTGGGGGGTCGGGAACATGGTTGACGAGGAAGAAAGCCTGCCAGTGTAAACTTGGTCTTGGCTGGAAGTAGTCACGTGAGAGTTTTCAGCCATACGATGCACTGGTATACGTCTTGCTTCGACACTCGATTCCAACATGTCCGTGACAGACCCAAGAGATTCGACTCGAGAAACTAAGTTGTCTCTGCCGAAAACGTGGCATGCAGAGTCTGCTGGTGAGCACAGCGCATTCGCCCACTTCCACGAACTCACTCGGGACAGACGCTATGGGCTCGATGGGCATGTTCCTCGCTGGCTTGGTGCTGGTGTCTAGAAATCGGTACGTACAGTCAATCCACCTGCACCTACCCATAACTCATATCATCCCATCCCATCCCGTATTCACAGGTACCTCGCATGGCCAGTAGCCCTCCTCGCGCTCAGCAGCTTCATGAACCAGCACCCTATCCGCACAAAAGAGGGCGGGAGCACGCCTTGGACGGCTCTGATGTGAGTCCATCGTGTGCAGCGTCGCGCAATACGTAGATCTGACTGGAAACGCTTCTTTAACTTAGGACTGCGACGTTTGCGTTGCTCGTGTCGCACGCTGCCATGTTCACGTTTACGGACCCTGTGACTGGCGCGATCAAGTTTTCGGCGTAGGTTCCGGACGGACGCCGGGCTATATACGGATCTTTGGGTTCGACTGTGATTGATTATTATTTGTTGTGGACCTCTTTTTTTATTCGTTATATTCTGTACAATGTCCTGAACTTCGTGCAGGTGGTGCACATGTTAGGGAGCTCGAGCCTACGGGGTTGAGGCCTAGGTTTGGATCAGGCTTCGCCGCTGCTTCAGCTACTAGAACGTACCCCTTACATCAGACTCTGAGTCTGACCACTATCCGTTGAATGCAGGGCTCGCAGTCTTCCTCATGGTCTGCGCAAGACATTGTTCAAACATTCATGCTGGATGCCTGCTGAGTACTCATACACAACTTATGATCTAATATACCTCAGCCGTCGTACATACAACCGGGCTAATCATGAGAATGTGGTGGTATATAGCCGTAGGCCCTAGATGGGATTCGGAAAGATAATTGTTCCTTCTAAGGATCACTTGTTTCCAGAACGGTCAGCTCTGGACTGACTCGGAGAATTATGTCTTGTAGGCTACTTCGAATTCTGGATCCATCACCTTTCTGAACCATGGCGCCCACTTACGGCTTCCTGCGCGGTGACGTGCCAAATCGATCTAAGGAGCACACATGCCAGCATCATAAAGATGGAACGTTCATATTCCTTCTATTCCATGTCTGACGGAGTTGGCTAGTTCGGACTAGTAGCCTGTCGGGTACCACAACAAGCATCTGATTCTGCACTATAGTCCATTCTAAGTTCTCTGAACCGGAAAACTCGACTACTTGACAGATAAGAGAGCTCCAGGCAGCAGTCGTCGACAGTCATGACCTCCTCATATCCCTACACACCTACAATACTCCGGACGTCCGTGAAACCGCGCCCATGGGTGCCATTCAAGCCTCATGAAGGGCACGTCGAAGTCCCGCCCCCGCCCTTCAAGCCCAGGTCCGATGACTTACTCGGCATTTACAACATCAGCACGCATATCATACCTGCAGCTCGTCCCAGAGTTACCCCGGATATTCCAGTTCCTGAACTACCTCCTCGCTCTTCGAAAAGAGCCGAGGGGGATATCAA
The DNA here is from genome assembly GCA_016767475.1 of Suillus weaverae. Lineage (NCBI taxonomy): Eukaryota > Fungi > Basidiomycota > Agaricomycetes > Boletales > Suillaceae > Suillus > Suillus weaverae. Next base: position 793,396 of record MU179303.1, read on the forward strand.
GAAACTGGGACTTGAATTCATGGAACAACAGGCCCGGCAAGGGGAGGACGGCTATTCCGGGGTCACGAATGAAAGGGTGCTGTGGAATTGTGTCAACCGATATGTGAGAAAGGACAAGGAGGCTAAAGTCGGAACGAAGGGGATCACCTTGTTCCTTGTGCAAGCAACGGGCTTTCCGAAGGAAGTGAGTCTCGTGTACTTATTCATGCGTGCTAGGAATCTAATCGTGTATCAGATATGTGAGACCACTTTATGCTATCTACTAACTGTCTGTGGTGTCATAGATGAGATATGGTCATGGGAGTCAGTGCAACATGGGGACTCTGCTCTGCTAAACAGACAGAATCTCAGTGGTAGCTGTAAGCGGACGTTTCTCAGACCTCCCGCTTGGAATTAATCGACAGCAGTTGATTGGACTGACAACGCGAGAGACATTGCAAACTTTCTCATCAACTATATGCCAGAAGAAGTAGAAACATCTGCTCTACCTATCTACCTCCATCGAGTTCCTGCGTCCATTGGTGAATCACGTCAAGAGAATGGCTTCTCCTCCCGGACCTTGGTCGTAGCAGGACACTCGTTTGGAGGTTGCTCGGTGTATGTCAATCGCAGTTCAGAGACCTGTCGACTCTCACAATATTGTGCAGGACGTTAACCGCATTGCATTTCCCGGCCTTGTTCTCCTCGATGATACTCATCGATGCGATGATTGATACCTACCAAGAATTTTCGTGGGAGCGCACGCAGTACTTGGTTGGGGCTACCTTGATGAGGCGCGATCAATGGTCATCATGGTGATAACACTCTGACAGTACTTTTGCGTCGGAATACTACTGACTATGATTGTAGGGAGGATGTTTTGCGTTCCTTTAAATCTTCACCCATGTTCTCCGCTTGGCATCCTGACGTCCTTCGGCTCTATGTCGATTACGGACTATATGAGGATGAAAGCGGATGCATCAGATTGAAAATGCCTCCCGTTCAAGAGGCTCTTATCTTGGCGAACCCACGAACTAGTCGCGAAACCTGGGAATTGATGGAAAAGCTCGACGAGAAGATTGAGCTACTGTGGATTCTTCCTGGAAAACCAAGCCAGGATGTGTAAGTCAGGGTGGCGGAATCGAAGTTCACTACTGATAGGCACCGTCTGATAGGTTGATGTTAGTGGAAGCGAGGAAGCAGCGTGCTTGGCGCAGACCTGCAAATTCATCTAACATCGTCTTAATGTCGTCTAGCCATCTTGTCTGTATCTCACCTTTAATTTTTTTCTATGACTAATATAACAGTGCCTTAGATTCCTCAGGAGTCTCCAGAAGAGCTTGGTATGTTGACATAAGGGACTAATTGATCGCCATCTAACTGTTCATACAGCGCAAATTATGGCAGACTTTCTGCACAGGAAATACGATATTTACTCAGGGAAATCAAAGCTCTAGAATTGTGTATATGAACGAGTGCTACGACCCAATATACCTGGAAACTTTAGCAACGACTCTGGCGAATATATAAATAGGACGAGTATCTTTTTGTTTAGCCCTATCAGATGGAGCATGGCATCAGTGTTTTCAGACATCAAAAGTAAATTGGGAGAAGAACACATCACTAGCTCCTTCGATGGACTATTAAAGTTATGAATAACAAATCCAACCATCACCAAAGATCCATCATATTTTTATGCAAGGTTTTAGCGATCCAGAGTTTCAGATTTGAGCTCACTCCAAAAGCAAAGACGGCTGCGCTGGCACCTCAGCCTGAGGGGAGCTGTAGACAGGCAGCGTCTTGCTAAATTCCTCCCAGCACTCATCGGATATGATGGGCGAGGAGACGTATGGCTCAACCTTCATCGCAGCGAGCAACTCATCCAGGCGAGGCAAAGCTGCCGACAAAGCAGCCTCCTCCATACGCACGATGGCCTTCCGCGTAAACAAGCCACGTTCTACATACCACGCGGCATCTGTCTTGATCGCATTGATGAGGTACAGATCGACGAGACATTGGGAGACCCCTTGGTCGACAGCGGCGTCATGGGCCATGCGGTGTCCCGTGGATTCGACCATCAGCTGACAACGTGGCTGGACGTATTGCATGAACGCTTGTGTGAAGTCGGATGAGGAGGCAACTGTCTCGGTCGCCTCGTCGAATAACGAGATTTCGTGCAACGCAAGGGGCCCGTCTGGGTGTGTCGAGAGAGGTAAGGCGTACGTTCGCGCCAAGGTATCTGCCACGAGTCCTATAATTTATCTGTAAGTCTATAGCTTGCGCGGACATCGATGTACTGCACTGACGCATGGAAAGTCCTTGTATCTTTTGTCAATATCACATCACCAGAGAAGGTAAAGTCACCTACCTAAAATGTCACCTTCAGCAATGCTAATTCCCCTCATCTCGCTCTGCGAAACAGGTCAATTCTTTGCTCTAACATGACTGTCCAATAGAAGGTGCTCGTACATAAAAGTTGGACAGCCGATTATATTCGAAGAGGCCTTGAGCTCCGAGTCTTTCAGACAGGGCACAATTCGCAAGTTGTGCGTGTTGAACCATGACTGCTTTGCAGCAAGCTGCGACCCCATGTCGCACGCGAACATCAAGATTCTTGTCCATGAACTGTTCGATAGCCCATTTGTAAAGCGCTCTTAGAACGAATGCCTGAGCGATGGCATGTAGCAAAGGCAGCTGTTGTGTCCGATATGAAAGTATGGGCGAAGGATTTCCATACACGCTAGTGACATGACGACGCTGAAAGTAACGTGCGGCGATGTACGATGACATCTGGAGATCAGGTATTGCAATTGAACCAAGCGCTAGCGACCCGACCGCAACACGCCATATAGAGCACATAAAGTCACGATGCATTCTGTTGGACTTGTCGAGATCCCCAAGAAGGGCTGAAGGCGGTAAACAGACATGATGGAAGCTTGTGAGTGCATGGTTGACAGGAATTGAACCTCCTCTAGGTGGTAGCAACCTAATTGTAGAGCAATAAGTTTGAAATAAGGGAACGAATATAAATAGGCGCTTACTTTGAAGTCACCCCGTTGCACATATGATATCCGTCGTTCATATTGACAAGAAACGGTCGAGGTCCACGGCATTCGCCGTTCACGTACAGTTGTGCGAAAACAATGGCGACGCATGGAAGACCTTTCACTGGAACAGTTGGCGGCATGAACCTGGGCTACCATGATTAACAGCTCTCAAGGAGATACTGATCTCGTACTTGGCATCCGAGGGCAAAGGCGTATGAAGATCAAATTCACCTGTTGGGAGAAGTGTCGCTGATGTCTTCATTCGGAAAATGTCTAAGCCTCTCCCCAGCTCGGTAAGGCAGAATTGACCACTGCAACGAGACCATGTAGTGCTTCTGCAAAATGGACATTAAGGTTTGCTCACATAACATCCCATCGAAGAATGTCCTCGACGACGGATATCAAATCAGGTCTAGTAGTTGCAGCATATTGTGCAAGCGTTCCTGCAACCAAATTGTACTGGATGGTCAGCAGCGTGGACGCAGCCCCATCTAGGACCATGATTGGATCGGTGTGCATGTCCCAAAATTTTTGCGTCAAATGCAAAGTGTCATGAAGAGTGATGCCTGCAATACGAGATCAAGATGTGCCCCGTGAACCAAAAAAGTTTCATGTGCACCGTGTGCTAAGCCAATAGCCTTGGCTCTCTCGTACGAGAGAACCACTCGAGCATCGCGGTTGAGGAGCTCGGAGCGTTTCTCGAATAGATCTGACCGACAGAGCTGTGACGTGGATGTCATGATGGAGTGAGTGGGGGAACAAAGTATGTTACTTTAGTTTTTACGACTTTCGCCTGTTATATACTAGACTAGATACTCCCTACCCGCGTACCTTTGTAAGGGGAGTCATCTGGTGAGAAGGACGCCGTACTGAATCTACTGATCTGGTCATTATTGGTCAACGAAAGTCGTTGGTGATGTAAAGCCGAAATGACTTGACATTTTCCAGGGTAGCCGCAAACACAAGTGGGTGTTGTGCTCTGTCGGATATGACGAAGTCCGAGTGCAGTAGTTAGTAATACGGTAACGGGAATAGTCAGAACAGGAGAGTATAGCACGGAAGAAAGACGAGTCCGAAACATGGACTCACCGGATCGGATACTTAGAATTAGCCTATCGTAGTATATTAAACTGTACGATTATTTAGTTTAGAGTTCAGTCCGAATAACATCTTTCTAAGTCTCATAACCAGAGTGGGAGTCCGCTGAACGTTAGCTCAATTAATGCCAGACTTCGAGAGGACCGTGACTCATCTGAAGATGTCGTGTCCTTTATGCCGAGCTTATCACGATTCACCTATCTGGTCAGTGGTCAAAGCCCGACATTCATTTTCTGAAGCCGCTTTGGCAAACGCTCGAACCTCCTGATATCATAATGATTTGAACGCAGAGGTAAGGGCTGGGAATTTCCCGGTCATGTGCCAACTGCTGAAGCTTGAAGACTCGAAGTTACGACACAGACGAGGAGGCGCGTTTGAGCACAGAGACGTGTTTTCTGCACCGTTTTCATAGCGGAAAATTCCGGGCATGTTGTAGAGACGTGTGGTATACTGTGCCGTGCAAGGGATAATTTTGGCCGCAAAATTCGAGTTTCTGAGCTGCTGCAGAGGCAATGACAGCACTTAATGAACTACAAAATCACGACATTTCGTACTTCTCGCATCTGGCGCTCACCTCGCTCTGGGACACGCGTTTTTTGACAGGAGCTCAGGTCTGAGGTGGGCAACGTATCCTATACACCCGTGTCCCATGACTCCCACAACAGGGAAGCGATAGTCGATTAGTACCTACTGTGTCAAATCAGTGTGTGAAATATAGGGACAGCCACTCAGTACTAGTACTCAGCGCTCAGCTTTGGCTCAGTTCGTCGCCTTTCCTCTTTCGCAAATGCATCGCTAGAACGATAGTCTATGTGGGTTGTGCTGGTGGGCACCGATCGCGGGAGTCGGACTCAGTCGTGTTCGATTAGCACCATGAAAAGCCTTGAGCTTGTACTAGGCTTCGAGGCTCCGACCCTAAGATTTACCAAACTGATAGGATAAACGATAAACGATTTTCATTGGCTAACTACGCTACTGATGTAACTCAGGCACCACAGATAACTATGAGAGCTATGTATTACGTATGACAGGCGGGGAAATCTCCGAGTCGGCTAAAAAGGTATCCCGGTATGTAATTCCTCGCGGCTTACACTGTAACACTGTACGTACGATGAGTTCGAGTTTGACAGTTCAACTTTGACTGACTAGGTTGACTCGAGACAATTGGCAGCTCTCCACCTAAGAACGTGCCCGTTTCAAGTGGATCGCGAGCTTGCGAACGTTGAAACGTTGACAGCTCGCAGTGAACATGAAAAAGGCCAATTCGTGAAGTTATAGGTCGAGGAAAGTTGAGGCCGTAGATCTAATTTACCGCCGTGTTTCGAGGCCTTTCGAAAAAAAAACTACACTTCAAACCAACTTCGAACCTATTTTGACGGGACCCAAGTGTACTGCCCAGCCTCCGCGGCTTTCATCGCGCTGTCACTGGTGTCCAAGGCTTGCATGAATTTTTCCGACTCGTCCGAGTGTTTCGAATGTATCACACTGAGAGATTACACCGTCGCGCAGATCGTGTTGTGCCGGCCCAAGATCAGAGAATGGCCAAAAGATGACATTCAGCCGGCCGGCGCTCATCGAGGATTCCATCATCAATGTTTCATGCCACGAGCCTGTATAGTTTGAAGCTTGAAGGCTTACTGTGGTCGCAAGGGTGACGCCCGGGTCTTTTTATCCCAGTGCTCTCTGATTTCTGTTTGTATTCTAGGGATGGTGTTATACCTACCACACATCACCGATCATGAATCAGGCTGTGACAGTTGATGTATCTATGTCTCATCAACTCCGCAATGCAAATCCAATGTGGTGTGTCTTGTATCAGGTTCCACGCTTACCATATATCGGCATCCTTATGATATAATAGGCTGGTGACCAACGTGGAGGGCTAGAATGTGTGCATGAGGCGACACATGCAGAGGACGAGGACCAACAGGAAGATTGGGCATTGAAAGATGTGCTTGAAGAGGGTTCGAATTATACAGGTGAGTCATCTGTCTGCTTCGCTTGGACTTCCCCTGTTTTGTGTATCCAACTTTTCAGAATGTTACCCTGGGATATAGATGCTCGCTGACAATATCACCATCAAATCTTACGAAATCAGCCTGTACGGTTTGAAGAACAACAAGTTGGGCTCCATGCGGTCATAACAGCACGCCTGAGTCTCCTTTTCTCCATGTCGTGTGGTCTGGATCTAGGGATGATGTTGTATCTTCACTAGATATCAATTACGGATTCACAACTAGGATGTCTCTGGCTGTGAAAACCCACCACTGCACTAACTCCGTGATGTAAATCGAAGATTCTGCGCTTATTTTCTTTGGCAACCTTATGGTACACAAACCCAATGGCTGAGGCAGATTGCGAGAAGGTGCGCAGGAAAGGACAAGGAGCAGGGATAGTACTTAGACATTGAGATATGTGCTGGGGAGGACGTGAGTTTTTTTGTTTGCTTCATGTGGATCTCCCCTATTGCTGACAGTCGACTTTTGGCCTGGCGACACCAGTTGAGTGACCTTGAAGGAGCTGTCATGCTCTCCAGGGAGTGTGGAGATAGCGGGCTTTTCAATGGTCACATCGTGATCAGCATGCGTCGGAGAGATGGAGTATTCTTGATTGCATTGATGCACCCACGTGTAGCAAGAACATCTCGAGAATGGCATCGGAATCAAGGTGATGAAATCACGAAGTTCTTCGATCTTTTGCAGTGTTTAAGTGTTCCGCCCATGCACATGTTTCACAACCAACATTCAGTACGTTGGATCCCTAGATTGACTTCATCTTCATCTTTCTTTACGCAAAAATTCTTATTTCAGTCAATCAAGGTGGCAACGGATATCATCCCTTGATCTCATTTGGGTGATTCAAGCACTTATATAATGGTGGTAGTATGTCTAGCACGAATGTTGTCGCCAAACATATACCAAGTTCGCCACTCCCTGCAGTACTATGACCCTAGTCTCAAATGATCCCATTTGGTGGCCGTCCATTAATTCGTGGCGTATATCCAGCTATTGTATAGGTTCGTGGAAGCAGTCGGATGTTGACGCTGATGTCTTGATTTAACCTTGACTGCGGTTTTGCAGTTGCTGCTGGTGTTGGAGTGACGTATGATTGGGGTGAGCATGATAACCTTAAAGAACCGCTGACATCCTACAAGTATTTCCAGCACTTACATTTGGACAAGAGGTATGCTGATGCTATGCTTAGAGCAGCCATCTCGCTAAGAATGACTTTATAGGTCGAATTGGTCTGGGTAAGGAGAGTTCCACTTCAGAAGAACAACATTGATTTTCGACAGAGGCAACAGTGGTCCCTTATGACCATTCTGTATCTGAGTGTATGTAGCTTGCATGATAGATGTGGTTGGTAACTCATGCTTACTCTTGAACATATCCTAGGTGCGCTATCTTGGAATTTTATATGCTGTGTATGTTTGGAACGTTCAGCACTGTCATTGTGCTAATGAACCATCTCTCACTATCAGCGTGGGCATACTGGGTATGTCTTCTCACATCCACTGTCTTTACTTCATCTGACCGGTGGCATACAGCCAGTGTTCCGACAATCTCGGTGTCAGATGCAGTGAGTTTTCTGCGCTGATGCCTGTTGTTCCCCTCCACTTAACCGCGGCGCCCTGTAGGGGTGAGTGCGATTCTTGACCAGCTTCTTGGTTCAATATATTGACTGCCACAGATGCGAGTCTGTTTGGAGTCTGCGATCCGCCTGGTTGATCACTAACTGGATTCCTCAGGTTGGATTCTGTACGTTGTATGGGAATGGATGAATGTTGTCGTGATCCAAATACTGGGTGGTGAGTTTTGCAGTTGCAAGGCCTCAGCGATATTGACTTGACTGAAACATGTTGCAAGTCATCATCATCACTCGGTTACATGCCATGTATCAACGGTCCAGGAAGATCCTGATATTTCTCGTTGTCATCTTCTTGGCTGACAGCATTTACAACGGAGTGGTCGCCGTGATGTTAACGAGGCGTACTTCAGGGGGTACGCTTCATTATAGATGATAAAACAAAGTGCATGGGTCTCATTGATGAATACCAGAGGAACTCATTCTCTCTGGCAACTATCAGTGCACGATTAGCTATGCAGAAAACGCCATGTTTCTGGGTACCATTACTTGGGTACTCGGCACTCTATGGGAAGTCCTCGCACTGTGTCTCGCAGTCTGGATTGCTGTAAAACACTTCCGTGAACTGCGACAACATTCGGCAGGAGGGATTATTGGGGACTGTTTCACAGTGTTGATGAAAACTCACACGTTTTACTTTGCGAGGTGAGCTCATATTGTGAATGTGGTTCCCTTTCCGCTGAAGGATCGGATATGCTAGCTTTGTTACTGTTTCTTGCTTCAGCCTCATTTACTCGTTGTCTCCGACGATCTCAGCGGTATGCCAATCTTTCGCTGACCTCTGCATGCGACCGTGACGGTTGATCATTTCTATAGGACCAATCTTCCCTGGAAACTCAGATTTTTCTTGGTTTTATTCAAATTTCCGAGATTGTGCAGATGTTTGTGCTGGGACCACGCCTGATCCTCGGTGTTCGAGAGTATCACGCTAAGCTCATGGCCGACTCTGACGCAGCAACTAGCATGACCTCAATCGCTTTCCAGGATCGTGTACATATATCGACTGGCAATGGTGTGTAGCGCGGGAGATGGCTCAGTGAAGTTAATGGTTGCCTGGTGCTCTGAGAATTTGATTTTTTTTTTGATTTACAGTTTCGTCGTGGTACTATTTTGGTTGTTGCAAAGTAGATTTCAAGGAGACATAGGTCTGGGCAATGTTTTCACCGTAGTTTTTAAGTTATTTGCTGTAGATCCTGGTAATATTTAAACCAATATCCTGGATATCCCCTGCCTACCGACCCCACTGGCCCCACGCACGCTTGCACCAACCACCACTCACTTCTCTCTATGCGGTGGAAATCATCGATCATCCCTAATGTACATTATATTTGCCGTAAATGAGTTTCACACAAGCTAGGTTGCTGTGTGCATGTTCATCAATAAGGAGATCACTCGTCTAAGCTTCTAGTAACATGTTTGAAAGTCTGTACATATGAACTGACAATTGGCTGTTCGAAGAGCTACCGGTGAGTTCTCATTTCTATATAAGGGCAGAACAACACCACGACTCAGGAGTCAGAGCTTGCAGAATATACCAAATGATGGAAAGTCAGACTTGAGCTGAGGTCAGAAAGGATTGCGGTTGTGAGCGGTTCTTGGAGCACAATTAACAGATGCTTATGTTCCAGTGAGATTGTTTGGACACTGTAAGCAGAGAGGGAATAATCGAGTTATTTTGCGCTACGCACTTCTTGTACAGTGAACGGCATTTCGTAATGTATGGCACTCGATATTCTGACCTGGCCAGTGTGATCAATTCGGGATTTGCATGTAGTATCCGCAAATAGGCTACCGATGTATAGCCGACTTGAAGGCGGGGCCATACGTAAATGAAAGGAAGATGAGCGTTGTCAACGTCCTGTCGAGCGGAATGGCAATTTTTATTGCACCTATCTCTGGCGAGCTTGCATTCGGTGGAATACGGTGTGCAACCTGTCAGAAAAGCCAAGAGCACAGAGGCCAGTGCCACTTGGATCGAGCAGTGCACCGTGCAAGCGTCTACAAAAGCTAACTTTAGAGTGAGAGAAGGGCAAATATCGTCAATGAGTGGGAAAGACACATCTGCGTGAAGTTCGTAAATGTGCACGACTGGCGCACCAAAAGCTTCATCTCCGTAATGACGCAGCCTGAATTTTGCCGTTCTCCATTGCCTAGGTTCGATCGAGCTCGAAGAATACCCTGATTTCCTTTGTTAATTCAAGGGACGCATATTCATAATCTACGGGCGAAAGATCAATTGTCGGGTCACATCCAAAAGCATCACAGGCTTTACCTGACAGGGTAGCCCACGCTACAAATTCATCGGATGATAGGACTCTGATGGCTGATTTCAAGCGTCCCCTCGATTTGACATTGATGGACACATAAATGCCTGCGGGTAGTATGCGCCTTGAGGGGGACTCGTGATTTTTCTGCTGATGTAAATATCGTAGAATGACTCATACCAAGGTGAAATGGCTCGCCTTCAAGCTTCAAGTCTGATCGAGTTCCTAGCTGCCGGTCTTGATAACGGAAATGAAAGGTTCAGTGGGAAAGAAAGATGAAATGGGTGAGGGGTGCAGTGCATAAATCACATGCTCTGCGCGCTTTACCATGTGGGACCGGGCAGGCATGATACTATGTTACTATGTAGACGCTGGTGCTAGACAATATTGTGGTTAGTTATATGATGGTGCAGTCCCAGCGCAAACCTGCGTTTTGTTTAGCAAATTCATCTTATTAGTTATACGTAATTAATAATGCCGCGCCACGAAATGGGACAAGTTCAACTTGAAGTTGAACGTTGAGGGACGTGCACTGATCAGTCCGATCATGAACTGATTGTCAAGTACTTGGACTCCGTCATGATGGTGTCCTTAGTAGCAGTCAACTTTACCTCTGAGTCTCGGTCTCGGTCCGTATTTAACTTCATGAAACTGTGCCCATTCTTATTTGTGCTTAGGCTATCATTATCCTTCAAGTGAGAAAGGTCACGAAGCAAATAATAATGCTACTACTAAGTCACTACTGTAGTTCGCAAATTGGTCTTTCCTCTACAATGATACACATGCATTCCACTCATGTGAAATGGGTCAAATCTGTTCACAGGTTCGCTGATGGGCCCCATTGCTAAGATCTGATGGTACATCAACTGCAAGCTGCTATGTGATATGGGTCGCCTTACCAACAGTCACGGTATACATTGGATTGTAGCACGTGCGCCCATCAGATGCGCTCTGCGGACTAGTCACTAACACAGCGTTGAATTGCAAAATGTCTATGCTCCTTGAGTATCCAATCGCTCACAAGGTGAGTGGCCAAAAGTACTTAAAGGGACTCCGCCGTCCGGGCGGTGACTAGACTCACCCATAAACTTCATTGACCGGTTATTTCTGTCTGGACTCTGGATCTGTTTCAACACGTTACCGATCATAATTATGGGCATTCCCTTAGACGAAGCTTCACTCTTAGCTTTGTTTCTTGAGACTTTGTTTTATGGTACGTTGCCAACTCCGGGCAGAAGAGCTCATGGTGCCGAATTTCACGGTCTTAAACAGGCGTGTTCTTGACGTTGTACTGCCTAACAATGTTCGTCCTGCTCAAGAACACTGGCGCAAACCGGCGACTCCTGATCCCAATCGCAACCGTGCTGCTCTGTATGGCAACGGCTGTCAGTGTACTAGTCAATCCTTTTGACAGAATCGCTTAGCATGATTAATCTCAGCATCTAATTGTCGATTTTGTTCGAATTTTGGAGGCATTCATATTCAATGTGGGCAAGATGAGTGCAAATGCCTACTATTCCAACCTCGCTGCACCATTGGAATACGCAAAAACTGTTCTTTACGTTACGCAAACCGTTCTCGCCGATTGTGTCCTGGTGAGTTTTTCTGCTTGACAGGTTGTTCTCTCGTCTCAGTGATAGGGCAGTAGGTTTGGCGATGTTATGTACTTAACCACAGAAGCCTCTTAGTTGCCATTCCTGGTCTAATCGTGCTGTCTACAAATGCTGGTGAGCGTCTTGAAGGGTATTACTCAATTATCACCTTCAATCTTATCCCATGATGTTTCGCAGTGACTGGGTACATCATCGTTTGGTCCCTCACCAAGGCAGACAGTTCGTCCACTGTTTTCACCACTGCTCACTCGTGGATCACGATATTCTTCACGTTGACTATGATTACAAGTGTCACCTGCACTAGTACGTCTATTCTATAACTAATTTGCGGGCTCTGACGACAACCTGACAGCTGTGATTGCTTGGCGCATCTATCACACTCGCCGTTTCATGTCAAACGGACTTGCTCCATATTTGCCCATTTTGATCGTTATTGTGGAAAGTGGCGCTATATATGCGACAGGCGTCCTTTCGATTCTTCTGACATACCTGTCCGGATCCAATGGTCAATATACCGTTCTGGACGCCGTCTCTCCTATTATGGTGAGTTCACTTGGCATGGACACACGCTGTTTGCATAACCTTTTTCAAGGGAATTGTATTCTGCCTCACCATCCTGCAAGTACACTTCCAAGTAGGCGGCAAGCCCCAGAATGCACGGACCCTTGAACCAAGGGGCATCATCACCGGCTCTTCAGAGAGCCAGGTGTATGCGATGTGGTCTGGAGCATGAACCGATGACTGTGCACGTCACAAAGGAGACGGAGATCATTCGTGCCAGCACGATGGGCGGAAAGGAAAACCAATCGTTGTCAGTGACTCTGTTTGTATAATAGACCTTCTGCTTTCCCATAACTGGAGTTGCGTGGTCGTTTCATGTTTTATTTATGTTACGATGAAACCTGATATAGATGCATGAACAATATTTGAGAACGAAGTTTAGGCAGGTTCGAGTGTGTCAACAATGTTTCTCCAACAATCTAGAACCGAACCAACAGACCCCAGAAGGAGAATCGTATATTTTTTGCGCTAATGACTGGATGAAGAGAGCCATAAAACAAATTCCAAGACAAAATACTGGTGACTCACGTTCCAGTCTGATAGATTGGCCTTGCACGCGACCGGTCATGACGGCGTGATGAAGAGAGACGCAGATGGTTGAGGACGGTGCCGAGTGCAGTATGGAATCAGTGGTGAGACAAGAGGGTGGGGATGCGGGGGTCGTGGATGAAGTTCAGGTGAGAGCAGAAATGGGTGAATGTTCCGGCTCCTGGGCTGTTGTCAACAGTGGCAGGATAGACGCCATGGTCTGAGTGACTGCAAGATCCTGTGCTATAGAAAAGTCACATTCGATGATGAACAAAAGTAGCACACCAATAGAGCCAGGCCATCGTGCGAGTCTCAGGGCGCCTGATCATGGCAGTACCATAGTTGCAGATGTGTAGCGCTATGTGTCTAACCACGTGGTGACATCATCGGCCAGCAAGTCACCTGCTCCGGGATTCACATAGCCGGAGAGTTTCAGGCTTGAACGTTTGAACTTTCAAGTGCACAATAGATAAATCTCACCGAGAGCATCAACTCTACAACGCTTTCGCCTCTACCATCATGAGCTACGACCTTGGAAAAGCTGTCGGTTTCAAGTCCAAAGATCAACCAGTGCGTTTCAGTGTTACAGCAATACTATGTGGTCGAGTCTGTACTTGCTCATATGTACTAGGTTTCGTGGACTCGTAAAGACATAATCACGTATGCTCTCGGAGTAGGCGCGAAACACGACGAGCTGTCTTTGGTATATGGTAAGGAAATTCGCATCCCCGTTCGCTTATATATATTAACTCGACTTCGTAGAGCTTGGTAATGTTGTTCTGGCATCCTTACGTTCGGCCATTGACATTTTCTGCAGACAAATCATGGGGACCACTACCGACATACCCTGTGGTACTTGGACTGAAAGGTGGGATCAATTAGTCATCTAAGTAGTGGACTGAAGACGTTAATATCGATAGGCGATGATCAGGATGTCACCTTGTTCGCAGCCAAAACGGGCGGCGAGCCTCTTCCGGGTCTTCCGAAGCTGAACTCGAACAGGGTGGTAAGTAGCTCGCAAACTGCTTCATTAAATCTGTGTTCACAAGTTTGTAGGTCCATGCAACCCAAAGCATCGAAATCCTGAAAGACCTTCCGGTGGCCAGCGGATCCGGCTGGAAGCTCTCTCGAAGAGTAGTTGGTGTACACGAGAACAGTGCGTTCATGGAATCTACAAGTACTTCTCCTAGCTAACAACATTTACAGAGTCTGGGATCATTATCGACAATGAAGCCGTGTTGCTCGACCCTCATGGTGTTCCCTATGCGAAGCTCTATGTGAGGTGCTCACCCAAGCAGAATTGCTACTATGCTGACCCCAGTTACAGAGTTCAGCCTTTTACCTTGGTTCAAAGGCCAACGGAGACAAGTTCTCTAAAGCTATTGCCGCCCCACCTCAGGCGAAGCCTGTCCCCAAGGACCGAAAGCCGGATTGGGTTGTCCGGGACAAGACAACACCAGAGCAAGCCCTGATTTACAGGCTGAGTGGCGATTACAACCCTCTGCACATCGGTAGGCTCTTTGTATATATAATGGGTTATCCCAAACTGAGCTGCCTATCAGACCCGGAACTTGGTAAAGTGATGGGCTTCGGTGGTGTGATTTTGCATGGGCTGTCAAGTTATGGGTTCGCTGCAAGAGGTTTGATTCAGGCGATAGCCAACGGGAATTCTCGTGCCCTGACGGTCTTTGGCGCGAGGTTCACGTCGCCTGTCAAGCCTGGGGATGAGCTCGAGACGTCAGCATGGGAAGTTGGTCCTGGTCCGAACGGCACCTCAGAAATTACATTTATCACAAAGAACCTGACATCTGGCAAAGTGAGATACTTGTCGTTCTGTTTCTTGTCTTGTTCTGAACAGTTGGCGCAGGTTGCATTGGGCAATGGTGTTGCCTTTATCAAAAAGGCAGAAAAAAGCAAGTTGTAGTTGAGAGTCGCTTTTTGTTATGTTGGGTATGGATATATAATGACAACGAACCATGCTCGTGTAAATTCTTATCAGCCTGTACATGTAACTTTACGTATCTTCGCGACTGCATCTGCAACATCGCCGTTATCATGCTGTCTTGTCGTTGTCGTGCTCGATTCCACAACGACATAACAGCTCCTAGAGAGAGCCCTTATCAAGCTTCCCCCCCAGCACCCTCCCCCGATCTAAAATGGCATCAGCTTCGAGATAACAACCCTTGAGCCATCGATTCGTCTCGCCATATGCATCCGCACCGGAGCCATCGTCAGTGAATGAAGTGCGTGCATGCAAAACCCGCCGATTGTCAAACAAGACGGCATCGCCTTCGCGCAGGGTATAATCCAGGATATTCACAGGGTCATCTAGCAGAGCAGCATAGCGCCCCAGGGCGCCGTAAAATGCGGGAGGAGTCGAATCTAACAGCAGAGGAGCTTGGAAAGGCGGGGAATAATTGATGTGCTTGATTTCTGGCACGCTTGGTGCAGAGATACCGGTGGTCGGTGAGCCAGTATCTCTTGATGCTGGCAACGAAGCGAGTTCAATGGTGGGGTGCTCGTAATGAAGGTGATGTCCATCGTTGATGTAATGGAATGGAACCGGTGTAGTGGCCAGGGTATCAAAGTCTACTGGATGGGTCTTGCGCAACTTCTCCGCAGCGCGGAGACCATCAACAAACCGCGAAGTACCGCCTACGACACGATTGCGAAGGCAGTGGAGAATTTGATATCGAGGAGGGTGTTGGAAGTACCTGTCGGATCATCAGAGCCTTGTCGAGGCAGCGAACCCGAAATTACATACAGAAGATCCATATGCATACCCAAGTCAAGATTAGTATAGGCGATATTTTTGCTATTACGGATGTTCTTGACATCCCACAGCTCCCCGTAGAAGGTTTCGCGCAGTTCGCCGAAAATATTAGCAAGTTTGCGGAGCTCGCAAGTCTCGTTTGTGTGCTCGGTGTTCGGGACACCTGTGAGGAAGAGTAATCCATAGCGAGTAAGCTGAGTGATGGCAGAGACAAGCTGGGAAGGCTTCTTTATGGCTTCGTAGGTCATGTAGAGGTCAGGTACTTGGGAGATGGTAGATACGTCCCAAGATATCGGTTGCACATCTTTGTGAAAAGACGACAGTCGTTGAGCGGATGAGTAGCGTTCCAAGAAAGAATGCCCGTAAAACGATTTGTGGTTATCTGCCCACTCAACGTGTATGCCACTGTCCTGGAAAGTTACGCCATGAGGAATGGGACGAACGTCAGCGGGAATATCCGATGTCCTAAACAGCTTCTGAGATGTAGAAGGATGCACGCAGGCTGCGCATTGGCAGGCGTCTCGCAACCATCTATGAGGGAAAGAAGCGCCGAGAGCAGGAACAATCAGCTGGGAATCTGTTATCTGAACTCTAGCTTCGGTAGATATACGGCGGAAGGAAGGAATGATCTGTCTGGATAAGCCTGGAGTCAGGAACTGATGCGCACGTAGACCGCACCGATATCCCAAGTTCATCTTGGTGTTATGTAATTCGGTTATGATAACGTGGGGGCCGGGACAACTGAGCTGAAGGCGCTTCAAGTTGTTTGGATCCAAAGCCTTTGCCAAACAACCGCCTTCCTCTTTCGGACACGTTATATACTTTCAACTTAGCTCACTTGAAACGTAGTAACCACTTCCTTTCCGCTGCGAAATTGAACGCCCATAGATTTTCCTAGATTTGTCTCATTCCTAGTTATCCCATCAGGGCATTGCCTTCTATATTATCGCTTTTAAGGCGTCACTACACCATAGCAATACTTCATACAGGTTTCTAGTCTGACATCGACCAGATACCCGCGTCACAGTCACCGATGCTCAGCCCATCCGGCTCCGAAAACTCCTTTGTCTTTCTTGAAGGAAGCCCGAAGCCAACTCCATCTGCATCTTATACGCAGCCGGATCCACTTTTAGACAAGGTCTGACACTTTGAGCTCAGTGTAAGATCAACGTCCAAAGCTGACCGTGGTATCAGATCCATCCCTCTCTGCTGCCTTCATACATACCTGGCTCGACTCGCGCATATGCACATGATTGGTCTCGAACTGGAACCGGAGGAGAAATAAAGCCCAACGGGCGCCACTTTGTCGATTCCTATGGGCGCGTCTGTAGTTTACGTGGCGTCAACGTGTCTGGCTGCACCAAAACGTAGGATTTAATCTTACGCACGTAAACAATGATACTGAACGTTTTGCAGTCCAGTGAACCACGACCATGGTACATTTCCCGGTGACCATGAAGTCGTTACGTTTGTTGGTCGTCCATTTCCATTAGAGGAAGCACCTGAGCACTTTGCCCGCCTTAGAAGATGGGGCTTGACCTTTAGTATGTCTTCACATAATCTGACGCCCTTTCAGTTAGGTAACATTTTGTTAGTTCGCTTCCTCGTGACTTGGGAGGCTGTCGAACATGCAGGACTGTACGCATCGAAATCATCTCTCGATTACATCGCTCATGCAATCCTTATAGTGGCGTATACGACAGGGAGTATCTGACATACGTTCGCAAGCTTCTCTTATTATTGCCCTCGTTCGGGCTCAGTGCGTTCGTCGTCGTTCACCAAGACGTCTGGTCCAGGTACTCTGGTGGCTCTGGCGCGCCAGCATGGACTCTCGAGGCCATTGGGTTTGACCTACATGCACTCGAAGAGTCTGGGGCTGCATGGTTGCTAGGGGTCAAAGGCGGTGGTCACGTTGAAGCGGAACGTGGTATTTGGCCCTGCGGATACCAAAAGTTGGCCGCCGCGACCATGGCGTATGTTCAAATTTATCTATTGCTGCCATCATGTTGACATGGGATTTTATCCGTCTAGCACTTGCTTCTGGGCTGGTGATACCTTTGCACCCAAGTTGAAGATTACCATGCCTGGTGGTCAGACAAAGCCAGTCCAGCAATACCTCCAAGATGCATTCTTGGATATGTACGCTACAGTCGTACAGGCTCTGGATGGTTTAGACGGAGTTATCGGATTTGAGGCAAGCTTTTGCAATTCCTGACTTTTATAGTGCTAATCTGAAACAGGTTATGAATGAGCCCCATAGAGGATACATTGAATTGCCTTCGTTGCATAAGTTTGACTATAATACAGATCTGCATCTTTCGCACACCCGTGCGTGCGCTTGACTTACATTCATTGTTTGAGACACTTATGATGACATGTACAGCATCCGCTTTCGAATCTTTTATGCTTGGCTCCGGATACCCCACTCTCGTTGCCCACTGGACGCGCTCGTTCCCTGTGCCTACTCGTCTCACTTCCCGGAGTGTTTTGAATTCTGCCAGTCGGCAGGCCTGGCGCCCCGACGGTCCAACACAAGGCATGTGCGTATGGGAGATGCACGGCGTCTGGGGGTGGGACAACAACAAGAACGAGGGTGTCGTTCTGCGCGAAAATTATTTTGTCAAGGACCCTATGACTGGTCGTAAGGTATGTGTGTACGACGGACTATCAAGTGGATGCTCACATACTTGAAGGTTGATTGGTACACCGATTTCTATTATCCATTCCTTAAACGGTGGACAGATCGTGCCCGGAAGGCGATGTCGAACGATAAAATGTTTTTTGTAGAGCCAATACCCAACGAGGCATGTTGTGCGACATGTCTATTATGTTTCCTGACAACTTTTGCAGTTTTGTCCATCATCATGGACAGCAGAACATCAGCTTCCCAACATGGTGTTTACCCCACATTGGTTGGTGAATTGTTGTCCTAAAAGTATACTGCTTACTTCTGCTATAGGTACGACCTTAATGCGCTATTCAATAAGGCTTTTGGGGATTTCTCGGTGAACGTACAAGGCTTATCCAGGGTATTATCCTTGGTAATTAAGACATTGGTTTTGGACGCTTATATTGTTTTCTAGGGAATGTTCCCGCTGAAAGCTTTGTATTGGGGTCAACAAGGCGCAAGAGAAAACTACTCACTCCAAATTCAGAATATCGTGGATCATGGCTATCAAGTACTCGGCGAGAAGCCTATTCTGATTGGAGAGTGTGGTATACCCATGGACATGAAGTAAGCTTGACGATGTCATTAGTACCCACGCCTAACGGTGAACGGTCACAGTAAAAAGGAGGCGTTTGAGAGCGACAACTGGAAATGGCAGGAAAGGATGATGGACGCCATGATGACAGGTCTCGAGAGATCCCTGGTCGGATTTACGTGTGTACTGTATTTCTTGCATGACCAATTATTGATATGTCTTCAGGCTGTGGAACTACAACCCCGACAATGATGACATTCGAGGTGATGACTGGAACGGGGAAAATTTCTCTTGGTTCAGTCGAAGGCGTGGATTACCTCGATCACTGCTCGATTTGGACCAATTCTCATTCACACTAGATAACGGTGGCCGCATCTTGTCATCCATTGTCCGACCATACGCTGCAAAGACCGCTGGCATACCTACCCGGTTCGAGTACGAAATGAACACAGGCACGTTCGTTTTCGAGTGGAGGTCGCCTGAGTCTAAGGACAGTATCGTTCTTACTGCTCGAGAGACTGAAATTTTCGTACCGTCCTTAATCACCTACGGGAGGAAGCTAGTGGTCTCGGGCCTCAGCGCCGGCGATAAGTATACTTATGATGAAACCCGACAGACTCTTTTCATCGTCCCGCAAGATGGTAGTTCGGGTAGGATGCACAAGATAGCCGTTTCGGTGGACCCACCGCTTCGCTCTCAATTCGACGTTAATACCTTTTGGGGTGACTTTGGGGAAGTTATCTTGTCTGGACTAGTGGTGTTTGTGGTTTTATTTGCGATCATCAAGTACTACTTTTGTATGTAATACTGGGGTCACTTGGACTGGCGCTATCCAGATTCTACATCCTGATCTGTCTCCTCAATCTTATCGCCAAATCCGTCAATTACGAGTGCTAGGCAGTCATCGTCCGGTTCATCTTTTCCAGATCATCAAGGGTCTAAAGAGCGCCAGAGCGCCTTGTCACTTTGACGACGAGTGCCTACAACTGTTGTCCAACTATGCGCGAATTTCGAAAATGTGATTCAACATCTGGATTCAAAAGAACATGACTAAAAGGTGATCCTCCTTACATAATTGAATCAGACTGTGTATGATGAACAAAGTTACTCTGATGCACTGCGAGGGCGCGGGTGACGAAATGGGAGGCGTCAAGGCAGAGCCCAAGTTGTCGCATTCAAACCGGCACAGGGTGCCATGCGTGCACCTGTGTCAGCCTAGTCAGTAGGTGCACAGTGGTCACTGGTGAAAATTGGCACAGGCTATATTTGGCACCCGGTGTCGGTTGAACCTTGGGAGATCGGTGCGAGGGTGGGGTCAGGAATTGAGCGACCATGTGTGACAATCGTGATAAGTCTTGTTTAGTTGCGCATTGACGTGGGTGGGAGGCAATATTGTGATAAAGATATAAGGGCCACCCTTCAATCACACTATCTCCATTCTGGTTAAGCACTAGCGAATCATTGCACTCACAAAGTATATCTCCGATGCTGGAACCAAAGGTAGAACTCGCGTCGATCTCGCTCTTCCGCGCGACGCCTGCGCAAATTGAGGAGACACGACGCCGAAGGTGGCCGCACTTGGGTGGTACTCTGAGTCTTGCGGAGTACATTACGCGAGATGAAGAGATGGATGCTCTAGAGCACGCAAAGGAGGGGAAAATGATTACCTGGTAAGCATGCCATTTTCCCAATAGAAGAGAGCTAATGAGATGGGAAGGGTACTGGCACCACGGGAGGATCCCACGACCCTCGATTTCATGTGTGCTTGTAGGACGTAAGTGACTCGAGCACCCTCGATGGACGAGCAGATTTCTGACGTGCTCCACGGGGCCAGATACAAACGCACAAGCCTCGTTGCTTACCCTCCTTCCTCTCCTTCGGAACCCAACTCAGTGCACGAAACAACCTCATACGGTGTCGCCGCGGTCTTCACCCCACCCTCAAAACGCGGGCGCGGCTATGCAGGGCACATGATGCGTCTTCTGCATTGGGTGACTGCCTCGCGTGCTAATCTTCCTCAATTCCCAGAGGCGTGGGGCACACCACCGGAAGAGGTGGCGGATGCTGGCGGGGGGCTGTTCTCTGTGCTATGGAGTGATGTTGGAGAGGAATTTTACCGCTCAGCGGGTCCTGGGGGCGAAGGAGGCGGATGGGAGAAACGGGGACCGGTGTCGACTGTATGGGAGGTGGGCACGGAGGAGGGGGATGACGGGGGATGGAAATGGCTGACGCAAGAGCAGTTGAAGGGTCTTTGGGACCATGATGCTGGGCTGATTAGAAAGGAGCTAGTGGACATGCTGGTGAAGAATGGGCTCTACGAGGTAGAACACCCAACGGCACTCGTGACCTGCTTGCCAACAAATGGTGTCGCAGCGTTCCAAATCCCTCGGGCGACATACGGCTCGAATTTTTCTATGGCAGGTGGATTCTGGGGTGTACAATCCTTGAGTAACACAGACACATACGCAAGCTGGAGCGTTGAAATGCAGCCTTCCCCACCAACGCTGATAGTCACGCGGCTCTGGGCCAGCGAAGACACATTTCCTCGGCTGATCGCAAAGATCAAGCAGGCGGCTAGACGAAGCGGAATTCGGAAAGTGGAGGTGTGGAATTTGCGAGTAGGATTAAGGGACGTTGCGAAGAAGACAGGTGGACGGACCTTCATACGAAACGAACATTTGCCACAGATTGTGTGGTATGGACCTGGGACGACAAAGAACGTGGAGTGGGTGCATAACGAAAAGTAAGGGCTCCTGCTACAAAAAAGATGACGCGCACGTGTGCTTAACAGTTTCCAACAGATTCTGCTGGTGTTGATGCGGCATACTGGCTCGTACGCTGTTGCTTCTAAAAAGTTCCCGTAGACTGAGATCCTCGTTGTGGTTGGTTCACCAGTACTAGTGCATTGACCACACACACCGATGATACAGCAGAACTTGAAATTGGTACAGTTCGCTGCTCTTTCGAAATTCGGATCCACGATGGAGAGACTAGCCAGTTCTGGGGTCCGAGAGATTTGATGATTTTGAGAGTCTATGTCATGTACAAGACGATTCGAATATATAAGCATGCGCCGGCGTAAATCTTCAAAGTTTCATGCAATACATCATGCATAATATGGTCGGTCTGTTAGTGCGCTTGATCACGGCGGGACCACAACACATACGGCCGCATGCGGCACCCGGCTGTCACATGAGATGCATTCCGGAGGCAGCCCGATTTCCTACTAGCCGACTCAAGTCAGCGGGTCATTTGCCACCTAAGGTCAGCAGTTGCCCGCAAACACAAGTACCCTTTGCTGATCTAGCTAGCCGCTGGTCGATGCGACCGGTGGCCAAGTCCCTATTTCTAGCACAATAGTGGGTTTCGCTCACCAGCCATGGAACCAAGCAGTCTAAAACAGCATCCTCATGCTGAAGTGCTTTCAACGTACCAATCAGCACGTTGCCGTATCTTGCCGCCATGTGGGTACTCGCTTCCAATCGTTTGATAATACCTAGCTAGAGTGTCTGGTGCTATATAAGTACCTGAAGTTAATCGGCCGCGAAAACTTTATTTAGATCTCCCCACTGGCGTGCACTGGCATGTTTCTGAGAACGCTCGTCCGAGCCGTCGTTGCGCTATTAACTAGCATATCCATATTTCGCGCCGTCTCTGTTGTCGAGGACAATCTTGATACTACGGAAGTAGGGCACATCGAGATTCAATCCAAGGTTCACAATGCAACCGGCATTCGTTATGTCAAGAACTCAGGAATCTGTGAAACAACTCCAAATGTTACCCAAATTTCTGGTTACATTAACGTTGGAACAAACATGTCCATGGTATATATCTGTTCCCTATGCTCTAGATGTAAACTGACCTAAGACACAGTGGTTCTGGTTCTTTGAGTCTAGAAACTCACCGGAAGCAGCCCCATTCACTCTATGGTAGGTTGCCGGGAAGCTGGATCACCTAAGTACCTGAGTCAAGTCCCACCTCTGAACTGCTTTCGCAGGTTGAATGGCGGCCCTGGATGTTCATCTATGATCGGATTGTTCCAAGGTTGATTGGTATAATTGCCTTTTAATTAGCTTCTAATTTTCCACAGAGAACGGGCCATGCTTAGTGAATGCCGACCTTAATTCCACCGTTCTTAACCCCTACAGGTATGTCAGGATTATAGCCGTTTTTCATAGGCTAATCCAACATGGGTTCCTACAGCTGGAATAATCTCAGCAACAGTATGTAATACGTAGCCCTCCAATTTTGTTACCAAAGCTGACTTCCTCATCCAGTGATCTACATTGACCAGCCAATCGGAACAGGGTTTTCTTACGGTACTGATACGGTAAACAGCACGGAAGCCGCTGCGCCCTTTGTATGGACCGCATTTCAGGTTTTGTTTGAAAGCCAGCTATTTTCGAAGTATGCCAGTCGAGAGTCAGTCGCTTAACTCAGCTATCACGGACGATTCCTTATACCGGACTCAGGTTCATCTTTGCCACAGAGAGCTATGGTGGTCACTACGGGCCCAGTTTTGTGACCTACTTCGAAGAGCGAAACGCCTTAATTGCTAGTGGGGAGATTGATGCTGTTCCAGTTGTTGTCAGCGCTCTAATGATTAACAAGTAAGTCGCTTTCTTGACTTACTATTACCCCGTTGAATAATTCACAGTGGCTGGTATGATCCGCTCATCCAGAACATCGCGTACCTAAACTTTGCGACTTATGCCCCTGGCTATGGACAGCTCCAGCCAGATGACGTACTCAAGAATATTTCGGTTTCCCTCTACGGTTCTGATGGTTGCGTAGCGCAAGAGAATGCCTGCTACGCTGCTGGAACTTCCACACATTCAAACAAGATTTGCCGGGATGCCGATAATTACTGCGTGAGTAACATATCAAGACTAAATGTATGAACGTCACCGAACTCTTTCAGATCAACAATGTCTTCACCCCTGCTGTGGGCGATTACGACAGCTATGATATACGTCAAAATTCATCTGCTTTATTCCCCCCTGAATATTATATGTATTATTTGCGCAAAGAGGATGTCATGAAGAAGATCGGTGCTCAGGTCAAATACGAGGAATGCCCAGACGCACCCTATGAGCAATTTGTAAAGACAGGCGACGTATGTTTTTGTCTAACTTCTTTCTTCGAGTGCTAAATCTAGCTTCCTGTTAAAGGACGCCAGGACATGGCTACCCCAGCTATCGGCTCTGGCCAACTCTGGGATGAAGATTTTGATTTGGGTGCGTGCTTAGTTACTGCTTCATTGTCTGCTAATTTACCAGGGAAGAACAGGCTGGAGATGCTGATATGAAGTCCGTTTTCGTGCTGTAATGACCTTTCATATGATCCTGACGCTTCTCATTGACTATAGTTGTAACTGGCTTGGGGTAGGCTGTCGCGTATTTGCCGCAACGTCGCTAAATTATTCTGACTATGTAATAGGGCCACGCGTCGGTTCTAGCAATGGATTGGTATGGTAATGAGACGCTCCATAATACCCCATTCACCAATATGACGATCAACGGTACGCCTGTTGCGGCCGTGCAGAACGTCGACAACTTCTCCTTTGCGTAAGTCTCTTTTCATCTCAGCTTGTTAACGAGAGATACACCTCATCATTTTACGTTTTAGACGGGTGTATGGTGCTGGACACGAAGTGGTCAGTTGACTCTCGTGAGGATTATGATATCCGCTGATTCGCTGTTATGTCATCGTTAGCCTGCCTTCCAGCCCCAAGCAGCTTTGGAGATTTTTTCGCAGGTTATTCGCAAGGAACAACTTCACTCCGTCTAAAAAGTGAATTTGGGAACACACATCGTGAATCTGGTTAGACGTCTTGGCGTGTTTGAGCACTGGCAAACATTCCTCCTGAGACCTTTAATCAGGCAGAGCCAAACTTCGAAATCTACATATCTATTTATTATGTAGCGAACTGTTTTATGTACATAGAGATGACGCGGTGCATGCATATGTTGTGTGACAGAATCCATATTGCCAGGAGCATATGCCTCGCATACCATTGTACCTTGCACTCCCAGCGATCACAGTAAGCTTTCAGCCTGTGACATAATGGACTGAAGACTGAAACAGCGGAAAAAATGTCTCGCGATAACATCAACTGGTAGATGCTCAACTGTAAAAACAGTTCGGGAATGTATGGTATTTGATATATTTTGAAACGACCTCACATCTTCCATAACCGTTTCCTTCTACAAAGCCATGCAAAAATGCACATGCCCATAGAGTATGCACACAGTAAACACATTGCTTTCATGTTACCCACGAACATCGTCTGGATCTTGAGATTGATCAAACCAGTAGCCACGTTTGACTGAGTATAGATGTCAGGACGCCGAATACAGGTGATTGTATTAGCAAGACGAACCAGCAAGAACAAAATGAATGCATTCTTGTTAATAGCCTCCAACAGCGCAGGCGCGCTGCTTTTCGGCCCCTTTTCCTCGATGAGGAGCCGTTTGCCTGAAGGATCAGTTGGATCTCGTATCTTTGACGTTCTGGTGGGAAAGAACACCATGTCGAGTAAAATGTAGCCGAGGATGAAAGAGGTGTTGTAAGCAGCAACCCAGAGGACATATGAGATGTTTGCCTAGGAATCATCTCAGCACATGATGAAACCGTGGACGCAAAGCAAAACAAGCAGGACGAACCATTCTTCTCGAAACTTCTAATCCAAGCCTCACGAAGGCCAGAAGCATCCACCAAACCATTGAATACGACAGCAACTCGATGACGATCTTTGCGTTCTGTCTGGGTGCTGAAGGATCAAGTTTGCTAGGTCGGTGAGAGGATGGCCCATCGAGTAGCTGCTGTTGCTGCTTTCGGAAAAACGAAGGGGAGGGAGGAAGTATGACGGTTCCTAAGGACAGGCCGAGTATGTGGATCGAAACATAACCTGGAGAGGGATTAGAAGACGCACATCCTACAAGAATAACGAATTATACCCAGCAAGGAGAGCAGGCCTTCTTTGTTCGCGAAAATAATGTTGCTCCGTGAGGCGTTGAGCAGAAAGTCTTTCATTCCTCCGGATGACAACGCGAATTGATGCACTATTAAACAGGCATCCGATTCAGTTTTCTTATGACAGCCGGGCTATTACTTACAGACTCCAATCCAAAGACCTAGCAGAGCGACGGGGATATGCAAAATGATAGGATGCAACAAGACCTCAATGACAGGCAAGAGCGCAAGTGTGAGGAAGAAATTCCAGTGTACGCCGTACTCTGTCACATGTTCCTGTTGCAGCAGTTAAGCGGTGAGCGTGACGAAACCTATGCAAGACCCTACAGGATATTCAGTGCCTTTCACGAGCACGATGCGAAGAATGCCTAACACGATGATGGGTATCATCTTACGGGAGACAGACTTCAGTTTAGGAAGGATCGGAGCCTGGAGGTAGGATATGTCTTTGATAATTGGAATCGCAGACACCACGCCTTGAGAGAATACAAACGAGCCAACGCCAATGTCCATCTATGAATCGAATTGTATGAAAGTTGAAGAATATGATGTTCTGGACGCACCAGAGAAACACCATATGTCTCACACTTTGCCAGGACACGGGGGAACACTGGAAAATCAACAGCGAGTATGGACAGAATTGTCATTAACATCATGTGAGCACGGTAGGTGGTCAGAGCAGGTAAGGGTCTGAGGGACTGAGATAAATGCGTCGGTGGAGTCTCTACTCGACTTCTTCCGTTTGGCGAAGCTAGTGCATCCCGGCTTTCAGCCGGTAAAGGCGTGCCTCTTTCAAGAGGGGGAAGGAGGAGCAAAACAAGCATCGGTACGAGTAGTAGGAGAGACAGTGCGCCAGGAGCTTCCGCGAATAAAGTCATGGACAATAACAGAGGCATGGCAAGTATTACAAAGTCTGCCAAGAAATATGCGGATCCAAATGCTTGAACACGCGAACGCAGTGCTGAATGAAGGGCGATAGAGGACTGAAGATGGTCAGCTTGCTGAAATGGAAAGACACGTAGGGATACACACCAATGCAACGCTGCTTATCATATTTACATGAAATATCGTCGAGCCAGTCATCCCAGAGACAAAAGCCTCCTTCGACGCCTTGTAGTCATTCATAGTGATCTGCGAGAATATGGTCAGTTGCTAATTGTGGTCCGCAACACCATACAATGTGTCGGACTACGTATACAGCAAGGTGTAGGTGTCGCCGAGAAAGTCCCAAATCTGATCTCACGAACAACAGGGATTCATGTGTAGTCTATAACTTGAGCCAGTTGTCACGAAGTTTGAAATTACAACTATCCTAATTTCACGTGACATTCATGTACATATGGTGACTTTGCGACATATGCACATGGAACTAACGACCCAGGAGGCCAAGCATTTGCCTTCTTATCAGTCTGCCCTTTGAATTCGTCTTAGTGTCAAAACGTGACCGTTTTAACAAGGCCTTTAAAGCTATGCCTTCCCCACCAAAACCAGTTGATCGTGATCATGACCAGAAGACCGCCCACAGCAACAATCGCATAGTTCATGTTGAGGACGTCCACCGGGTATGCCGTAGGCAGGATGAATAAAACACAAACGAAAATAGTGAACTGTACGGATAATTAATGGGAATGTATAATAGATGAGGAAGTTGCGTACCAGAAAACTGGCAAAGTTCACTGGCCATGACCATTTTCCGAGGCGAAAAGGTCCAAAGTCTTGAATGCTAAATTCAAGAAAACAAGTCAGGTGTGGCTCTGAATACATCTTTGTCAATGACGAACGAGTCAGGCCAGAACACGCGAATAATGATGGGTTGCAAGTAACTCAACATCACCGATATGGCTGCTGAGGATAAGATGGCGTTGAACTGTGAAAGCGCAAATGCTGTCAGAACAAAGAAACACAATAATAAGTCGGGTCGACTGACTGCAATCGCGGACCCGATGTAAGCACATGATATGACGCATCCTATCAAGACGCTAGTCCATACACCCCAGTATGGTGCTTGGAATCGGTTCAAGGTCATAAATTGTTTTTTCAACGGGAATGCATTATCTCTTGCGAGCGCATAGAACAGTCTCGAACTTGCAGTAAATGTTGTGATTGCAGCCATCACTTGAGAAACCATTATCACAATCAGACACATTTGTGACAATCGGGGCCCGACTGCATCGTAGAAGAGTTGAGCAATCGGGATGGCAAACGTGGTGGCCTGAACGGAAGCGATATCCTGAACTGCAAAAAGAAGTGCAAGCAAGTACGCGAGGCCGATCAACCAAGAACCCGCGATGCTGCCAACTACACCGAGCGGAGCCAGGATCTCCGCTCGTACAGCTTCTTCCGCTACTTGAGCTGCTGTCTCACACCCTTCGAGCGTGTATACAGCCTGGGGTAGGGTCGTGCTGTGAGTCATACTGTACAATGTGTAGAGACGATTCTCACCTGAAGAAACCCAAGAAGCACGACAAAGCCTCGGGATTGCCAGCCGGTGAAGCTAGTCGACCAGTCAATGACCCTTTCATTCATAAACTGAGCAAAGCTTACTTTTGAACATTCGTAAACACGAAATCGGCAGAGTTCTGTCAGACACAATCAGATTCCGCGTGAAGGAAACGGACTTGAGGTTTGACAGAACTTTACCATCATGGGTGCTTTCACAAGCAGTGTGGTGACTAAAACAACTGTGCCTCCGAGCGTCCACCAAACAAATAACGTGCTCATATGTCCTATAGCCTTCGTTCCAATAGTATTGACGATACCAGAGAATATGTTTACGGCCCATGCGATCGCAGCGATTTCTAATCTCGTTAGACTTCTTCCTTGCCCAACCTCTGCCATGGACGAAAGGTATAGAGCGGCACTAGATGACAGATCGTAGGTGCTGATTCAATTATGCAAACAACTTACCTCAAATTAGCGGAAACACCAGTAAATACCATGGCCATGGAATAAAGCCAGCCAGTAAAGACTAATATTTCATTCAGGCACTACTCCTCAGAGGATGGACATTAAGACTTACAGCCAAGGATGGGCACGTCTGGTTTCATCTTGCAAACCCAGAAGTAGAGTCCTCCCATTGTTGGGCTACGCGACAACTTAAGACGTGGGCTCTGACAGGGCATGTATTGCTCACTATGCACTGCAAATTTCTGCAAAGCTGAACGCGATCAGAAGCATAAAGAAACTGCAAATCTGGATAAAATAGCAATTATCAATGTCATACTCGTGGAGGTTGAAGCGCCAAACTCACATTCCATCCCCAAAACAGACCCAGCGGGCCTCCAGAGAACAACCCCGTCTGGAGGGCGCTGCTCATTCCGTTTAGAATGCCGATGGAACAGAACGATATCCCAAGCACTCCGAAGAGAGACATCTCGCGGCGGAATTTAGGTCTATACCCTAGGTCCAGAAGGCGTTGGTCGGATATGGTAACATTGTATGCCTCTTCCTTGGTGAGGACCTTTCCCTCACTGGAGGATGGACTTTCTGGCTCGCCCATGGTGAATGTGAGACGCACTAATAGTTGTGATTAGGGATAACCAATCTTATATAAAATGAGAGCAAGCAGAGATAAGGTGTGAGCTCAATTCCAGATTCAGGTCTATACTCAGGTCCAGAGGGCATTGGTGGGAGAGGCAACATCGCGGGCTTCTGCCTTGGCATTGACCTCTCTCCCGTAGTGGAGTAAGTACATTGTGATTCGACCATGGCGGACGTGTCCTATATTCACAGTCGATATTAGAATATATGAATAGGTGACTGGTCCGGCTCACTGTGAGAGAAAGTAGATATGATAAGACAAGCAGCTCGCTCGCCGTTGTGTAATAAGCAGCGTTTACTTTTGGACAGTAGGCACTACGAAATATAATGTATTGAATAAGCAGATGTGTTTGAGCCTTGAAATTGGTTGAAAGAGTCGTGGGTATGGCCGATTAGTATGAGCAGGTGAGCTCGCATCTGAGCGCTCTTTATACGACTAAATGACTTCGAGCATGCAAGACCGTGACAACATATCTTTCAGGGCAAAGTTTTAGGTCATATGAGGAGCCAAGGGTAGCCAAGGAAGGCAACCTGACCGAGAGTCTAATGCTGCTTTTGGCACTCCTGAGTCCTGAAGAGCAGTAATGGGCGCAACATATCAGCGTGATCAACATAAATCAATACAATAAAATCATGACCTTCTCCATTGCTACGGAACAGCCCCATTCGAGTCACTTCATCATGATGGCGTCTCTGGCTTCGATACGAGACCCAGCATGTGCATGATCCATTAGACTTCACACGGCCCTTTTTCTAGGCCCATAAGTACAAGGATCGGACTAGAACATGCAATATAATCTTGAGGAATCTTCACGGAATGGACAGTGAGAATAACAACACAGACAGGTAAATGTTGTGTCGGAAGTGGGGAGTCAGCGTTGTATCACAAGTTGACAACCTCCCGCTCTTACTCATCGAGCTGGCCTGCGGCAGAGGCGGATTTTCAAAAGCTGGAGTAGCACTGGTTACGAAGAACGTGGACGGGAAGATGAGGTGGACGATATAGGTGGGGGTTGACTAGGACTAGTCACTAGTCGACTCAGGGTTGGCTCGACCACATGATGATAGAACACCAGTACCTAGAACACGAAAAGAGCTCGGCGTAGTCTTGATAAAAGGATTTCCTTCTCAGGCTCTTAGTCAAGGTCTTCCTGTGACATTATCCGGGGAGACTTTTAAACTTGCTTCGCCGAAATTCAACCATGCTCAACACTCCGACCGTCTAGTCCGAGACCAGTACTTGGTGATCACCACCGTGTGGCAAATGAAAGAAGGAACAAAGTCGTCCCTTTTTTATTATAATTATAGGGTTTAAGCAGCCTGAGACCCATGATCACAATTTATCCCAGCAGGTCCCGGATGCGACTGCAGCACATCGAACTCATCTCATCGGCAGGTTAACCGGTTGACAATAGGCTGGAGTCTCAGTGATGCTCATCTCCGCCGCAGCACTAATACCGCAGCGTGTGCCTACTAATGGCAGTAATGCTCCCTCACTGATTGACACGAGGCAAACACGTTTCATGAGTCCTACCTGCATTTCATTTTGAACATGTATATCAGGATACATTTCGCTTCCATTCCTCGCCGGAGCAGCTAGCATGCTTATCCAGTGACATTCCATATAGACTTGGACACCTGTACTACATGTGAGTCACCTTTAACATCCTCCTGTCACTTCTCCCATCATCCAAGACCCCCACTCACACTATCGAACGTCCCGTGTATGTTCTAACACCTTCATTTTGCTAGCCCCACCTTCCAACCAATCCAACAGGTCGAACCAAATATTGAGCATTTTCCAAGCATGGAAGCCACAACACAATCAGCACCAAGTACCTCTCCCGCCGTGGACGCCTTCCAACTTGTATTCCACATCGATGTCTTCCTTCTCGCACTTGCAGGCGTATTTGCCCTGTTCGCGCTCCCTCGTGCTGTTGCACGCTTCTCCCGCGCCGCAGAATGGCGCCATGGACATATCCTCCGTGCGATCCCGCTCGAGCGCCGAGCGCCAAAGCCCCCCATGCGCTCCGTACAACCACCCACATCCGGCCCCTCCGCAGCTGACAACCTTACATCGGATGAATCACACACCTTTCATTCCGAAGCCCATCTCATTCGGCATCCAGCGGCAAAGGAAGAAGGCTGGTCACTCCCTCCGCATGTTTGCGCATGGTCCTCACGTGTCCCGACCTTCGCTAATCTCCTGAGGTATAGATTGGATGAGGGCTTCTCTCTGGGTCAGGCACTGGTCCTGGTGATCTATTCTGCGGCTCTGGTCTATGCTGGATTCCTAAAGTCAAACCCATTTGCGGACCCGTTGCGGACCGGATTCGTAGCGATGTCACAGATTCCTGTCGTCTATCTGTTGGCGACAAAAAATAATATATTGGGTATTTTTCTTGGTCTTGGGTATGAGAAGGTCGGTGATTGTACTCCTTTGGGTTAACTCTTACGGACTCTCCACAGCTCAATTACATTCATAGGTTCGCGGGGACGCTCCTTGTGATCGCATCCAACGTCCATTCGCTTGGTTACAGTAAGTTTGAAGAGGGCGTAATTGCTCAGCGCTGATACTCTCTGGTGGTTGTCCTTGTTCTAGTTTACCAGTGGACGATAAACCACACATTTTCTAAAAACATTCGCATGCCAGCACACATATGGGCCTTTGTTGCGCTCGTCAGTGTAGATCTTATATATCTATTTTCGATCCCATTCTTCAGACGACGGGCGTACAATCTGTTCTACTGCTCGCATGTCGTATTCTTTATCCTCTTTCTCCCAGCGGTGAGCGCAAATTGTCACCATGCCATGTTGCCAGCTTCTGACAATGGCCCAGGTTCATGCTCATCAACCTGGTATCTGGCCGTACGTCATTGCCGCCGCCGGTATCATCAGCCTCGACTACCTCATCCGACTTATGAAAACACGCGTGTATAATGCACGCATACGTCCTCTCCCCGACCTCACACTCACACGTATCGAGGTTCCCCAGCTCAATGCTGGTTGGAGGGCAGGACAACACGTACGCCTCCGCGTACTTTCCTCCGCCATGGGGTGGATCGGCTGGGCAGAGAGTCACCCGTTTACCATTGCTACCGCTGCGAAGACACCTGAAGGCATGGTGTTGTTATGTAAGAAGACCGGTGGGTGGACGGGGAGATTGTACGATATGGCAAAAGTTGCGGGGTACGCATCAGATGAAGGCGCGTATGGGAGGACGGTGCAAGTTATGATTGAAGGACCATACGGTAAGTGGAGACAGGCATTTTTATAACAGTTGTTTATTGTTGTGCAGGTGGACCAGGTCATTGCGTGTTTGCGAGTTACTCCGCTGCGATATTCATTGTTGGCGGGAGTGGGATTACCTTTGCTCTCTCAGCTGTGCAGGACATCCTACAAGTAAGCCAGATTGAGCATTTTTCAACTTCCTGTTTTCCGACTCCTGCTACTAGAGAGACTCAGAAGGCGCGAGTCGAGTGAAAATCATAGAAGTCATTTGGAGTGTTCAACAGTCTGGTCCGT
Source organism: Suillus weaverae (assembly GCA_016767475.1). NCBI lineage: Eukaryota > Fungi > Basidiomycota > Agaricomycetes > Boletales > Suillaceae > Suillus > Suillus weaverae. The sequence continues at coordinate 826,147 of MU179303.1, forward strand.
ATTGTTGCCGTATTAACTGAAAGTTTCTCATACCCATTAGCCTCCCTCACTCCACTCGTCCCTCAACTAGCGGCGCTTATCCAACAAAGCATTTATGCGCCACTCAAAATATCTGTCCACTACACACGTGCATCCGACAACTCCCCGGGGAAGGATTTTCTCCCACCAGGGCTCACGCTCACTGCAGGACGTCCAAAGATCGCCAAAGTCCTTGACGCAGTGATGTCGCGTGCGGTATCTTACGGGTCTAACGTCAAGGCCAGCCTGGACATCACAGGTGTTGTGGTTGGGGTGTGCGGCCCAACGGGTTTGGGTGATGATGTCGCACAGGTGATTTCTCAGGTAGATGCTGGAAGACGCTGGGCTGTCGGTGGAATTGAGATGCACGAGGAGTAAGTGTTCGCTTAATCTCGGTGCATCTGATGATGATGATCTTCGGAACAGGGTGTTTGGGTGGTAGGTTGACTTGCAGCTCAACGGTTCTTCTGCGGTGTTACTCAAAGATGATGAGGGTATAATATATTTAATCACCGACTACCCGCCGCAGTGTAATCTATGTACATAGATGAGTTTCAGCGAGACAAATTCATATCGAGGAACGCAACGCTCTCCGTCCATTAGGTCATCAACGTTGCAACCCCTGCAGGCTTATTACGAGGGGAAATTATTTTCATGCGAGATGGGTCACAATGTCGTACATACTTTCCACAGTTGATTTGGCTGGGGGTGGGGCGGGGGCAACCGATCAGCCGCAAATTGGAGAATTGAGTACGTCCAAACTGCTACTTACCGAGCACTGACGGCAACGTACCCTTGTGATTGTCTGCTTATGGGGAGCGGCATTTTGTAAACTCGACTAATGAGCAGAAACGTAAATGCTACATGCATATTGACGAAGGCAGGTCACAAGACCTCATGCTCAAAATGAATGTGTTTTATAACTGCACGGATCCATTGAGAAATGAAGGTCCCAGGCCTGCTGAGACTACGTGGCACCTGGCCAGTCAATTTGATCAATGTATTTGATGTGTCCAGGTGAAAGCATTATAACGCTGACTATTAGGCAGAAGCCGGATATGCGTCGATTAAGATCCTCTATAAAGAAACTGATGGGCTCACAGGTATACCAGAAGAAGAAAGCGCACACTTACATGGGGGCGAAAACACGAAAGCTGATGCGAAAGAAAGCATGATAGACACAAATAAGGATTAGAGCAGTTAGTAGTCAGTTCCCGAGTTTTGGTTCTATGCGACGGCATTAAACCGCAACTCTTTTTTTTCACCACACTGAACGCCCCTCCTCTGCCCTACCCAATGCCACTTCTAGACCCAAAGTATATTCTTCCCCGTTCCGCTCAAAGACCACCTCCTGGCTTGCTATTCCCTTGCCCTTCTCACACCTGCCTTTTATCACACTAGCTTTCCCACAGATAGGCACTGGAGCATGAAGGTGTGCATAAGTGAGGTAAGACTCGGTCGTTGCAATGGCTGGCGCTGCAATAATGGGGGTGGCTGGTGGCGGTGGGGCAGCGTAAGCCTGCGATAGATCCTGGCAATCCTCGTCATTCGACCTCGGAGAGATAGATGGACTATGCGGGCGACTTGAACACGCGGGCAAGGACACAGCACGAACTCGAGAAGTGAATGGCGGAGCTGTTACTAGCGGAGGTCGTGTAGGCGTAGTTTTTGTGGGCGATGTCGAGCGCAACGTTGAAAGAGGTTGGAATAGCAGTGCACAAGCGTCGAGTGTTCCATTGTCGGACTCGTCATCATCATCGGTGTTATCGTCACCAATGGCAGCCTGATACGATGGGGGAGGCGTCCGTGGCCTAAACATAGGGAGTTCCTGTGTGGGTTGAGAGCAAGGATACATGCTCGTAGTCCGCGCACGCGCATGAAAGGGTGAGCAGAAGAACGGATCATCGGTCGCACTGACATCTCTCTGGCTGACGCCAAATCTCTCGTCTGGAATGATGACAGATGTAACTTTAGCAGGGGAAGTCGGCGACATTAAGCTTTGCGGGAAGTCGATCTTGGAGGTTCTCCTTTCGGAGTGCACTTCTTCGTCGTCTCCTTCCTCACGAACAGGAAGTAACTTAGTGGGACTCTCGAGGAACGAAACGCGCAGGGGGCGCTTTAAAGCCGCTGTTTCTCCACCACGTTTCAGGCCAATATCTCCGTACTTGCCTTGGCGAGCAGTGTCTTGCTTAGCCACATCATCCGCGCTCCACACGTACATGGCTAATGGTGATCGCTTGATAGGTCTGCCTAACAGAAGGCCAGTCGGAATAATCGGTCCATTCACCTTTATCACAGGTGGTGTGAGCCCAGGAGGTCGATAAGGAAAATGCGCAGTAGATGGAACCGAACCATCCCATACCCTTGCACCCGGGCTAGAACCTGGAACAGCGAGCGAAAATAAGGTTGGCACGGAAGCCGCAGTGACCTTGATGCCTGCACTCCATGCACGCCTGCGTGCCCTAATTTCAAGTTGCCCCTCAGACTCAGGGTCCATCAATCCGTACCCAAAAGAGTGTTGTGACCATAACAAGCCCCAATGCTCCTCACGCGCACGAGCACGCACAAAAGTTAAAGCATTTCGAATTCGCGAAAGGAAGGCAACACGAGCGGAAAGAAGTTCCTCCACATTCGGAATGGGCATGCGTTTGGGCAGACGTGATGGTGATGAAGGGGAATGCGCTGGTAACTTCTGTGGATGCACCGCCGATCGGTGATTCCATGGCACCGCGGTAATAGGCTGGGCACATACATGCGGCGCAGTAGAGGGGTATCCGGGGCTTGAATGAAGAGGCCGAGTTTTCGGACGATTTTCAGCCGTCGGAACGGAGTCAGAATCACTGCACTGGTGAAAGCATGCACCGTCCCCAGACAATCCTGGTAATGTAGCTGGGAGCGACAAAGGCAACATTTCACCGTCCTCGGGGGTACGTAAAGATGTTTGGCTTTCATCTGACTCGTCTTCCTCAGTGGCATCGGACGGCATAGCAGCAAATCTTGTGTCGGCATAATAGCCGCCACCCTCGTAATCACTTCCAAAATCCTCATCGAAATTGAGCTGCTCGTTGTCGAAGGTGAACTCTGTTCCTGGACGCAGGGCGCCGAAATTATCGGAAGTCACATGGTCATCGTCATCCCACGCATCACCAAAAATGTCAGTTCCAAAGCCGAAGCTCTCGCGTAAGAGGCTGCCATTCTCCACGCTGAACTCAAAAGCGTACGCGTCCAGTTCATCGCATGCACTTGGGTTACGGACATGGCGAATTGTGTCCCATTCGTGTGCTACAAACTTTTCAGAAATACAGCATTCTAGAATGGAATCAACCGAACCTTGTTCGTGACGAGGATATACGACGCAGTCATCATTGTCACCCTCGACTTCGTCGAGAAATGGTGAAGGTGCACGCCATTGTCTTCGAGTCTGCTCAGAGCTGCGCTCCCCAAAGTCAAGAGCAACTCTCCCCTCGCTTTGAGTCCTTCCATGTTTGCGAGCCGCACCGCGCGCAGGCTGCCAGGATCTCTCGATTTCTCTCAGCTCAGTGCGAGCTCCGGTAGCCATACCACGCAGCACCCATTCAGTGTACCCTGCGTAATGGTTGTGAGCCGAAAGCGCAGAGACAACATGCCGTCTCCAGGCATCGATAAGCGTAGCGCGTGCGCGGCGACGGAGAATTGGCGGATCTGTTAATGGTGGGAAAGCGGGGTTATAGGGGGAGACTGGAGATTGCGGGATGGGAGAAAATGATTTATTGCGGGGTGTGATAGGGGGAATTGGCGGGAGGGGAGGCGGAGACGAGGGGTAGGGTGTGGTGGGTGATGGAGGAGGGGCCGGAGGCGGAGACAAGGAACGTGGCACCAACGAGCTGAGGAGCAGCCAAAAACAGGTCAGTCTAAAGAAGGCACAATGAACACGACAATACGTACGAGATCAAAGAAAACAGCAGGGAGCGCTGCTTCTTATGCCTATTCAACTTCGGAGACTTCGGGGGCGCGCCGGATATGCTAGGGATATCCTGCGAACTAGCCACACTGCTGCAGATGCTAGCGGAGGTGGCATATTCGAAGCTATCTCGTCGAGATTCCTGTTCAGAGCACGCTTTAACGTCGTCGACGACGCCCTGAAGCATCTGCATGCACTGCAAGCTCATAGGCAGCTTTTCAATGCGCCCATCAACGAAGCTCACGACGACCTCCTTGGTTGGTACATCAAACATGACTTCAATTATCCGGGCGACGAGACCAACTGAACGGTCGAACACATGGATGTTCTGCGGAGACTTGAGGCGCAACACTGAGGTCAGAAGGTGTAACTGGTTCGACCACGCAGGGGGAGTAGGCAAATTAGGGACGTTGATCGGAAAAGAGACGTTGTAGAGAACAGTGCCATGTGATACGGAGGGGACGAGACGAATGATCATGGTGGCAATTAACTGGGTGAGATATTGTAAAATCTAGTGAAACTGGTATGTTCTTCGTCGCAGTCGACATCCAGTATGCAAGAAAAGCAGAAACGGGACGATCCGTTGGTTTTCTGCACTGTACGTGAGTTTACGTTAAAACTAATTTGTGGCAGGCTACTATATCACGAACTCGGATACGTACAGGAAGTTCGGGACCGTAACCGCTTCTGTGAGCAACCGTGACGAGCCAGCCCATGTTCATGAACACAGAATCCAGCGCACTGAGCGAACCTGAGCATGGTAAATAGAACTTATGATGGTCAATTGTGGCAAATTCAAACTTGATGGAAGTGGCCTGACAGCATATACATCATGCATCATGCATGATCTGAGGCTTTAGATTGTGTGACAGTCACAAACGTTATGCCATTTAAAGTTTCCCCCAAGGTTCCCCAGACGACTCATGGAAAATATTATTACTTGGGCGATGCAAGGACCAGCAAGGTGAACAAAACGTGTTTCTGGTCTAGTTGTCACCCCTTTGTTGCAGCCCCCTTTGTTGCGACCTCCAATGTGGGTACCAGCAAGCGCATCGGATCACTACAACGTTTCGAAGATTCTCCGGGCCGACTCGGAAGTGTGCTGATCTTGAAAAACTCGTGGCTTGCGTATACATAACTTGTTTGCGTACAGATTATTGGTCCGATAGTACTGGCGGTACTATCAGTAAAGTGGTGCCCCCAGACCTCGTAATGATCCCACATCGTGCCCTAAGACGCAATAGAGCCATTGGTCACCAAAGACATGACAGGATATAGCGTCAGGGACCAGTCTGTCCCCTACCAGAATTTGCGCGAGTCAAACACGTCTGAAGCTGTGGGTTCTTCTGACTGTTCGAACAGATGCATCAGATGATCTATGAATGATTAATGTTAATGAAGGTCTGACCTGTATAGCTAATGGCACACAGGTATCGAGGCACCTGGTAACTGAATTGGATCATCGATGTGAGAGTCGCTATGTAGAAGTAGCGTGTACAGTGAGGATGACAGGCAACTTGATCAATATGGAACAGGATTTGCAGAGGACTGGACAGAGTATAGTACTAGTGTGGACATAATTCTTCGCAATCGAATCTGCCTAGGGCTACTTACCTGCAGTGATTGGTGAACCTCGCTTTAAGCGACGGGGATCCGAGATGAAAACATCGTGCTCTTGCCTGGCATAGCCAGTGCCAACAGGTTCTTACCCAGCCTTAAAACTAGACTCGGCTCGACTGACATCGAGTAAGTTGTTCGACGAAAGAACAGGTCACAGGGAAAGAAAGGCAACCTCTAGGAACGCAGTGCAGTAGCAGTGCACAGCTCTGCAGTCAGTACCTCAGGCTGTGCTTCGAATTCGACATAGAAAGTCAGCGAAGCGCCCACTCGCGTTTCCGACGGTATATATTTACTCGGTACCCTTCGACCTTTGATAATTCCAGGCAGTGAGCCTACTGCTTCATCTCTCACCGTGACCAACCCTTACCATTTTTTGCTAGGTCCTGACACGACAGCATGGGGAATAATGTGAGCCAGCAGACAGAAAAGCGCAAAACAAGACGTGCGCAAACCCTCAGTCCGCCTCAAAAGTCCTCACAGCGATTTTCAACTTCCACGTTGGCAGCGTCGGTGGGATTGAGCAAGCGCTCGCAGCAAAATTCTTCGGTTCCACCATCGCCCCCACCGATCATTGTTGCCGTGCCGGAGCCAGAGCCACAACCGGAACCAGAGCAAGAGAGCAAGCCGCCTACTCCGCCGCCGCCACCAGAAAAGGAAAGTATACCGGAGCCTGTCGTTGAGGTGAGATTCAATTTGGTCTGCTCTACAGCTGCTTCCAATCTCATCTTCTCCCAATTCCCTCATCTACTCGTCATTGTTCTATCGGACGACGACAATCAGGACTCTTACGCTCAAGGAGCAATCATGCCGTCTCAATCCGCTACCGTTCCTTGCCAGGTATGTACTTCAAATCTGCTGCCACAGTCATCGTGCAGAGAAGGAGGGGTCAATTTGTTCCCCATTCCATTATTGCTCTTTTGGTTGTCTCATTCTGACATTATCTGCTTGCTTGCTGCAGTATCGCACAGGTCGTACGCTGGGAAGCGGCACGTATGCTATCGTGAAGGAGGCCATACATATCAAGACAGGCAAATACTATGCTTGCAAAGTCATTAACAAGAAGCTCATGGAGGGGAGGGAGCACATGGTGAGCATCGATACACTACCCGCTTTGGATTGTCTGGCTGCGATGCCGCTGGGGGCACGCATCTTGCAGTTGAACCTGTGTTGTTTTATATACTATGCTGTTAGTAACGTTACAGCACGTCAGTCATGGGAAAAACAATCGTGCTGTGGTGATTTTGATAACGATCACTGATCAGGGCACATTCCATCCCATGATCTACCAGCCGCCAAATCCAAACTTTTGCAGGCCTGCGGCTACTTTACCTCTTTTTGCAACATATCATTGCACCAACAGCGCTGACTACATTTTACTTCAGGTCCGCAACGAGATCGCAGTATTGAAGAGGATATCGAGTGGCCACCCGAATATTGTGACACTGCACGACTACTTCGAGGTCCGTGCACGGTGGACGCGCTCTTGCACAGCGTGTTAACCAAATGGCCTGTTCCAATTTTAGACATCACACAACCTCTACCTTTGCTTCGATCTCTGCACTGGTGGCGAACTCTTTGATAGCATATGTGCTAGGGGACAATACACCGAGGCGTAAGTATTACCTATTTCCCATTCCACACATCATCAATTCCACGCACAAGTGACGCGGCTGGGCTCGTCCGCACCATATTTCAGGCAGTCAAATATATCCATGACTGCGGGATCGTGCATCGCGATCTCAAGCCGGAGAATTTGCTCTTCCGGTCGAAGCCTGAGAAAACTTCGGAAATTATGATCGCAGACTTCGGTCTTAGTCGAGTCATGGCGGATCACCAGTTGAGCATGTTGACGGAAGTTTGCGGCACGCCTGGGGTGAGTTCGAGTTCTCCCGCTCCCGCATGGGGATTAAAACACTTTGGTAGTACATGGCGCCTGAGATCTTCAAAAAGAGTACGACATCGTGATTCTGTGACATTGACCATTGTTCTAACACTGCTTCTAGCGGGTCATGGAAAACCTGTCGACGTTTGGGCCATGGGCGTAATCACGTATTTCCTGCTCGCTGGTGCGCATATATGGCATGCTTGTAATGATTTCAGTGCTGAAAGCTTGGTATAGGCTACACCCCTTTCGATCGTGACACCCAACGACAAGAGATGGAAGCCATCATCGCTGGAGATTACAAGTTCGAGCCTGGTTTGTTGCTTCTATATTTTTTGCCATCGGAGCCACCTCACACGTTCACAGACGAGTATTGGTCTCTTGTCTCTGACACTGCCCGGAACTTCGTTGCTACTTGCCTGACTACTGATCCCGACGATCGTCCAACTGCGGCGCAGATGCTTGAGCATGAGTGGCTCACATCTGAGATACCTCACTTCGTCGAGAACGAGACGGGTGAGCCAAGAGACTTGTTGCCACACGTCAGGAAGGCGTTCAATGCGAAGAGGACATGTGCGTCCCATATTCCCTCCACTTGTGAAATTACTGAACAACGTGACTTTTCTTGCAGTCCGAAAAGCCGTGCTGGGCATGATGGCGATGAAGCGCATGACGACGCTCGCCCATCACGATCACCTGTCGCCAGAGGCGCATAAACTAAACGAGGATGTGTATCAGTTCAAGCAAGAGTCCGAAAAGGAAATACTTGAGGATATACATGTCGTCCACCATCACAACGCCGACGAAGAGCGATCGCTCAAGTCCCAGGACGATATCTCCATTTCAAAGGGTCCGAATGGGAAAGCGGGGGACAGGATCGACGTTAGTGAGAAGCTCGCTGCTGTAAGCCTGGCTGTGAAGTCAGGTGACAACCCTAAGAGCGTCTGACACACGAGCGCTAGCCTTGACATTGACTATAGGGATGGAATCACTGTTGATATATGTCGAGTTAGAGGATGGACACTCTTTTTCTTTGATCTCTATCATGTACTTGTTACCGATACCTGACATCGCACACATTAATCACGAAATGCTCCTACCCTTGAGGGAGTGGAGTCTTGGAACATGCTACGTGACAGTCGTTTGAGAACCTTGTATGTCGTAGAATTCGGTTCCTCGGCTCCAGGGAAATGGTTGCAGTAATTATTATGTAATTAGTGGCTAGAACTAATAGTATTTGGATTTTCTGCATGCCAGCTGATTCAGTAGTACATGATGCAATCACGTCAGTTATGCATCTTGCTGATCACTGGGCTACTTATCGTTAAAGTGCGCAACTGCAGGGCTGTACCAT
>MU179303.1:834970-898461 GCA_016767475.1 Suillus weaverae
TGCCCGCTCGCCTCTTATCATAAGACACTGGGCTACTTATCGTTAAAGTGCGCAACTGCAGGGCTGTACCATGCAGAAATATCGGGGTCATCTCGCACGATGCGCGCTGTGCAGTAGAGGCTTCCTGTTGACAATCTATCATGCAGTATTACATACCTATATATATATGATGGTAACTTATCATGACCTCCGTGCTGAAAAGCACCTTGTCCGACATTGCTGGGCATTCTATGTAGGTGTTCTAAGTACACAGCGCAGGTAGTATGAATGCCACATATAGATCGCAAATGTTCTCTAGTGCATTATGAATGTATACAGAAGGTAGCGATTATTAATTACGAGTCGACCGCCCCTAATTGTGATGACGTCAACGAATAGTATACAGGGCAAAGGTCTCCCCAGGCGGCTGGCAAATAATCGTGATGAGTTGTATACGACAAAATACTATGTGATACTCACTCGACAATCCCTTCAGGTGCGATCGAGTTTCAGAGGGACTCTCAGCCATGACAATCGCGAAGCCACTAGGGTAGTGAGTCTCATAGTAACGAAATCCAGCCCAAAAAGACTCACGCATCGAGGTGCCAGTCTATGTGACTGTCGGAGAATGAGCACGTAGTATGAAGAATTGGTCGGGATGCTCACCAGTGCAAAAACCAAGGACCGGAATTATCTGTAACCCACCGCATGACCATTTGTTGACCTGCAATACCGCTGGAGACAACATCCCTGCGCACAGGATTTAGATAGTTGAAGCCACTGGCGCCACCTGATTGTACGACATCAAATGCGTGCTGGATGTCTGTCAGCATGTTTCAGCACCAAAAAGACTGAATACAGACACCGTGCAAGTGAATCGGGTGCTGAACTCCATCAGACATTATGCAATTACGGAATAGATGTTACTTACTGGTGCGCCTAATCCCTTTGTAACCATGGTCAGTTCCACGACTTTATTAGCCTCCAGCACGATAACGCTTCCTTTGGGCATCAAATCGGTGGCATCTTGCGCACCACTAAGGATTTGCAGGAGTACCGGCACGGTGGGAGACTCGTAGACAACACCGTTGATATAAAACAGTCCACCAATGTTGTTGACGACCAAGTTCAGGTTGATGTCCGCCTTGCCATACTCAGGAATCCCAGGTGCACCGGGATTAATGAGGGGATGAAGGTTCGTCTCGAGCATTGGCATGGTGTTATCTGTGTAAAGTGTAGTTGGATCTGCAGCTGGTGCACCTTTGTATCGCAGGATGGCGGAGTTGAGGCCACCATCAAACGTGGACCCGATGGTACTTGGAAGCGCGCGAAGCCAATAGTTGTTTACTGGCTTATCAGCTGAGAGGACGACAGAATACCGTTGTCCGGCGAAAATCTGGAGCGAGTCGACTAAGAGTGGCTCAGTAAGTTGGCCATCTGTTTCAATGACAGTGAGGTTGTGTCCGTCGATAGAGAATTCAAAGGAAGGTTGGCAGGACATCCCAATGAGTCGCAGCCTGTATCTCTTTCCATACTCGACGTTGATAACGGCAAGTTCAGATTCTGGCCCGCCATCATGTCTACCAAGCCCATTAATCAATGTTGAATCCGGTTTGACGCCAATTATGTGACGTAGAACTGGGGACACAATATGATACCTGTGGAAGGATGACGAGGAGGCAACTAAAATGAATTTTGTGATTTACCAGTCGGCAATGCTAATAACTGTGGTCTCTGGTAAGGATTTGAGTTAGATATCATAACTATATCCTCATGCGCTTACCATCATCAACGTCATACAAATAAGACAGGGGGTCATTGGGATCATAAATGACCAAAGGGCCACGGAGGCCATCACTGGATATCAAGATCTCAGAAACATCTTTTCAGGAAAGTTGAAGTCGACAAACCACTGCTGCGTGGAATAATGGCTATGGTACCAATAAGTGCCAGCCTGATTTGGAACATCGAAGGAGTGAAGGAATGAGTAATTTTGGGCAATGGGACACTGTGTGACGAATGAAACACCATCTGCATAGTTCGTTCCGTTCTGGAAGAGCCCATGCCAATGCTGCAATGACATTTTACTACCAAACAATTATAGGTAGATTTGGCCACTCACAACACTAGTACTTTTGAACATAGAGTCATCGTCCAGCTTGTTCACCACGTTGATAGCGAAGTGGTCTCCCTGTGCGCGAAAACTTCAATAACACAAAGAGGATGCAGGAAAAAGTAAAATTGATACCTTGTTGGCTTTGATCAGAGGACCAGGAAATGTTCCTCCAGCAAGTGTTGTCCTGGTAAATCGTAAGACCATCGAACGAACATAAAAAATGTGGGGTGCACTCACGAACGTGAAAATCCATCTGGCGCAGTAACTTGATTGGAGATAATTAAGTCAGTAGTAGGTCCCAGCGACCGAGACATGAGGGGATATGACTGTGATCGGGAGACGATGGACGCCGCGGCAGCATACGTCGCCGGAAATAATATAAATTGAATCAGTATCGAAAGATACATACCGCAATGCAGTTGCTATGCTCGCAACAAAGCAAATCGACAGATATGGAGGAGGCCAAGTACAACTTCACAAGGTACCGGGCCATCGACTTTATACATTAGCATCAGAGGCCAGGAGGGAGCCGCTAGGTTGCGATGCTGGTGCATTCACATGTTGCCAAGGTCTCGTCATCAGAGGTTGTCGAAGATCATCATAATCTCCGTGCCGCCGATGCGGCTCAGGAACAGACCCACCTGAGGTTCACACATACATGCAGGGAGGAACTGGAAGAAGCATTATGAACTAGTCTGCAAGATTTGGATGATTTATAACGGTTTACCGTCCGCTCTTCCGGTGGACCAAAATATATAGATTGCACTGATCAAATGGAGTAGGCGTTTGATGCTTGCGGCATTTTGTAAGCCTACAAAATTGCGATACGTGACTTGAAGCTGTTGGTTCTGACATGGCACTAGGGGACCAAGACTCACCAGCACTAGCGAACGCTTGCGTCAGACTCAATGCAGTCTACTGCGGAAGAGGATAACCACCAGGTGACACTGGCCCTTGGGCCCGGGATCTGCCATGGGATGTATGGCCGCTGGTCCGTGATCGTCCGACGTCAATGTATTGCACAGCAATCTTCATAGCTTCAATTTCGCAGTCTGACGGCTAAAACACTCTTGCTATGATGAAAATCTTGACCAATGACAGGTAGCGGGAATAAGCAAGCCCTCACCTGGCCTCGCCTCAGCAAGCTTCAAGTTAGACACCTTCACGCACTTCCGCGTCGTCCTATGGGAATGATGATCGGCTTCGAAAAACAAAGTGTTTTGTTTGGCTACTAGGCTCAATAGCTAGTTCCCCGGCCTCTGTAACTGTCCCCACCTTGCTCGTGGAGAGATGTGCGCTTCATGAAGACCAGGGCACTGCCAACTCCATACACACAAATGAAGCCTCTATGTGCATACTGGCCCGGGAGCCAGTACTGTGTGATACCAGGATTGACGGAAAGAATAATGAGGCTAACCCTTTTACAACATTATGTAATGATTGCCAGATGCCTTGCGAGGAAAATTGGTTATACCTGCCACTGTGACGAAACTGCCAGCGGTTGAACGTTGAGCTGGGGCAGCTATGGAGCGAGCGGGAACAAAACAAGTGAATGGTTCACGAAGAAGATCAAGGATATAAATACAATCGCGATGCACGACTGAATTTCAGATCCACGTTGCGTGATAAAGGGTATTGCGCCTTGAGCAGTCGAGCTCCATCATCCGTGACGCGTTACGCGTGACCCCCTTGCTCTGAGCGTTGAACGTGTTCGAACTTCGAAACCCTTTGCCAACTTCCCATGTCTTTTAAATTCAGAGCCAGTATCAGCCGTCTTGTAACCAACTACCTTCGACGATTAGGCATGTTAGAACCTCCCGCTGAAGATCTCCCTTGCCTCTGGTTTGACCATAAGCGTCCTGCCACTAGCCAACTCATCAGTGTCGATCTTTACAAAAAATCTCTCTCAGAACACATAGATAGGGACGGAAAGAACAATTACGCGGAATGCTTTTTGTATCGGATTGACCACTACAAATGTTCCAAGACAGTAGAGCACGAGTTTCTCGTGCTACATTTTACACATTGGGGCAACCCCGCAGCCACGGCCGCTATCTGCGTCGACCGCTCTGTCAACGTCACTATCGGACAGTCTTCCGGCATGCTCACACCATCATCATCGACATCATCGGAAAATCTTGCAAAAGACATGGTTGAACTGATTGGTTGCGCCAGCAACATCAATATAAAATCGTGTCTAACAGAAAAATTTAAAACATTCAGACACATCTCTTCACTGTCATTTCCGAGTCAATTCACACGGCCTTCTGCATTGCATGTCGCGGTCCTGTTGTTTCAAGTCAACCAGCATGCCATCAACTATCACCTCCTCGACGGACAGTGTTATTGGTTCGGGCATACTGTTTGCAAGAGCTTGCAAACACTTTTCGGGCAGGAGGGGAGGGAGGACGTGTTTGAACCAGACACCCGCGGCCACCTTGGTCCCATCCCGGTATTTAAACCATCCCAGGATGATGTCAACGTCGTATGTGATGGATTCTGGGATGCGTATGAGCAAACCATGAAGGTAGTGGAGGCCCGGCGATCTCATCATCTTGAAGAACGTCAAAAGGTATGCATTTAAGATTTTCAGCAGCTACAGCCTTTCCTTGATTGATTATACTTGTCTCTGCAGCTTGTGGAACAAACCCGCGCTGAACAGCAGCATGAAATCGACGAACGTGACCGCCAAATCGCAAAGGTACTCATCTCCAGCAGCGACATCCTTCTTTGATTAATGATAGTGCTTGTCCGTCTCTGCAGCTTGTGGAACGAGCCCGCGATGACCAAATCGAACGCGATCGCGAAATCGCAAAGGTACACATCTTCAGCAGCGACATCCTTCTTTGATTAATGATAGTGCTTGTCCGTCTCTGCAGCTTGTGGAACGAGCCCGCGATGACCAAATCGAACGCGATCGCGAAATCGCAAAGGTACACATCTTCAGCAGCGACATCCTTCTTTGATTAATGATAGTACTTGTCCTGAACTTCAGATGCAAGCCGAACTTGAGCTATTGAAGGCGCAATTGGCAGCTCCGAAAGACACGGCAGAGTCACCATCGCCGTCATTCTAACCTTGCCTGTGTAACACCCACATTTCTGTCTCTTTGCAAAGTGTTTACTATCACGCCTAGAACAGTGTAGAATACCAATCATGGGAAGTATCATTGATTTTTTGGGGGGATGATGGGTGGACTTGCTAGCATGCTCGCATACATTCCTACACATTTTATGCTACTGGTACTTACGACACTGATTTTACGATCACCATCTCCTGACGTATGACACATTAGCTTGGTCCAACTTTTCTCCTCATTTCTAGTTTCATGACACCGCTGTAACAGGGTATGACTGCTGATGTATGCATTGTAAAATTGTCACGAACTCAAGTACTCATATACTCATGTACATGTTTGGTCAGTGTATAGAATTGTTATATTGAAATAAGAACGGAGCTGATGTTCAGATCTGAACGTATCTGTAGAGCCTGAGGAAGTTTGGTTATGGCAAGGGGACCGTTGCACCCCTTGCCATGGCCTCGCAAGGCGTCTACCTTACTTATGATCACCACTTTAACAGGGCAACAGATGATATTGGCATAGTGATTGCACATATATATCAATAAAAACGTTGACTCCGGCAGTGCTATGCTATGACGATAGTTGACTGCATAATCATACATGTAACGTCGATGGAAGTATTACCGATCTCATGCGCGAGAAGGTGAGAGATATCATAAACCCGAGATGATCCAATGCCCAACGATGTGGAAGAAGACCTTTTTATGCGCTCTCCGTCATGAGGTGAGGCTTTCCCGTGGAAATAGCGAGGGACGTGAGAAGCACTTCCCAAGCTGTATCGAGGGCACACCAGAGCCGCTCGTCGGCGATGCCTAGTGCAATTGCATTGCACCACGTGCCGTGCACTTTGGCAATGTGCTGCAGCAGAGCTTTCGCCGTATATGTATCGGCGATTTTTTGAGCGAACTGAGTGAGAAGAGGCATGACCGTGGTAGGATCATCGTGGTAGAGTTGGGGCGGGGTGGGAAGTGGCACAAGCGACCCAATAAGGTGGTCGATACGTTTCGTGTACAAGAATGTGGAGAGCTGAGGAAAGACCTCGGGGGCAGGGATGCACAAAGGGACGACTGGCACTTTGATCTCCTGGCCAGCGCACTCTACAATTGCTGGCGTCTGAGTGGGCAAGACGGGGAGGTTCGCGCAGTGGGTAGCGAAAACAAGATTGTGTGCGGGGAACAGCGTGACGCGACGACGAGCAGGGGCCGGCTGGCGGGATGAGAATACCGCAAACATGTGAGTAGGCATGTCAGACGAAACATCGTTGACGATTATCGAAAGTTCCTTCGGGAGAACATTGGAAACAGGTTCGGCTTTGATGCCTGCAAGGACCCGGAGCATGCTGAAGAAGGATTCGTCAGATAATTGATCGACTAGCAGAGGAATCTCGGCTTACTCAGGCCCGAGGCATTCCAGTCCCTCACGAATGTAATCAATATGGGTGTGAACAAGCTCAGGTGCCACAGCCTGAAGTGTGGACACCGGGATCTCAGTGATCTCGGATCGAGCGAGACGTCTGGGAAGAGAGACGCTGGCAGTGCTCATAGACACTGTTGTTAAGTCCCCCATCTCGACATCGCGAGAGCTAGTGGGGACGTCCATTCGCACTGAAGCAAGGGGGTACTTGGATGGAGTTTGGCCCTTGCGCTTCTTGGCATGCTCAATTGCATGCCTGGGATGGTATGCTCCGCCTGAAACGAGAGCTCGGCGACGACGAGAGGCACCCTGAATACCGGTGCGAACTTTAAACGGTTTCATAGCTAGGCGTGCAACAGGAGGAGTGTTCTCAGAGTCGATGTGACGAACGGAGTTAGCGGTTTGCGAGACCATTGTGAAGGCTGAAGAACTGAGGATATGGGCTTAGATTGTAATGGCAGGGAAGCTTCAAGTGCTTCGAGAGGTTAAATGCAAGTAGATGACGGAAAGGCAGATATGGAACACTTTTGTCGGCGGGAACTTGACTGGGGGCTCCATGACAGGAGGGGCACCTTTATAAACCTGCAAGGGAAGAAGAAGGGAAGAAGCAATTGAAGTGGATCGTGACGTGACGTTGCAAAAGCAATCCATCATGTCACGCTTTAAATTTCCTCTTAAGCAGATTGCTGGCCAAACTTTAGCTGCTTTTGGAAGTTGTTTGGGACCCATATGCACAAACATGGACCTACTGAAGAAGCATCGAGAAAGCAATCCACAGATTGCACACCCGCATTGTCCGTAACCAGCATATTCCCAATTGTCTTGAGTTCAGTTAGCAGGTGTGGCCATTGAGTTGCCACAGTACACCTTCGTGATTAAAATCCATCCGCAGTCTGAATCTCCATTGTTCCTGCAAAACTGTGGCCAGGAAGCTCTAAGAACCCTTTGAGGGCTCGATCAACTAGGCCTTCATATGCGATCGAATCAGTTACGAGGTGTTGCTGTAAGTAAATTAGGTCTCGGTGACAACGGTATTGTCGCCGGTCCACGTGACGATTAGATTAGATAAGCCTGAAGCGCGTCTCAAGAGTTTCAGCGGCTTGAGAGTATGTGATCAGAGAGGCTGTTGGACCTTGGTCCCCGTCAAACAATCAAGTTGAGACTGCGTCCTATCGGGACGCATCAGAGCTAGCGCTGGTCCACAGTAAAGACTCACCATCGACAACGTCCCAGTCAGGTCGTGTATTAAAATGTACTGCTACGAAGTTTGCGACCATGCCGCTAAAACCGTGGTAGAGGGTCTCGCACGGTGAAAGGATCGTAGTTGTTGCCAACATGATGCTAGTAGAAGGGAGGTACGTGTGTTTTGGCCGGACCGTGGAACATAAAATGCGGCCGTGAGCGGCTCGAAATCTGTCTACTATAGTCTCCAAGTCGCGGAGAATTTAGGCTGTACGAGAAAGAGTAATAGTTACCTAGTTGTGGGAGAACGTGTTTATGAACCACTGCCAGGAGAGCCGGTGGCAGGTGGCCAGTGACAGGTGGCCAGTGGCAGGCAGTTCACCTGGCACAGTTGAGAGCGTGCCTACCATTCGTGCATCAACAAGCCAGGTCAACAGCTTGTACCTTACGTTGGTTATGGCAGGATCACCGTCGATGCCGTGGAGGTGGCAATGGCGATGTTCGACAATTCTGACCTTGGATTCTGGAGGTGCCGTGTTCACCAGTCGTAAATGTTGTCTAAGAAAACATGGCGACCAAGAGTTGGTTGGCCAACGGGTGGCGCAAGGAGTGTGCCGGTGTTGGGATCGCTGCAAATGAGCGGCTGCCCTCGAGTGTGGAGGACAGTCGTTCATGTGTACTGTCCCAATACATGCTATACGTATGAGTTGGGAGTGGAGATGTGAGTGAGAACACGGAAGAAGAAGAGAGGTGGACAGTGAGAAACAAAATAAATCCATAGTCGAACGGTTTGTACAAACAACTCCCACAAATCCTACGGACTGAGACATCACCAACTTGAACAACACACTGGGCGGCCAGGGGCCGATGGCAACAATACCGTGACGCAGCAATACACCTAGAACACATCGTCGGCGTACCCTTGGTGTGTGTATGTGCGTACGAAGAGTTCAAAACTGAACTTCACAATATTGTAACTTGCAATTAGACCTATGCCTCCTTCTGGATTTTTTTTTGGCGGGAAACAAAAAATTAACGTTAATAACGAACGAAGGAAAATTTAAAGGGTCGAGACAAGTTGAAACCTTTACATTTAACGATTAATTACTCACCCACTGTCCTAGGGTATATATTACTTAGAGTGCCCCCCAGATCACCAGCATCGATAAATCACAACGATGAATATTGTGGTCCAAATATCGAGAGGACTCGTACATTTCTTCCTGAGTCATATCGCATCTCATTACATCCAAGCAATGGCTCACTTCAAGTTCTTCAACTAGGGAAATTGCAACAAGCATTTCTTCAACTTGCATCAAATAAACGGTAGCCCTCTCCTCCAACTTGAAAGAGTCGGAAGAGTCCGGACATTCAGAACTTCAGAAGTCTAAGTCGAGGGAGCACCGCAAGGCACTAAGACCGCGGCTTGTAGTCTCGTGAAATCTGAACAAGTTGGAGGGGAACCGGCCCCAACACAATTTGGTTGGATAAAGTGATATCGGATATGCATGAATGTCTGTTAGGTCGGGGACAATATATTTATTGATTAAAGACATGAACAGTCACGTGATACAAAACGCGATCACGTGACATATTTTGAACAGAAGGCGATGATTGTCGATTTGTTGGTTTATCAAATGCTTTGACGATGTCAATGACCACCCAAATCCTCTTCAACAGCCCGGCTCTGCATTCCATTAAACGCGACCAATTGGTCAAATTATGCAAGATTCATGGTATCAAAGCGAATGGAAAGAACAAGGATCTTATCGAGCGTCTCCAACTACACGCACAGACACTTCCGCCTCATGATCCGTCGAGCATTGCCACAAGGAGCGACAAAAGTGAAGATGGACAAGATGCTGCGGAGGAAGAAAGCAGCACAGCATCTGCGATGGCGCGCCCGAGTGAACAATGGGAGATTGTCATGGACAGCATCGCCGAAGTTGATGAGGATGCTGCGAGTACACTCAAAAACAACCGGGCGCGTAATACCACACAAGCAGGGGAGTTTGGAACAAACGGGGGCAAAGGTATCTAGCTGACTCCTTTCTCGGGTGCTATTAAAATAAAAATATCTAACTTACTCTTCAGCTTCGAGTGTTGGTTCCTCTCTCAAAGCCATAGCCACTTCTCTTGGACTGAAACGCGGGAATGTGTCTTCTGAAACAACCACAACCACCTCATCCAAATCTTCCCTCACTTCTACACAAAGTGGCAATTCGCAGAGCACAGCTCCGACTGATCTAGAGCCCGAAGTCCAGCCCGTGCCAGGACAGAACGCTCTTGCAGGTCTCCCAGCACCAGACAATGCCCGCCTCAGCATATCTCAGGAGCCTGCGACGACTACAATCCGTCTAGTCGCCTCCAACGAACCTAGGGACTCGTTGTTCTCCCCGCCAAAGTTACATCCATTCAAGACATCCTTTGATCTTGTGCCCCTCTCGCCTGGGGGAGCGGAAGGTGGCGGTATATGGCCCCTCTCGCCTGGAGGAGCTAAACGCGAGCGTATATACCCGGCTATTCCAACATTTTCTGCCTTTGAACCTGTCGATATTTCCGACATGGACATCGATGTCGATTTCCCCGGTACGCTCCAGTCATCCACGCCAGCGCGTACGAAGTTCAATACAGGTGCTACCCCGAAGTCTGACGAGAAGCCCTCTGACGTCCCCCAAGATCTATTTTCCCCAGCGCCAAGGCTTGCTCGTGCTCGGGAGGATATGAGTTCATTCTGCCCACAGCACTCCCCGGAAAAGCCAAGCGGCGAACTGGGAATACCCCGCTCTGATCCTTTCATCTTTGGATCTCCTAACCCTCAGCACCGTCTTTCAAACGCGCAATTCCGAAGTGCGGCACAAAGCGTGCTGGACGATATGAACGCGCGCCTTAAATCGGAGGGCGTCGCGAGTGTAGACTTTGACGTTTTGAGACGCCAGCAACAGTCCACGTCAAGACAATCCACTGCAGAGGACCCGCAGCAGGAAAAGAAGACGGGTACGAGTCGGCTATTTGATAAAGTGCACCAAGCACAATTCGATAAGATGGACAGCATCGCGAACCATTATGCTGCGCGACGCGGGCTGCCATCTAATGCGGAAGCTGCACCCGTCTTGGGCAAGCGAAAGAGTGCCGCTGCACCCGCTTCCATCACCGGGAAGACACGTAAGTCGAGCGTTGTGGTGAAGAAGGATCGCGTTCCTTCCACCTCCAGTGTGAGATTACGCCCAGTTTCGAAGAAAGTCGTACCAGGAGGATTTGGCGATAATGATGACGATGATGACCGCGAAGAGGAGGAAGACCGAGAAGATGATAGGCGGAAATCTAAACGTATTCGCATCGACCCTATTGAGGATGCAGAGTTGGAAAGGGAAGAGGCAAAGAAGCTCAAGGAGCGTGAAGCCATTCGTCGGAAGCTGGATGCCAACAAAGCCAAGAGGCGCAGCAGCATGGGTAGGCCAAGTATAGGCAAGGGTGTCCGTAAGTTAGATTCTAATACTGTCCGAGCAAATTATGGTTCGAATCAACTCTGCTGATTTTGACCTACAGAGACACCCAAACAAACATCACGCTTCGGTTTCCTCTCTTCTGCAAAGAATCTCGTCTCAAATGTTTGGAATCGCGGAACAACTGGGTCGAAGTCAAACGCCCTCCCCGCGAAGCCCACACCCGTACCCCAGACGAAAACAGCAGCCCCACCTATTTCCTCCACAGTGACCAAGGAGCCCCCAAAAACACAGTCGATAGCCAAGAAACCCTCGATCTTCCCTGGCTCTTCGGGAGTGCCACCTGTCCCTAAAGAGCGTGTGCCATTGGTCAGTAATGGCAAACACTTCCCCTCCGGGAGTTCGCTTGCACTAGTAGTTGATTCAACATCATCTCGCACGTCGAAGTCTCCAATTCAGTTCCCTGTTCCAGGGACGTCAAGCAGGATGGGCCACAGTAGGAGTAACTCCGCTTCGTCTCTCGGCGTTGCTTCGCGAACAAATAACGCAGGGCACGGATCCTCCATGGACTCGAAGACTTCCCTCACTGGTACACTAAGAGGTGCAACCATTGGCCCGGTTCGAGCTCGCACCTCTACCCTCATGGCGCCAACTGCATCATCACTAGCCAAGACTAGCAGGTTGCCAGTGCCGTCGTTTTCCCCACTCCAGGTGAAAGACAAGGCCAATGAGAAAGGAAAAGAACAGGAAAAGGAAAAGGAAATAGATGCAGTGGGTCAGGTAGTGAATTCGCCGATGGTCCCTCGAAGTCAGGGCAGAATTTTCAGCCAGCCCTTGGCGCTGATCAGCCCCTCGTCGAAGCCTTCAGAGCCACAGCCTCAGATGTCCCTTGCAGCAGCAGCTGTTACACTCGCCACCACAAAGCCACCGATCCCGCCGAAGCCGAAGGTTATGCCCGGACGGCGGCCACGAATATCAAGGGGAAAGGTGATAGCGAAATTGGCTTCGCAACGGGAGGCCCAGCAGACTGGCGCGTCCGCTATTCCGAGGCCACGTGTGGGCACATCCAGCTCCCATGCCAGCGTCAGCGCGCCAAGGGTACGGTCTAGCATGGGCACGAACGTCGGGAAAGGACGGCAGTCGCATGGTGTGGCGAAAGTGGATGGGGATGTCCTGATGAGCGCAAAGAAGCGCACGAGGAGGAGCGAGTATGCGAGGAGGCGGAGTCGTGTGGATGGGGAGAAGATGGACGTGAAGGGGTGAGCTGTAAGGTGTTTCTTTGTTTTTTACTGTTTCTTGTTCTATGCATTTGATGATCGTCCTTCGAGTCATACAGTATTTCATCTTGTGTATACTAGTTTAATCATGCAGGATCATGCCGAGTTCGGCGAATGCTAGCTATCCTTGTACAAGCAACCGCGGATAGGCATGCCAGCCCATCACAGAAAAATGGGTGTGTTTAGTTCTTCAATATCAATTTGGGCATCCTCGATTGCGGAAAAGTTAGGAGCTTTCCGCGGTCCACAACGGGTGAACGTATACTACGCCACCCTATTTGAGTCTGGACTTCCTTTCAGCTACCGATAAGGTCTGGGCAGTGGGCGGTGACCTTACGTAATGATTTGCAACACCACGCACCTCAAGGTTACCTTTGTACTCTTTTCGGCTGCCATCACGGAAGGAAATTAATGATTATCTACACGTAGGATATTAGCGATCAGAGGGGGACGAAAAGAACGTCGGAGAAAAGAATTAGCAAATCGATTGCGATGCATAAAGTAGGTGAGATATAAGCAGAAGCTAATCATGATCCTCGTTCAGCAAAGTGTCGTATAAAGGCCATTTTAGCATGATGAGCAAAGCGGGATGAAAGGGAAAACGTCAAAACGGACACGTGTTCGCTCAATTCGGGACCGATGTGATGTGAGACGCCGTGTTCTGCTGTCGGATTCGCTGTGCTTCCACTGTGACATTCCACGCTGTCTGCGCAAGCTCGATGAAATGCGCGTCCCGTGGCCCTAAAGAGAGTATATTCTTCCATAGTCCTTGATTGAATTTGGTATGCTCTAGGAATTGATCGTCGTTGCACAGCGTTGCCATGATGTTGGCCATGGTGGGAGGGGCGGGAAATTCTCCTATCACCTCGGCGGGCAAGAGACGGCAACACAGCAAGTGCGATCGTGTTTCAAGCCCAAGTCCGAAGAGAAAGAGTAGAGGGATAGAAGGAGCGTGCGGGACAAGCAGTGGGACGACAGGAAGTGTCACAAATTGCCCCTCGGTATTTTCAGCACAATATGGGACCGGAAAAGTAGAACCAGGTGGGCTGGGTGGAATTATTTTGGCGCGAAAACCGCGGGTGTAAAGGTCAACACGAATGGGTACTAAGAGAGGCTGATAAGATGAACCCCATTCGTTCTCTGGGATGTCAAAGACGGCGAGGACATGAGAGGGGATGTGAGCATCCTGTTTGACACGCATATCCAAGGTTGTCGGGATCTCGGATGCTGGCTCTAACATCGTTTTTGCAACGTTGAAACGAGAACAAAGAAGGCTGTGCAAATGCGTTAGCGAGTGTCAACCGAGGGCTGTAACGGTGAACATACTCAAGGAGATCACAATCTTCAGCCGAGATATATTGTTTTGAAGGTTGTAAATGCGGCCGGCTGCCACTCATGGTTGAAACTTGCAAGGGAGGGTGATACCCAATGTCGAGGGTGCGTGTGTTATGAAAGAATGTCGGTGAGGCTTTGGATGATCTGTTGAAGCGTGGTGTGTTCGTCAGATCCAGACTCTAATATTTGAATACGGTTAGTGTACATTTCCAAAAAATTCCAAGTCCACGACATATTCCGCAGCCTAGGCGGACATAGTCAGAAACCCGAAGGGTTAGACATACCGTATGTGTTTTGGGATTTGATGCACTACGATCTAGTCGCAGTGGGATACAATACGTGACGTGGAATTAAAAGATCGTCAAAGGAGTCAAAAGGAAAGGACCATGGCCGCTAGCCAGAGGAGCAAGACTTGTGAGAATCTTAGATGAGAGCGGGAAGAAACAGCGAAATTAACTTGCTCACTTGACGCTCGTCCCGTTTTAGTGTGACCGATATAATCACTGACAAGCCACGAGGCTGATATGTTGTCCTTTGCACCTGGACGTAAATTCGGGTCAACCGAATTAGGCTGGTGATGTGTAGCAACGTCAATATTTCGAAACCACATCAGAAATATATGACTCGGACAAGGAAAACTGACCGAGAGAACTTGACCGGTCAACTCTGAAACGTCTTCCAATGGATGAAGTACTTGATCGAAGCTCGAGAAGTCGTCCCTTGTGAGGCCTTAAGGTACTTTCCAAATAAAGCAACTCTTTGTCTATAAAAATACATTCAATGGTTGTTGTGCTGCCCAGGCACATCACATCACTACAATGATTTACTTGTGGGCTTCAAATAATATTCCACCTGGCAGCGGCCTACTGCAGGTAGATGCGCTGGCTTTTCTTTCTTCAAGTACTTGTTGAATTCAAAGCCGTTGGGAGTTGCGGAATCAAAAATCAATTACTGACGTGTCAATTTCTCATGAACTTCCCGGACATCTCTTCCGGTGTCACGCTAAATCATAGGGGCTCTCACACGAGTTCATTCACTTGACTCGAGTGACTCATGGGGCCTCAATTTGTTGGTGACGACCCCTTATTATGTAGTACCGAGCCATTCACTCAATCGTGTTATGTACTAGTACATAGAAGCTATGCACGAGTCACAGTTAATCTATTGCTTATATTAAGGTGTCACAGAAAAATAATTTTCGGTACTGCTCTTTGACGGTTCCATAGTGTTGAACATACGAGAAGAACAGGTGCTTAGTATTAGGTCCAGACGAATTCTCCATGGTGAGGTGGGTGGTTTTGCCTCAGCATCTGTTTTATCGCGGATGCTGACTGTTGTTCACTAATAATAGAATAGCGTACCGACACTACACCGTATGGTTCCGAACAGGAGACACCGTAGCGCGTCATGAATTAATATTCCCCTCGAGGTGCCTACTTCGTCAAACTGCGCGAGCGCAATATGATTTGAAGCTATTCTCTGTGGTTCCGAATAATAGATAGTACAACCTTGATTACCTGGAGCGCATCACGATTGAAATCCTTGGGATTTCGTTACAAGAACCTCGATGGTGCCAATTTCGTTAAATTGCGCGAGCGAACTTTTCTCCCCATGATAAGTTCCGCGATTACCTTGGCTGTCCCAGGCGCATTGCAAATCCCCTTCGAACATCGGTAGATGAACTTGCGCAAAAAAATCGCAATGTGCTTCACTTACCCAGCAGGTATGACCGGTTGCAATATATAAACCTTTGGCAATCTTGTCTGCTTCCCCGATAATGGGCCCCCCACCGGTACGTACCACCGGCAAAAAGCACGCTTGGCGCTTATCAATTGCTCCCTCTCTCAGCTCCTGGGAAATACTAGCAACATGATTTGTTATGCTTTGACAGGCCGCTAGATCAACTTCGACGTCATCTACGTTGCCAGGCAATATTGAGTCATCACCTGGACCACAGGCATACACTTCGTTGTCTGGGCGCGCATATATTTCGGGAGAGACACTGAGAGATTGCGCCGGAAGTAAAATTTCTGTGAATAACACATAGGGCGATATCGTGACACCAGCCTTGGGATGAATGGTAACACTGTGAGCACGGGTGGCTGCAATCGGAAGGGATGGTATAATGGATGGCGACCATGCTCCAGCTGATAACACTACATGCGTTGCAGGGAGAGTTTCAATGCGACTGGAGTCGGACCGATCACGATAAGTGACGGCCGTGACATGACGGTTGACCTGCTCAATGGAGATAGCAGTTCCCTTCACCAATTGGACCCCTTTCTCCTTCGCGAGGTCAAGCATACTTGTGGTGAATAGATATGGGTGAACCTGTGCTGTTCCATCTGGACCAGACATTGGGCTGTATGACGTTGTTAATTCCTCCTTGACCCAAGTCAAGTCGTCAGGCAGCCCATTGTCCGTTCTGCTTGCCAGTGCCACAGAAGCATCAAAACCAAGTGTCTTCTCCAAACCCTTTCGTTTACCTCCTTCGCCAACACCAGATCCACTCTCGCCAAGTGCCTCCCCCTCCCCCTCCCAACTGCCACAACCAACGAATCTCCAGCCCCACCTTTCGGCACCGTTATGCTCTTCAGCGAGCTTAACGTGTTCGGGAAATGAGATATCTACGATTTCGCGGGGATATGCCCATTTAGCAATCAATCCACCAGCCTTCCCAGAAGCTCCTTGCGCAACGCCGTTTGCGGAGGCTTCGAGAACTATAATATTCGTTGTCGAGGTGGAATATGATGGGTGCCTGGACAAGTAATAAGCAATGCTGCATCCTATCGAAGATTAGAGGAATTTGAATAAGCGATTATGGACTCTAGTACGCACCAATAATTCCACCGCCGATGATAACGATGTTACGTTGTTCCACCTTATCCATTGACCTTCTGATAATGATGAGAGATGGATAAGTGCAGGTTGGCCTTGTATCTATAGAGTGGACTTGGGGTGAACAATGCGGTTCCAACCTGCCAGTGAGGACATAAATTTCTGATAGTGTTAGCACGAACGGTCGTGAGGCTCCGGGCCGGTCTGTTGGATGAGTCTGTGGTGTTCAATTTGTTCCCACGCATCTCTCGTCTTCATTGTCTCTTCCGACTCCTTCGTCTGCTGCTTGTATGTTCTCGGACCCTGACACGATCATCATGGACTCTTCTATGAAACTGACAGTGCACAAATACCTCGATGATGATGGGTCAATGTTGTCGCACTCTGCTGCAACACCGGAAATCGGATGCGACCTAGCTCATGTAGCCTCGTCTAATCTCGGATGGAGAAAAGTTTAAAACCGTCTGTCTCCTTTAACAATTTGATAGCTGTTCGGTAGGCCACTCTCTTATGAACTGTCAGCAGAACTTGGCTGGATGTATCATACTACGTGCAATACTTTTTTGCTCCTTCTAACATTCGCACACCATGCAAGCTGCGCTACTTACCTTCATTAGTAGGTTGCGAAATGCCAAGAGAACCGTGGAAGAAGCATGGCCTGGATTAAATCAAGTCCTGAGGCAGCCAGACTGTTGGCAAGGCTCAACCCCATATTGCATCACGTGACAAATGAGCCTTAAAGCTCTCGAGCCAAGACTCAGGCTCTTGCGTTCTACACCATGCATGCCTGGACAATCATCAATATTTCAATCGTCACCAACTAGCAGCATCGGATGATCATCCGATGCTTACGACGGCTTTTCGTATCATGAAAACCAATTACGGACTTCTGGACCCTCAAAACGAACCGCGTGCGGTCAATACAGAGTATCGTATCGTGACCCTTGTTCATGCAGATTAGAAGTGTTCTTCGATTCTTCGCGCTTTGTCCTCATACTACGGGACATGCAAATTGAGAACAAGTTACAAGACGTATCCTCCCTCTCGAGTTCGCGCCGATTGTGGTGGATATCTGTGATTTTACTCTTGCGATGTTACAGACATCCGAGAACAAACAATATTGTTATCGCCTAGCAAGTCAAGTGTTGAAACGAGCTCATGTGCAGGTAAGTGCTGACTCGTATTGATTTATTGTCTTGATGTGAATGATTGGCGGCAGAAACATCATGAATGTCTTTTGAACTAGGGGCTTATCGACCGCATCCGCTCACCAGAGCTTTCAGATTGTGATTCCTGCGACTCGCGGCTCTTGCATTGTGAGTCTTGCCAGATAGCTAAGTGTCCCAAATGCGATGAGCATTCTCTGCGTTCCTGGCGGAGTTGTGCCATGATAAACTCAACCTGTCGGTTGGGGTCATGTTTGCGCTGAGTGTGTCAATGATGGCGAAGCAACCTGCATGTGCCAAGCGGTCTGGATGTATGATTTGCTGCTGTCCACGCTGCGACAGACTATTCTGTGACAATTGCTCATACATTAATGGTTGTTCCGAATGCAAAGCTCGGGCCTCTGCCACGAAGTACTGCGCTGAAGAAGCATCAGAGAATGTAACTGACGAAACCTACGTCAGTGTTATCTTCATATGCAACAGCCATACATTCAGACTCGTAAAGAGTGCTTAGTGGGACAGGTGACTTGTGCAACTTCTCTGCGTATGTGCTAATAACATGTTGCTTTGCGGACCATGTTCTCGATCGTTGACTTGGTAGTGTAATTAAATATTTGGTACCTGATATTCACTCATTGTCTGCAGCTGCAGTAGCATCAACAACTTGCCATGATCTTCTTGATTGTGCTTCATTTTTTAGTTTTCGTGGCACATTGCCTCATAATCAACTCTGCGTTACAACGGTAGATGGACATTAATTATTATATAATGGAACTGGGTAACACGTAACGTTATCGCAATCTGAAGTTGTGGTCCAGACCCTCCGTGCCCTTCCGCACATACGTCATGTACATTAGTACCACCACAGGATGACCACGAATCCCGGGGTAGGGAATCACCGCGAAGCCTGCTTTTCAACAAAGATCACATTCTCATCTTAATGTGTACGTATAAGAATCCTCAGCATGAGGACTTGTTTTTGGGGACCTCCTCCCTGGCAACCTGACTCCACGCCCTGTGTGCAAGCCTCATCTCCGACAGACTAACGAGCAGATAGCAAGGTGGGTAATCACTGGAATTGCAATTTGCATCATGAGCAGTATTACATGTTTGAAATCATTGATAGCCGTAAAAATACAGCTGTGCACTTGAGCCCAATTGACTGCCAAAATGGACTTTGGACACTGATCAGGGAGGAACCTCCTCTTCCTAGGCAATCACCGGGAACAGCCTGTGCATGTGCCATCACAGGCTTGACAACAAGAATTATACCGTAAACGGTCCTGCGTTACCGGCGAGAGATTATGATGACACGAGGGGGCCACGCTGCAGCCTTCTCTTCCCCACAGGCGCTCTCCTGTGTTATCGAACGGTATATAAACACACGTTCCGTGTCTGTTGTTTCTTTCTGCGATCGATCACCAACTCCAAAACCACCGTTTATTTTTCTAGATTATCACATTTTGCGCTGATGCATGACCCCTCGTCAGCGTTCACCGCTGAAGACAAACAACGTCACCCATACATTTCATCCGTTCTCGAACCCAGCATGCAAAAAGTGGTCGCCACTGCTACAGCTCGAATCTACTACGCGCCTTTCAATAATCCTCATTTAAACTGGAGCTACTCTAAGCTCAAAGGAATTTTGGTCTTCGGGCGCGACCGAGACACACACCATGGCACGTCTCCCCCGAAGCGAGGCGGACATGGTGTGCGTCTCAAGGAGAAATACTGGTTTCGCCTCGTTGACATGAAGACCGACCGTGTGGTATGGACATTTTCCATTCCCGAGGTCTTCGAGTACACGAAAGACAAGCCTTTCTTCCACTATTTCTCCGGAACAGTACGTCTGTTACCTTTTTACCTCATTGCAAATAAATGGAATTCTGCGTCAGAGTCGCATGTTCGGACTTTGCTTCGATGAAGACGAAGAAGCAAGTATCTTCTACAAAAAAGTCTCGGATCGGACGCGGCACCATTGTGAGCTTCAATGCTCGCTCATGCTGCCATGTCATAACACGTGTTTCAGTCTTCCAGCCCTTCCTCTTCAAATCCGGAAAGAAGGACAAGAAAGAAAATCAGATGAAGCCCAAATCTTCTCCAGTGAACCCTCGGATAATCTCCAACCCCGCGCCCCACTCCTTTGTCCATGTGGCCCATGTCGGAATCTCCACTAGGGGCATCATTGAATCTTCCAAGAATATCAAACCCGCCTGGTCGACGCTGATGGCAGACCTCCAGGGTTGTGGGGTGGCGCCTGAGATCGTCAAAGACGACAAGGATTTTGTGGAAGGGTTTCTTGCCGGTGCTAAGGCCATGACGGATAAACCAGCAGCTGTGCAGCCCCAGCGTGAGTCCTAGTCCTAATGCCCCCGTTTATGGAAGTTGTCTTATTGATGTTGAACCTGTGTAGCAACTCAAACTTCCCCAACGCCACCTGAAAAGCGCAAAATCCGAAGGAAAACCGTCACCATTCTGTAACTCGTCCGTCTGTTCCGTTGTTACAGGCATCTCTTGATCTTTCCTATCGTACTTTGACTCGCTAATACTTTTTTGATTCTTGAATGATGTCTATGCATTATTTCTTGTATGTCATCGACCACATATTATTGGCACTGTGTAACAGTAAACATAACAACACGAATTCTTATGTATGGTAATATCTCTAAGTCTATACAGTCTGTTATCAAGTTAGTCGAGGTGGCCACCGCGACAGAGAATGACTCACCTATGGGTGAAATGAGCGTGGTGTAAGTGGCGCAGCCATGAAGATCAGAAGCGCGTCAGATCGCGGCCGAAAATCCCTGCATCATGTGTTAACATCATATTACCGAAGTACACGGTCAAGAACGTACAATTTAGGAACCTGTACAGGAATGAGATGAGATCATGGAATGACGATCGGAATGACGCAGAACTCACCAATATGTAGGCACCAGAATCCTAAGCAATACACATCAGACGCCCCATGATCAACTGCGAGAATAGAATCACGCACTTGTTCCTGATACTAAGAGTCATGGTGAAATACGCGGAACGCCATAGGAGCCACGCTACACGTCCGGTCTCCTTAGTCTTGACAGTATCAGCGCTCGACCGATCATAGATTGCTTTCCTGTAGAGCCGAATCAGAAATGTTCGCCTTCTGATTGATTGCCACGCACCAGTCTCCCAGGTAAGCTAAGCTCCCCTGGTTTTGGAATTCAAAGGGCTTTGTGTGCTCCTGATCTTTGACGATTTTGTTAAGCTTCTGCGCCAGGTATTTGCCTTTCTGATTCGCGACTGTAAATAGGCGTTATCAGGATGAGAAGCCCGCAGCCCATGGGCGCCAAATAGGGTTATGGGCAGACAGACCTTGTGCTGTGGCGGGATGTAGCTGTCCTTTGATGTTCGCAGCGTCACCGATAGCCCAGACATCTGGATCTGCGTGGCCTTCTTTTGTGATAACGTTAAGATTTTGGTCAGTGAAAAGGCTACAGACAGCCACATGCGTCAGCCTAGCTTCGCGGCTAATCAAGCATGACTGCAGACCTTTGTGTCTTATCATGTTTCTCAAGAGAATCAATTGACTGAATGAGCGGATTAGGAGCTAACCCAGTACTCCAAACAAGGAGACCAAATGGAACTACAGCAGCCGTGGTGAGCAAGAACCTGAACTAAACAATTAGTAGCGTTGATTGCGGACCTTCTCCTTGTTCTTTAACGAACATGCGGTCCTGTGTAATAGTCAGCGTCGATATTTGGGATAACTGCACCGCATTGTTCGGACCTTCTCAACACGCTCCACATGGTGTCTTGTTTTGATGCTAATTCCATCTCTCCGGAACTTGTTTTCAGCATAGCTATCGGGTCGAAGGTTATCAGGGATGCCGGAGAAAAACACAGGCCACCTACACTCCAAGGGACTTGTCAAAACTGCCTAGGATGTTTGGCGCCACGTCGTAGAGTGTGATTTTAGCCATACGTGCGAGTGACGGATAGTGTCTCTCAATCTCAGCATGTAGCAAATCGTGCAACTCTGCTGAGAATTCGACACCAGTGGGTCCACCACCTACGAAGTATTGTATCACCATGAAGGATTAAATGTCATCAGAAACCAGATGCTTACCGACAATGCAGAAATTGAGCAAGTTTCGGCGTTGGATATCAGAGAGGACAGGTTGATTGGCCTGCTCGAAACCTATGTAGGGTAAGTAATGTCTATGCCAAGTAATAGATACGCTTACAATCTATTATGCGCGTCCTAATTGCTCGAGCATCTCGCACATCTTTCAGGAAATGTGCGTGCTCCTTGACGCCAGGTACGTTGAACGCTATCATTAATTCCGTCAGAATGATACATATCATGACACGGTTCACGTACTCTGTGAGTAAGCACCGACGGCTATCACTAACTTGTCGTAACGTAAATTGAACGCATTGCCCGTACCCGGTGGGTATGAAGTCTCTTTTGTCCCCGCGAGAGGGGCAGAGGCAGATCCTTCAAATTCTAGAGGAGCCGTGGCAGGCATCTGAAATATGTTATTTGGTGCACCATGACCATGAGCTTTTGAATGAGTATTTACACATTTCAGGGTCTTTTGCTTAAAGTCTGAACAAACAAAAATTAGATCCCCAGGACGGTCAAAGAAAGCGTGGACAGACCGATTGTATCACACCAGGCCTGGTAACAAGCCTACAAGCCAAACATGAATTAGTTCTCAGTGGCATGCGGACCGGTACACTCCTAGATCTGACTTACCACTTGTGGAGAAAACCTCCGTACCTGACATCCATATTAATGTGAGGACATGTCACGGAAGTATAATATGACATACCGGTTCGACCGCACAGCGAAATTCGAGGGTGCCAACAGCACAGCTGGCGAGCAAAGGCGTAAAATTGAAAGCATTGGTTGGTGAAACCATCGTGACATCTGCAAAGAGGGGATCATCAACACCATATTCACGCGAACGCAGCCAAAGACTAACTCCAACGCTTCTTATCAATGGCTCTGAGAATCTCATAGCCTCCCCAGCCTGAACCCAATATGACCAGACGTTGTTTACTCCGTGGTGCAGACGAAGTAAACGTTCGTGCCGCGGCGACCGACGGTTTTGCCAGGCAAGGTTGCACACGACCACATACAACACTCAAGCGCGCCTTGAACATAGTCTAGACCCTAGAGGAAACAAGGACTAAAATTTGCTGTTCCTCAGCAACTAGCTTTTAAATAGTTGTCGGTGGTGGATTACTAAGATAATGGAAGAGGTGGTGGTGTCATTAAACTGGAGCCACTGTATTTTTCGATCGGGTCATGTCGGGAGGAGAATTGGCGCCAGGCTATTAATCTGCCTGCTCGCCTCGTTTGATCGCCGAAACGATAACTACAAGGGTCATATGTAGTCTAAGAGACGCTCCGTGAATCTAACTGGTAACCTCAAAACATGATGCGACTGGTTGAGAAGCAAGCTGTACTAAGTACAGTACTACGGCAAAACGCGGCGCGTAAATAGACTGTGACGTCACGCGCCTTAAGGCTCTTACAGGGGCTGTCTACTGTCACAGTATTGTCATGATGCTATCGCAAGTAGCACCTCTTCGAGGTCTTCGAGTGTCTTCTCATCTCATTTCTAGTTTCAATCTCATCCCAAACACTTCCCTGAAAAATTACCCTCTCATCATATATCACGAATGTTTCTCACCGTCGATATCAGCCGCTGCCATTGAGGCTCATCTAAAGTCCGTCGGCGTCGTCGAGCCCCAGTGGAGGTACACTATGTACAGCACGACGCACTTTCACAGCACTACTCATGAAGTCCTATGCATCGCATCTGGTCGTGCGAGGCTATGTTTTGGTGGAGAGGACAATCCCGGAAGGGTAGAAACGGAAGTTAAGATTGGGGATGTCATTATCATTCCTGCAGGCGTGGGGCACAGGCTCTTACAAGACTTGGACGGTGGATTCGAGATGGTCGGAAGTTATCCGAAGGGAAAGGACTGGGATATGTGCTATGGTAGGGAGGATGAGAAGGCAAATGTTGAAGCCATCAAAGACTTGGAATGGTTTGACAAAGACCCTATTTACGGGGACGAAGGACCCGTACTTCAGGTAGTATATGATGGCACGTAACGCATCGTTCGCCGTGTATTCGTTCACCAAGCAGGATAATGACAAGACAAGGATCAGCGAGCCAAGAAAACCAATGGGCAAGTAAGAAACAGACGAAACAAAGTGTGGATTGTCTCAACAAGTATGCGTAAATGAAGACGCAACAAGATGCAGCACACCAATATGGTCCGCGCGTCCAGAAAGTAATAGATTGAACATTCAATCACTGGCAGCCTAATTGCCGCTTGGCTTCCGCTTCTGCCTCAGTAACAACACGTCCCTCCACTTCTTTCTCGACCTCTACCCCAAGCTGATTTACACGGCCACGGTTCGCGCCTATGAGTGACACGTACACACCTTTCTGTAGGACTGGATAGGAGCCTATCCGAATACCCTCAGGCTGTACTCGCTTTTGAAGGTGGGTGAGGAACGGGGCAATGGACGACTCAGGTAATCTAAAATCACGATCAGTATATCATTACAAATATAGGGTCATGAAATGCTCACGGCGTGAACACTTGGAGCCGGAAAGGTCGCTCCTCTTCAGGCGGGAGAGGAAGGAAGGGTTTCAGGTTATCTAGCATCTTCTGGAAGAGGCTGGGTATCCCTGGAAATATACAAAGTTTCCCTTGCAGGCGAACGACGGGCTTGTCGAAATTAGCGACCAGTCTTAGTGTTGCATTCAATGCTCACCACCCATATATCGCTTGCAACGAAAATCACCTCTGCCGCATCAGGGAACAGTGCCATACGTTTCCGTGCTGTTCGCTGTTCCTCGCTCTGCTTTGATACCCAAGCTCGATATTTGCCAGACTCCTCCATCCGAGCGAGAGTTTCATTGTGATATACGAGGCCCTGATCAAAAGACTTCGCCAAAGATGCATATGTTATGTCTGTGAGCGATAAGATAATGAATGGCGTCATGGTCATGGTCGTGTGCCGGACATGAAGTTCACAATGAACGTACCATCATGGGTGGGCCCGATACCGCCCGACGTCACCACAAGGTCGTACGTTTGCACCATTCTCCGGCTGGCCTCGATGCTGGGGCTCGCTGAGCAGCTGCGCCCCTGCAATGTGAATGTCACAAGTGACGCACGTACATTTCAGCTTCTTCATCTGCTATCACCTCTACGCGTTTCCTGCAAGTTGATTCGGCGACCAGCGCGCAGACTAGGCAGGAAGAACACCCACAATTGAATACCATGCTCAAAACAGAATCGTGCAAAGTAATTGGAGTTCCGGTCGAGCGTCTTTCCATTCAGAATTTCGTCCCTTGGCAGTTGCTCTCAGTTTTCCGTTCGTGAACCCAGAGCACATACATACCCAATGATGAGCGCTGCAGCAGTCTTTATATGCCGTCCCTTGTCAGATGGATTCTTCTTCGGTACAGGAGAAATGGCAAAGTTCAGCAGTGGTAATTGGAAATTTGAATTATCTGGCGGAGCAGTAGTACATGATATTGACTTCGAATGAGCAGGGAGAGGTGTTCGACGGAGATGAGTAGAAAGGGAGGCGAGTCTTGCTAACGTGCGAGGATGGCTCATTGACAAAGAATATCATGCAGTGGGAATGAAGATGACGCGACGGGTCATGAATATATTACTGATTACCGTTATTATAGGGTTCATGGTTCGGTTCACTTGAGACACTAGGACGAACAGTGCCGCGATTTTGGTCAAAACGAACAAGGGGCCGTACGTGAAGCAGCTTGCAGTGCGCGAATATCGCCATTCTTGAGATTTCTCAGAATTCAGCTCAATCCAGCGCGCCATCATTTTAGAAAGCGTTCATTAATGTCGACGTGATTCATATAAATAATACAACCAGACCGCTCGGCAAATGATAATACTAGTAAGACAAGAGGTAATATGTAAGTTGAAAAACGGTATCAACGGGGTATCGCACGGCGCGGACTTCTGCGGATTGGGTGTTTCGTGTCGGGAACCGCATCAGAATCAATGATACCTTGAGACACGCGTCTGCGCTTCGGGGGGCCATCACGGTCAGAGCCACTTCCCCGAGCAGGATCAGGTCCAGTGGAACAGAAAGAGAACAAAACGGAGGGAGAAGACCCATCGGGCGCAGTATGAACAATGCTAGATATGTCCATACGATTTGCGGTCTTGCGTGCCTCTTGCTCGTCGGGATCTCGGCAACGCTTGCAGGAGTTACGGGAAGAGGCAAAAGAAGCCCTATCGCTTTCGTTGCTTACTGCAGCCTTCATAGCGTCGGCAGCAGCGTCTGTCTCCTGCGTAACTTCCACCGGTGTGTGCACATCTGCGCGCGAAATACCCGCTGTGGAGATGACTTCTTCGATCTGAGGGCTCGCCGGAGGAGAGGGAGGTGCACCAGAGTCAGGTATACCACCAGAAATTGCTGTCATAGTGCTCCAGTCAGGAGTACCATAGAAAGCACCCTGGCGCCGGAGTTGGCCACCCTGTTGTGTTTTGATGTAGTGCTTTGGAGCCCTCCATCGGTTATCAGCGGTGGCAGTCCTCAACTTAGCGTGCGCGACGGGAATGCTGTTACGGTATGATGAAGGGTGGAATATGGGTGTGGGAGTTGCCTGAAAGGAAGGTAACTGTGGCACTGAGATAGCGCTTGGCGATCTTTCTGGGTTCGCAGCGGGTGTCGCAGGCTCTGGCGTTTCCACAACAACAGGTGGGGAAAGTACCGCTGAGGCATCTTGCGTATGTTGCGCATTGCTTTCCAACAAAGATGCGACGGCTGATATTAGCTGTCGCTGTTCTGAACGAATCTCTTCCATGATGGCCTGCTGTGAGCTGAGTATTGATTAAGTACCTTGAGCGAGTAAAGCATCATCATGGAGATAACTTACTCTAGCTTCGACTGCATGATCACGATTGATTGATCTCTTTCCTTGATTTGCTCGGCTTGAGTGGCCAGAGTAGAGATGGTGTCTAGGAGCTTTGCGTCCTGTGCAACAGAGATCTCCATGATATACCGGACACCGGTGAGTACTTCATCCATGTTAGGGGATAACGATGACAAGCTGGGTGCAGAACTGTCTGTAGATAAGAAGGACGACATCTCCAGGATCAGATGGGAGTGAGACAATGGTGATCGATGGGTGATTTAGTGATTTATTTCTCTGTGGTACTGAAACCAGGGTTGTGCAGTGTGGACGCCTTAAGTATCGCTATAGACCAACGCTTTGGTCTCTCACGACGTCAGAGCGGGGTAAACACTTGGACGCACGCTTGGACGGCTCTTGCGTCCAAGCAAACTATGCGCTTTGAGTAGACCGCCGATGTGCTGGGCCTTGGCCGTGACCAGCTTGGTTTGGTGTGCAGGCCATTGGCTGCCCATAATTACATCATTCTGCAGGAAGTGAAAGTCAGGGCTATACGCAGGTCTAGCCCAGGCGATGTCTTGGGAGATTTCTGGCGCACAAGGTCAACTACATGATGCGTGAGATGGGAGTGCCAGTTCAAGCGCCTCCTTATCCGATCAGTGCACGGCCGCATTTCTTGCCTGCCCCCTGCCACCTCAATTTTAATATAACATACCTTCGGGGCCTACGGTAACACATATCGAACATCTCGAAGCATGGCTGCTTCAACTTGTCATTGTCGAGAGCTGCAGAATTCCCCTAATCATGCACAACTGCCTTATAAACTTATTTTATACTGTACAGAGACTGTGAACAAGGTTTCTGCCAACGAAGTTCGGCCCCATTACTACTTATTCTAACTTTGGGCTTACATAAGCGACACGGTGGTCATTCAATATTCAGCAGTGGCAGTTCTTGGTCCAGCATTGCTCACTTGCGCTCAACAAAAAAATGACTTCAAATAGCGGCGAAGAGAAGACGGCAGAGGAAGGCACGATGACGATAGACGAGAGAAAAGCAAAAATGGAGCAACTGAGAGCGAAGATGGTGCGTGGTCCCCTCTGCATCATACTCCTTATCCCTTACCCACTCTTCCACAGCGTTCTACTACGAAAGCGAATCGCGCCTCCCTTATTGAAGAGTCTTCCAAAGCCAAGATGACAGCGAGGGATACTGCACGGCTAGAACGACAGCGGAAACTTGCAGAGGTGTTGCGCATGCAGGCTGAAGCTGAGGATCGAGGAGAGGATGTGGAGCGGCAGAAGAATTGGGAATGGACGATAGAAGAGAATGATAATTGGGAAAAGAAGAAGGCGAGAAAGGCACGGAGAGCGGATTACGAATTTCACGGTAGGGGTTTATGTTATTCATTGCATGATGACATTCATCAATTCTTTTGTAGATGATGTTCATGCGGCTCGACGGCGCTACAAGAAAGACCTTGACCTCATTAAACCTGACCTTGTTGCATACAACCGACAGAAAGAAGCCGTACTGGGATTGGCACCAGGGTCTCTTTCAAAGTCTGGGAGCAGTACGCCGTCGTCGTCTGCTCTCACAACCTTTGATCCTTCAGGCGGACAGGTGAGTACTGTCGAACCTTCCATTGTATTGTATTTCTTATGATGTACATTTCTTAGGTGGCTGCATCACCTGAACAACGGATGGCTGCAGAGAGCTTCTACCGAGATGCCAATACTCTACTGTACGCTGACAACAAGCCTACTGAAGACGCCATCGATAGAGTGGTTGGCAAGATCAACAGAGAGTACGTTGCTGTGCGATTTGGCTCTCCTGTAGCACTGACATCACGCCATAGCATTGATAAGAAAGGCAAATTCTCGCGAAAGAGACTCAATGAAGACGAGGGCGATATCACCTACATCAATGAGCGGAATCGGGTGTTCAACAAAAAGGTATGTCGTTGCACATCGTGTTCTTAAAGTATGAACTGATGAAGAGTAATAGATTGCGCGGTACTACGACAAATATACCTCCGAGATTCGGGCTAGTTTCGAGCGGGGAACAGCACTATGATCATGGACCGCCAGAATGTTATTCGACCCTCTCGCTGCACATGTATTCAGACCATATACATCTACTCACATTGTTGCAACATTATCAATATTTATATTATTGATGCACTGCGCGATACAACAAGTTGGGATGTGGAGTAAACAGGTTCAAAGCAGTAGATTTAGCATGGGAAACCACGGACAACATAATAATACATGTAATACTATGAACCAGAGAATGAAAATGTACGGTTGAGGCCTGGAAGAACGAATATTAGCACTCGATCAAATAACGGTCTTGGAATGCCAGATAGGTGTCAGAATTGCAGAAGTAAAGGTAGTCAGCAGCTAGACACAGAGGTCCATAAGACTGTTGAGCTTGAATGTGATATTTGTTCATCAAAAAGACCAAGCAGAAGCGAGCAGGGAATACAATGGATAGGATTACTTACTTGAAAGTTGTGGGTTAGCGGCAGGACTGGAGAAAAACACTGGACGAAGCAGCAAGCCGACCCGCCTGAGCTCTGCTGAAAATTTTAATACTCGGTTTGAAACTCCGCGGTCCGCGATCATAGCTTAAAGCTTATCAAATTCCATCACTTATCTGCGAGCTCGCATGTGCAACTCTTTATTAAGTCTCACTCACTCGAGCTGTCCGAAAAAATGCAGCTCATCAATCTGGAGATTGTATCAAACATACTCAATGAGCTCTATTATATACTCGCATTGACGAAGTCCACACATTATCCAAATTTCCATGCGGCGAGATCATTTTTTGTGGTACAGAAATTTGATCACTATGCGGAAACGAAGTTTATCAAGTCGTGTTCTTTATGTTTCCATCTAAGGGCCTGCCTATATATCATGTTCATGATCTCTTAGGATTCCACCAGATGTCGAGACAGATTATGTGGAGGAGTTTTCAAAGACGTCGACGTCGTCGCCGGGAGAATAGTTTGAACTCCAATCTTTTCCCCTGCCGACAACGTCAGTACAACTTCTTGCCGCATCAATGCGCAATCCCACTCAGTCCCACTCAGGCGCACTCGGGACATGATACACAACAATATACGTAGTACGTCGTCACACTGCTCTCACAAGACGAGCCGCATAGTAATCACTTTTAGATTATGAGATTCCCTAGCCAAGTAAAATTCATCTGAGTCCTGCCAGCATTGATGTATCGTCTATCGCGCGACGCGACGCGCAGCACTGGATACGAAAACACACCTACGAAGACTCAGCAGAACACCCAAACCCTCGAAATCATGGACCGAAATGGATACCTGATCCCCGCCGACTGGCATTTGAACTTCTTGAACGAGTGTACATAGTGACCAAAACAGTGGACCACCAGGAATCAGACTCTCGAAGTGAATGAAATGTCACTTCAACCGACTTCGGTACAACGACCTCAACCGAAGTCTTCCAAGGGAAGCGAAGTTCCCTCGGGTCATAGGAACACCGGAAGCCGATCTGGACGAGCGCAGTCCTCTAATATAGAAGAAGCGATTGCGTCGGAGGTTTCTCCGCTTGCTAAAACGTCTGGTTTTGTTACTGTTACTCTGCCATCTGCCTGGTAGAACGGTCCCGCCAAAGGTTGGTAGAATTTGCAATAACACTGCGGTTAGGATCTATCATATGTCAGTCCAGTTAGACTCATCTGTCTATACCAAGGGCCCCCGCTCCTAAAACGAAACGTTGGCATGTATGATATGGTCATGTACGTGCCAATCATATACATACACAATAACTTAATCTCTCGATGTGCACAGGTAACACCCGAAATGGCTATCAACAAGCACGAGAGGTCAGGGTGCACTCGGACTCGGGCTTCCACCTTAGTGGTACTTCAAAAGACTCGGGGACTTCGTGGACGCATAACTACCTTGATCCTCTACATCTTGAGCTAGAGGCCCTTCACAAAGGATTGTAACCATCCTAGTCAAGCATTCAAATCATGGTTGCTTCACATCCGAATTCTGTCAAACATCCTCCTCTTGACGGATCTCTGTTCCTCCCTGAATTGCTGGAATTCAATGCACAACATAATTCGGACGTCACATTCTTTGTCTACAACAAACCTGGCGACAACGACCTGGTCTCTATCTCTCACCTAGATTTCTATCGAGCTTGTCATCGCGCCGCACATGAAGTTAGACCGGATCGTGCAGGCACAGACAAAGAGGTGGTTGGCATCATCGCCAATTCAGACACCCTCCTTTATTAGACGGTGTTCATGGGTATCATCTTCGCTGGGCTAGTCGTATGTGAATTTTTTTTCCCTCGAACACATCTCTGACCGCTGCTTTTCAAACCATTCCCCATCTCGCCTCGTAATTCAGCGGCGGCAGTCTTAAGCATGATACAAAAAACAAAGTGTCGTCGTTTAGTCACCACTCGTCACTCTCTCGGTTCCCTGATCAACGGAATTAAAGCGGGTAGTGTATCTCATGGCACTGAAGCGAGCCAGCTGCAGTTTGAGGAGATGCCGGCGCTGAAAGATCTATATCCCGCGCTTGGCACAGGTTCTCCAGACGAGGGTTTTCTCCCATACCCTCCCCAAGCTTCTCGGTCATCTCAGAACGATCTATTGTACTACCTACATTCCTCTGGCAGCACTGGTTTCCCGAAACCCATTCCAACAACAATCCAGTTTGTTATTGACTGGTGCAGAAGCCGTAAGCCACTGACACAGTCTGCGAAGCAAAGTGTTAACATGGGTGATATCAGCATGCATTGTCGGCCACATCGGCGTTCTCACTCCTATCCGCATCGCTACTGCATCCATTCCAGCGTTCCATATCACGGGTGTGCTGATCCAACTGCTAATACCCATCGTGTCCTTGAGCAGCGTATCTATTTACCCGCCCACATCCTTCCACGACCCATCAGCGGCCCCCTTAACACCCAATTCCCAAAATATCCTGGAGTCTGTGCTCAATACCAAATCGAATGCTTTGTGGGTCATGCCTTTCTTCATAGAGCAATGGGCGTCTTCCCCCAATACTGTTGATATTTTGAAGAATCTCGAATATGTTGTATGTTACAAGTTTATTTTTGCAAGGAGCGACTCATGGTGTTGTAGCTCTATACTGGCGGTCCACTCTCCTCTAAGACGGGAGATGCCCTGGTGGATGCAGGAACTAAGCTGTTCCCTATTTACGGCTCTACAGAAATTGGGCCTGTCACTCCTATATTCCGGGATGGGGTCGAGAAAAAGCTTTGGGACTGGCTGCGATTTATCCCAAACATCAAAACTAGATGGGTTCATCAGGGCGATGAAACATATGAATGCCAAATTTTGGTGCGTCTCACTCTTTATACATCTTCTCAATGTGAACTCTTCCTCGCAGACGACTCCGATGTACCGAGTGTTAGTAGAGAATCTCCCGGACGTCAAGGGTTATGCTACTTCGGACTTATTTATCAAGCATCCAACAATTGAAGGTCTGTGGAAGATGTGCGACTGACAATTGTGCCATTCATGTTCTAGAACTGTCTGACGTTATTCTTGCAGCTCAGGAAGGAAGGATGATGTATTGATGCTCTCGTCCGGGGAGAAAGTGATACCAGCTCCCATGGAATGCATCATCGAGACTAACCGCTATGTGAATGGCACTGTCATCTTTGGCCGTGGACGTAGCCAAGTTGGTGTCCTTATAGAGCCACGAGTGGGGCATGAAATCGACGTCAACGACGAGGTACAGGTTTCGGAGTTCAGGAATCGAGTTTGGTAAGACCCTTGCAAAACTGCATGCGGCTTTCATGACTCAAAATGCTCTTGAAGGCCAGAGATAGAGGAAGCGAACAAGGCGGGCCCTGCCTTCAGCAGAATCTTCAAGGAAATGATTCTTGTGACGCGCAAGGAGAAGCCCATGCCTCGAGCTGGAAAAGGCACCGTCACCAAGAAAGCCGTTAGCCAAATATACGAAGAGGAGATCAATGCCCTGTGAGCAGGTCCTTTTACCAGTGTCCGAAAATGGTATTGATGGGCGTCAGATACGACAAGGTGGAGGGCGGCAGAACAGGCATCGATGTGCCTTTGCCTACGAACTGGACTGTGGAGGACGTCGAGGATTGGCTCATGAACCATGTCGTTTCTGTGAACGCTGGCAAGGTGGTCGATCCTGATACAGACTTCTTTGCTCAAGGCTTTGACAGGTGAGCCGACAGTCAATCAAGACCCGTTCTTTGCTGACTTCGTACCTCTAGTCTCTCTGCGACATTCCTCAGAAGCCGAATCATCAGTTCCCTCAGGTCGTCACCAGATCGCGACGTCCAGGCATCAGCACCGCGAATCGACCAGAACATCATCTTTTTAAGTCCTTCGATTCGCCAGCTCGCGAGAAGCGTCGTCCACGCGATATTGCATGGGAACAGTCCAACCTTGGTCGATGTCAAGGTTGAGATCGAGAGCATGATCGAGAAGTATTCAGTCGGATTCAGTGGAGACTCCATCAGAGATGCCTCCCCCACTCTGATCAATGGACGCAATCGAAGTAATCATGTGGTCATCCTGACTGGGTCCACGGGTGGTCTTGGTTCATATCTACTTGCATCTTTGCTACAGCGCGAGGATGTGTCAGTGGTATACGCCTTCAATCGTTCATCGAGAGGTGCTGCATCCATTCAAGAACGACAGAAGAATGGATTCGACGACCGTGGTTTGAATGCCACCCTCCTGCAGTCAAAGAAACTGTTATATATAGAAACTGATATTTCTAGTGACGATCTGGGTTTGGAGAAGGAGTTGTATCAGAAGGTTTGCTTCATTTTCAGTCTGCTCTGTAGGATAGTCTATTAACAAGACACAACGTAGATCCGCTCGTCTGTCACTGCCATCATTCACAACGCTTGGCGACTCGACTTTAACTTGGCGCTGTCATCCTTCGAGCCTCATGTTCGTGGAACACGTAATCTTATAGACCTGGCTTTGTCTTCTCCTCGCCATCTGAAGCCGCGCCTGTTATTCACCTCTTCTATCTCAACTGCACAAAGCTGGGATAAATCGAAAGGACCTTTCCCAGAGGAAGTACAGTACGACGCGGGCGTCGCAGAAGGCCTTGGCTATGGCGCGAGCAAATACGTTTGTGAGAGGGTAAGTCGTACGCTACTTTGGGGAAGTA
Organism: Suillus weaverae; assembly: GCA_016767475.1. Lineage (NCBI taxonomy): Eukaryota > Fungi > Basidiomycota > Agaricomycetes > Boletales > Suillaceae > Suillus > Suillus weaverae. The sequence goes on from MU179303.1 coordinate 868,897, forward strand.
TGCTAATCTGATGAACACCGCCCTCAGCAAGGTGCTTGTGAACAGCAAATTGCCGGCATCGTCATTCAGAATTGGACAAGTAGCGGGAGGACCTCCATGAGGAGCTTGGTCGATGACAGACTGGCTGCCGATCATCGTCAAGTCGAGTGTAAGTCTGGGTGTATTCCCGGAAGCCCAAGGGGTAAGTGTAATTCAACGTGGGGTACTCATCAATGACACACACGGTTTAGCTCCTGTCGTGGATCCCTACTTATGCCGTATCAAATGCCATTCTTGATGTGGCTTTTGCAGAAGAAGAGCCTCCCATTGCGGTTAATCTGGTGCATCCGAGACCAGTAGCATGAGGGACGCTGATGCGGCCTGTTGCGGACGCCATCTTTGAGCGCAAGATAACAAGCGTCCCGCTGCCTCTCATCCCATTCTCGGAGTGGTTTGCAAAGGTTGAATTGAGTGCCAAGAATGCAAGTGAGGCAGACATCAAACGCATCGTACGTGTGTTTCATTTTCTGACTGAATATTTTCCCACCTGGTCTTCCATCCTAGCCTGCTATCAAGCTTCTCGACTTTATGCGTTTAATGTCTCGATCAGATACCGCAATCAGAGCGTCTGGGGAGATGGGCTCAGAAGTAGGTGGCTTTACCTCGTTCGCGACTGGTGTGGCCCAGCGCGTCAGTCTGACGGTGAAAGAGTTGGAGCCCCTGTCGACAGCAACTGCAACGCAATGGGTAGACTATTGGGATGCGGTGGGGATGTTTCGATGAATGGTTATAACCTGGTCAGGGGACAAAAAACAGTTGACGGCTTGAAGAACGAACATTAGTAGTTGATCAAATGACATTCTTGGAATGCTAGGCTCAAGGGGAGGCATCAGAATTGCAGAATAGTAATGGAAGTCAGTAACTCGACGCAGAGGTCCATTATAACACTGTTGAGCTTGATTGTGATACGGGTTCGTAAAAAGGACTAAGCAGAAGTTGCCCGTGCCATTCGACATATGCTTTTGAAGTGCCCAGTAGCAACTTGTATTAAACTGAGAGTAGGTTGCTCTTCTGGTTAATCATTCCATGATCCAGGATTTTTAACGTATTGATCGACATAGTATCAGTACACATGTATTCAATTAATATTACACTGATGATATCAACAAGCAAAAAGAATATTTCCAAGCAAAACAAGTTCTCCTGATCCACGCCTCTAATATAAAATTACGCTCCTTCAACTCTTCTAATCATCCTCTTATCCCGCTCCCCAACCACAGTCAGTACTCCCTCATTCTCCATCGCTTTGATAACTTCGGAAAATTCAGCAGTATCAACACGGATACTGCTCTGATCTGCAAGGCGTTTCATTGCCTCTCCCCATTTCAAGCCCTTGCCCTTTCCAGCGCCACCATCAAGCATCGTTAGCAACTCTCTGCGCATGTCATCCCGCATCTTGCGTTGTCCAACACCAGTACCGGTGTTCAGCAAGCCCATATCGATCTTGCCAGTGCGAGGATCCATAGCACTTGTGCGGATGGCCTCTCGCATGAGACGGCATGCCTCTTGTACATCCTGCAACTCGACGTGCGCAGCAAAGCGCATACGGGCATGGGCCTCGGAAAGGCGGATCATACTTTCGAGCTGGCGAGTTGTAGCGGTGATGCGTTTTTCAGACGAGCGAGGGTCTGAGGCGCCGATGGAGCGCAGGGAGACGTAAGAGGCGACGAGCTCGTCGCTTGCTTCAGAACTCAGGACGGGGTGAATGTTTGTGCGTGCATAGTCGATGTACGCGGAGAGTTCGTCAAGGGGCTAATACGAGGTGAGCTTAGTATGCCAAAAAAAGTGATGCAAGACACACAAGAACATCATAGCCACCAGTGTCGGGCGCGTCTTCAAGGTACAGCCCAACCAAATGCTGGGCAAGTTTTCTGTCGAGAGTTTCGTCTACTTGATCGAGTACCAAATATAGCAAGTCGAAACGGGAGATGAGCGTAGGAGGGAGGTCGATGTTGCGCGTGATGGGGAGGTCGACGTTGTACTTTGATTCGACAGGGTTCGCAGCCGCGAGAATGGACGTACGGGCATTGAGGGTGGTAATGATACCCGCTTTAGCTATCGACACAGTTTGTTGTTCCTGATGAACATATTAATAATATCCAAAGGAATGTCTGGGTGTGCCTGACCATAACTTCATGGAGGACGCTACGGGTCGCATCGGACATCTTGTCAAACTCATCGATACAGCAGACACCACCGTCACTCAACACTAAGGCACCACTGCAGACCCGTGAACAACAACGTCCGGGATGACGATGATGCATTCCTTACCTCTCGAGGACAAGCTGTTTGGAATCAGGGTCCCGGGTCACATACGCGGTCAAACCCACCGCCGAAGAGCCTTTTCCAGATGCATAAACTCCACGAGGAGCGATTTTGTGGACATACTAACCATGAGCTTAGCTAGCTTCACAAATGTAGACTGAGACTGACATACCTGTAGAATTTGCGACTTACTGGTACCGGGGTCACCGACCAAAAGCACATTGATGTCCCCACGGTAGCGCGGTCCGCCTCCGCCACCACCTCTTGCGATGCTTTTGTTGGTGCCACCAAAGAGCTGGAGGAGAATACCTTTCTTCACGTCATCCATTTCCCAGATCGACGGTGCGAGGGAACGAGCAAGGAGATCATAGAGATCATGCCGCCTGCTGAGGTCGATTAGTTTCGCCTCAAGCTCGGCTTTGCGTGTTAATCCCCCTTGGGCAATTTGCTCTTGCAGTTCTTGATCATCGGCACTATCACCAACGCCACCTATACCAGGGACCTTGTCGCCACCCGCAGGACGTGTACTTCGGTCAAGTCCTAGAGTACCACCCGTGCTAAGCCGAACGTGAACGACATCGAGGTAGGTCTTGAATAAGCTTTTCATCGTCCTTTGACGAGGGTTCACTCTGACAGGGACACTGCGGTAGACGCCAGTGACGACGACTCTGTCGCCAGGTTTGCACACATCAACGAGCTCATCGTATACACTTAGTGACACGGTGTGTGGGGTCTGGCCATCAGGCACTGCGTCAGGAGTCTCCTGCAGCCGGATGACCTGCCTGTCTGCAAATTCACAGCGATTGTGCACGAGAGACATCGTCCCGACGCTTCCACAGACATCCCTTGGGCACCGAGCTGGCTCCTCGATCTTGCCACGGTCGATTTCGACTTGGACGGTATGAGAGCATGTGAGGCAGCGGAAGAACGCGACCTTCATGTCTGGAATCACGGGCGTGGCGCGAATGACCAAACCTTTTATAGATATGAGTTTATCGGTATCTAGAGCACATTAGGACAAGAGAAGAAATTTTGATGGTTTGAACGTCATACCAGATGGGTTGAGTTCACGCATATTCACGGCTGTCAACCCGAACGGACGGACTTTGTAGACTTTACCCATGATATCGGCGATCTCTTCGTCGCCTTGGTCGCCCTGCATCTCGTCCATGCCGGCTTGCTGATCTTCGTCTGCAAGTTCGAGCATAAGGTCCTTGAGGATTTGATCCATCGCAGGCACTACTTCCTGCGGGTATTTCTGGAGCTGGGCAAAAAGCTTTTTGCACGGCGGATAGGAAAGCAAGTTGATCATATCGAGGTTGAGATTCGTTTCGCCCGTCTGGCGGATACGACGCATGTATGTCTCATATAGCACGACTTCGCCTTCGTCTGGGGTTGCAAATGCCCGGGTGCGAAGGTTCTCCTGACGATCGTGAATGGCGCGATATTTTGGCTTGAAGCCGCGCAAAAAGTCGCGGAAGAGCTTCATCGTCTCTGCCAAGTTCACAGTAGTCCCCCAGATAGCACGGATTTCATCTGGTTCATCCGAAGGCGCAGCGGGTGCTGAGAGATGTGGTGCAGATGATGCAGGTATGGAGAGGTGAGTTCCATCTGAGTTGAGGTTATCATTGAGATCATTGTTATAATCGCCACGCCTCGATCGCCGTGCGGTTGGTGTTAAAGAAAGGGAAGAGTGAATGTCCCCGCGACGGTTCTTGACAGGCGTAGCAAGAGCAGCAGCTGGACTCCTGACGTATGATCAGCCAAATAGACAAATATCTCAACAAAAGCAGCTCACGAAGGAAAGGCAAGAGGCTCAGAGTCTGGAAAGGCTGGATCAGAGTCGATCGCGACCCTCCTCCGAGGAGTCTTAACAGGCGAAGAACTTGGGAATGCGAGAGGGGAGCTTCCGGCTAGAATAAAATTGAATGGCAGTCAATTATACATTAAGCAAGCACTCACGAGCAAAGAGTGGTGTTCGTGGTGCTCGCCGAGGAGTGCTCATCCCAAGGGCCCGTCTGGCGGCGATACCACTCATAGGCGTAGCCGCAACGCTGTTAGCATATCTTTGTCGTGCAGGAGTGCCTGCAGCAGAAGGTGTTCCCGGTAGAAAGAGACGCTGGGGCGGAGGAGCTATGGATAGTGATTGATCGATGGTGCCATCCTGAGGAGGCCCGTCCATCTCGATGTCATCGATGTCCGACGTTGGAAAATCAACTCTTGGAGGAGACGACATTCTGAAAAGTAAGATGTAGTTGAGTCGTCTACTACGTTGAAGTAATTGGATGAAAGTTTGCGAAGCTGGACGCGTCGCGACGCGTCAATTGTGTCTTCTTCAGGGCAGGTCAAAGCCCGTCCACAACCAAACTTACAAGACTTATGGCGTTCCTTGAACTTCAATCAATTCAGTCCATATGGCAGTCGACACAGATTTAGAAGATGTCAATCAGGCGAGTCCCGCGCAAATGTCTATCGAAATGTCTATTGATTTTGATTGTCAGACCACAGTCTATATCCCATTCAATGATTCTGGTAGCATAAATATACTTTCTATCCGTGAAATTTAGCTGAAATAGATGACACAGACGATGCAGACATCGATGCAACACCGCCTTCCCTGTTCCCCGAGCGAGATTTCCACCAAGGATGTCAGCTTCGCTTTCAAGCATGCATAGCAGCCTGGGGCAAATGTTTGAAGAGGATGCAGGTGTGTGTTTCACTCGTTCTTCCTTTCGAGTCTCACATAAACAGGAACTCATCCACTCACTGCATATGCCAGTCGTGGAGAGTGTTGTCGAGCAAGTGAAGAAGTCTTATACGGATGAGCTTCCGGGACTACCGTACCCCGAGTTGCCAGTCATATCCGTCACATGTACGTTTGCTTGTTCGAGTTGAATTACTGCCCTCCAATTCTTATTCTGACAGCATCCAGCACGTCATCTTCTCTCTTCGACGAGATTTCCTTCCGACTAGAGGAAAGCACAGACGAGCTTTTCGAGGACACAAATAATCATTTTGTGACACACGTCTTTCCAAACGATTGCACAACTATTACAGGAACTATGAAGACAATCGTGTCAGGTTTTGTATCCCGATCTCCTACTGGAGGACAAGGTATTTACGCACGACTCTTTGGCCATCCAGTTCATTGATTGATGTTTTAATACCCTCAGACATAAAACGCAAGCCATCTACCTCCCTAGCAGCATACGATATCGCTCTCCTTGAGGCATGGTATGGAAGCGTATGTGATGCGCGAGGTAAGGGGCTTTAATAATCTTTTTCCTGCTGTTCACTGAGTGAAATTAAAAGATAATCTGCACCACAGATCACGTCTGGTAGTTATAATGCATGACTTCGAACAATTAGAGCCTCAGGTAGTTCAAGACATGTTTGAAATTTGCAGGTCAGACAGCTCTTGTTAATGTCTGTCTTCTTATCAAATATTCCTTAGCTCACACATTCCGCGCTTACCACTGGTATTTATCCTCGCGCTGGCTTCGCCCCCTTCCCCGTCTTATATTCGTGCTACATACCCTCACACTATGCTGGCACTGCTGCGAGTGAGAGACTACCCTTTCCCGCTAGCTGAAAAATCACTGCACAACATATTATTGGAGGTTTGTCAAATCTCGAAGTCGCCATGAAGACACTCACAGAATCTTTCAAGACATTTTTTGATCCTACGTTCGAGCCAGAAATTATGATTGGCCCGACAATTATCGACTTCGCAGTCGAGTTTTTTACTCGGCACAGCTCATCACTTGACGGTTTATTATCCATACTTCAAGTATGCTATTCCTTCCTGCAATGGTCCATAATTAATGCAAGCAATAGCTGGCTCACATGAAACATTTTGAAGAACCCCTCAGTGTCCTCGCCCCTGCTCAAGCGCTAGGACGGTCCAAAGATGCTGCTAAAGTGCTCCTCACGCCTGATGCTTTCCCCTTCCTCGATGCCCTTTTTGCTCGGGTGCACGAATCGACGCTCATTACGCCTGTAGAACATGCTACCAGTTGGCGAAGTGCCACTGTTGATTCGCTCCTATCTTCAGTAGAGACTGCACGTGATGCTTTCCGAATGCGCGCGAAGCTGCTCCGTGTAGCATTTCGACTTTTGCTCCGTGTCCGACAATTTATGCTGGTGCATGGGCATAAGACCGTTCAGGATGATCAAACGGTGCCCGATTTGATGTGCCTGGCGTTGCGAGGACGTCTGGGCAGTGTATACGGTGATTTGTGTTCTATGGTTAGGTGTGTGAATTTTGATTGCACTCTCGACGGGGGCGTCTGATTGAGCTGTTGCTGATCTCTGTAGGAAGCTGGCCGCAGCACAACTTGAAGACTTTGTTCGGGTAGTACACGATTTCTTCGAGGATGTTCCGGAGGACGTAAAAGCGGAGGAAGACGAAGTCATTTCGCGAGTGGAAACAGCTTATAATATGCTTGGTCGGGGTACAAGCGCACAGGACATATCCAGTCCGCTCGGGAACTGGCTGTCAGAGTATTTTAAGTGTGCACCGCAGTTATCATTGCGGTTGATTGATCTAAACTTTGTGATCATCAGGTCACGCATAGTTGCCCTGGAAGATGCTCCGTTATGGGACATCTGGTATACCGGCTCGACACCATTTCCGTCTGAGGTACTCAACAACTAAATCTTACTGTTTTTAAATGGACGCAAGCTAATTCGCTCCCTCTTTTTTTGTCACAGCTGATCAATCCATCGCCTCGTGCCTCTATCCTCGCGGGATTGATACATCCCCGGGACTACGTCTCTCCCGGACAATGGAGTAGGGATGACGAGGATGATGACCTGCCTGACATAAGTATCCTATTCAAGGGCTATCTGGAAAGCGCGAAGATGATTAATGTCTATGACTGGTTTGAGTCATTCTTGGTCTTCTTGGAAGCTCGGAAGCGGCGTGTTGGAAATACTCGTATTCCTGATGGTGCGAATGGAACCTCTAGGTCGCCATCAAGGAAGAAGGGAAAACAGAAGCAGGTGGAGGACGAGGTCGTTGATGAGGATGCGGGAGAAGGTGAGGAGGAATGGCTCGTGGAGGTACAAGCGCGGTTCATCCGCGCCCTTCAGGAACTAGATTACCTCGGATTCATCAAGCATACTGGGAGAAAAGCAGACCATGTCATGCGGACTGTTTTCGACTCTCCGGAATGATCGAGTGGGTACTAAATATTGTGTTTATTCTGATATTTATATTTATATGGCTATGTTAAGCTCAGGTTGCTGTAGAAGTTGCGCTGACATCGTACTCAATACGATGAGTTTACAATTATTTCATGCGGTGCGCACGGGATGTCAGACAAGATTGAAGACTTTTTTAGCACCAAAACTACTTGATTCAGGCATGCGTATGTTGTTCTGTGTATTGTGTGCCCGGCATCAGCCGGTATCGAGTTTTCTGCGATTGACCGTTTACGTTGACCATCATGATCACCTCACTGAAGCCGTCAACAAGATACGTCGAACACGATATTCTTACCCTCACAGGGCTGCTCAGAGCCGACCCCCTGTCAGCGAAATGCGTCAGTTCATCACCGAGGGCGCGTATTCACAAGCAACTCGAAGAAAGGCGTGAATCCGCCACTAATGAACAGTGAGACCTCGTAAGATCTCCATCGCGCGTCGCCGTCGCGACCGTCGCGTCAGATTGTGTCTTGGTGGTTTGTATCATGCAGATTTTAAATTTAAACGCTGAATCTGCCAAACATAGTTCGTGAGTCATAGTAGGGCTGTTCAGCTAAAATTCTCCCAACTGCAAGTGTAGCCTTCCGTGCGCTCACAGTATGCGAAGTATGAGTGCCATTATTATCATCGAATTATTATTGGCTAATGAGAGTGTGGCATGTACAGAGTATTCGGGTGCCATAGCCAGGCACAGGAGATAATCGGGACAGCAGGCGGTTGCTCTGAGTCTTTTTTCCTCTCAAGTCTCAAAAAGTTCGAACTCCGTTGACTGTCTCCCGTCACCTTGCAACTCTTTCGTTTTGACTTTAAGTATCAATCTACACATACCCTGCTTTTCACAAGCACCCCACACTCTCTTCAATAACCTTCATTCCCCACAGTAGCAAGCAATGTTCAGCAAGGCTGTCATTTCCCTCGTTCTCGCTGCCTCCGCGCTCGCCAACGTCTTCGTGCGTATTCGTTCGTGGATTATTTGTCGTTGAATTGATCTGATTTACCTGGTTTCATAGATCACCTCCCCTGTGGCATCTACCACGTTTACTGCTGGTCAGCAGGCGACTATCACATGGCAAGACAATGGCATGACTCCAAGCCTCACCTCTTTCGGCGCTTCTCTCGTTGGTATCTACACTGGCAATGCCAACCAACAGGTCAGTTATCAGTCTGAAGTAAATGAGATATTAGTCTTATTTTTGCCAGACATTGCTTCAAACTGTTAGCCCTAGCGTTGATGTGTCGACCACTTCATCGGTTGTTTTCACGCCCGATGGGACCATTGGACCCGACAGCAGTGAATAGTAAGAGACCCGCCCTGTCTTATTCACAGCCAGGTCGATTAATTTTTTTATAGCTTTGTTCGCTTCACGTCAATCAACCTGAAAGATGCTACGAACTCTCAATTCCCCGCGGAGGCCTTCTCTGCTAAATTCACGTGAGTAATTTCCATGTCTCATCGAAGATTACTCACCATGTGCGTCACAGAATGACTGGCATGACCGGAACGTTCAACTCCACTGTCCAAGCTGAGATCAACGGGCAATCGACAGCACCCATTGGCGCGACTGCGACTTCGACTTCGACTTCTAGCGCTTCGGGAACTATGAAAACCGTTTCCATGACCTCCACCACTGCCTCTGCCTCCGGCTCAAAAACATCCACTTCAACTTCAGCCACTGCTACCAAGACCGGCGCCGCTGGCAAGGTTGGTGTCACTGGTATCACATGCTTTGTCGGCACTGCTGCATCTCTCCTGGGGGCAATGCTTCTGTGATCATCTAAACTTGATTTGCCTTCTCATCTTGGGCTATTTTCGTTCGATGTTTCATAGCATCATTTGGATATCGATGGACTCATTTGCTCTGATGTGATGTTCTTGACCAGATGTAGTGTGGCAGTAGAGTATTTATATAATGGGAATGGAACAACTAATTTCGATTGCTAATTCCTATGCGCGCGTGTGTAAGAGAACGACTGGTGAACACTATGCATGGAGGGTACTGGGTCTGACTACCAACATCAATATACTCAAAGGAATTCATAAAAGTATCAGTCATGCTGCAAGAGGCTGATGCTGGGCTAGTATGAAGTGAACATACATAACCGTCACTGCCTTCTGGTGGCCCCGTTGGATTCCAAGTGCCAACTGCGTTGCAATGAAGCAAAGTGAACTGTGCAGCGCAACTGAAAGAATCTCCACCAGCCTCGCGGTGGTGTTTGGCGGACAAAAAAATAGGCCTGTATACTGACGCTGCACCTAGCCACCACGAGGAGCTCCCCTACCTCTGCCACGCCCTCTCCTCGGCGCCCCCCCTTTGCCAATATGCGGATCAGCAGCAGGACTTTCAGGAACACGATTGGGCTGAGGGCGTTGCATAATCGTAGGGTTCCCAGGAGTGTGTCCATCCCCGCGCTGCAGGATACCAGGAATACCGGGGCTGGGAGAAGACGATGTAAAGGTATCCTTAGATTTGCCCGAGATATCTTTTTGCACAGCCTCGCTTGCGGGAGCTGGTTGGGCATCTTTCTCGCGTTTCTGAATCTTTCCTCCGCTGGGGCCGACCGCGCCATTTAACGCGGCCTCGAAGTGTCGCCCCAGACCAACGACTGGACGTCCCCTGCGACTATTTGCGGGTGGTGCGGCCTCTGCATTAGCGGGAGTAGGTTGTACCGCTGGTTTAGGAAGGAGAGGCGCAGCAAGCAGTTTAGGCGCCTGCTGGCGACTCTGTGAGGGACGGCGTTGCCGAGGAACAGCAGGTGCTTGTGGAGGGGGCTTGGGAGGCAGATTAGCATGCCCTGCAGAGGCGCCTTTCGCTGCGGAAGGAATCGTTTGCACGATCTGAGCAGGTGTGCTAGTTTGCTGTGCTGCCGCGGCTGCAGCAGCGGCTTTCTTCGCCTTGCGGCTGAGGGGAGCAGCAGGTTTGACTTCGGGCTGTTTCTGCGATGCTGCAATGGGGGCAGCAGCTTTCTTCTTGACCTCTTCTTTCCTGATAGTAGATGCGGCGGAAGTGTCCTTGTAGTGTGCATGGTTACGGAGAATAGCTTCCTTGTCCTTCTGAGCTGACTTCTCTGCCTTCAGCGCTTCAAGGAGAGGCGTAGTTTTTGGCGCGGCGGGTGGTTGAGATGCTGCAACTGCTCATAAAACTGACATCAGAAATATAATTTTACTAGACATCACGCGATCCTTACTCAATGCTTCAAGGGACACGTGCTCGGACTTCTCAGTGTTGTTGAGCGTTTCGAAGAAAGAAATGTAATCTTCGTCTATAAATCATTTGAGCATGATGGGAATTTCATCCCTGATCCAACCGCACCTTTATCTATCGTTGCATTTCTTGCATCGGCCTTTTTTTTCTCGGAGGGTATTTTCTGAAACGGAGCAAACTCCACTACTGCTTGAGACTCATTGCCTGCAGCAAAGATCACTCGACTGCAACTGCGCTTTGCTCAATTATCACAAACCTGCCTTGTCCCTGAAGAGATGACCATCGTATTCACGGCTGAACATCGCAAGCACCTCCTCATTCTTGAATGCAATGTACGCCCGCGAAGGGACATTCTCCTGGTTTGCCCTGCCAACACGCCGCAGTACTGAGTTAGTCACTCACGCCGCAAGCATACAGTAATAGAACACACCTCTTGCGCAACTTCCCGGCATGATACACTTTCCAACTGACAGAGTCATCCGTGACCCATGTTTGAACGCTCTGCCAGAATATCTCCTCGGGGAGATTGGGTGGTAGGCGGCGCACGACGGTTTTCAGGCGTTCAGTTGCATTAGCTGGGGCCTGGGGCTTGAGATCCTTCTGCTTCTGCTTAGCTTGATTGCGCTTGGGTTCTGCAACGGACATCGAACTGCAACGGCGCTTGCATACGAGGGGTGGTATCTGTAGCTAGAGAGCGGGTATAGGCTTATTGTGGTAATTTACTCTCACTCTACTTACTGTAGTAATCTCGATCGAACATTGACTTGACGAAAGAATCCAAACTTGCTGATCAGACAGACTACTCCTCAGACGATGTACAGTCGCATGTTCCTCACCATCCGATCCCCCATCGATGGCTGGTTACTGCCCAAGTTGTATGCGTTGCCGACCTATCACCTTGCGCAACTTGAATGCGCATTGCCGAGCGGGTTTGGATTTTTTACTCAAGATCCGGGCTGTCCGTAGACCGTCACACATAGTGAGCATGCAATGTAGTCTTAGCCTTTTCTTTGCGTGTCCGGTTCTTTTACTTAAATATTCATGCGTCAAACGCAGAATGGCCCACTGACACTCTCATCACACCGATCCAGGCGATGAACATGATATTATCCAAGAATAGAAGGTCGACAGTCGAAGGCAAGGAAGTATATACCTAAGAGTTTCCCAGTGTGTTGACTCTAACATAGAACGATCCGAACGCTAAGCGCGCCTCTTCTGATACCAAGGGGTCGCAGGATGTCAACTTGAGCCAATTGCTAGGCGCCATTATAGCTACCATCAACCCTATAGAAGACCTGGTTCGCGTCGACCTGGCGAAAGACAGCCTCGAAACTATCGCGAGCATCCTTTAGCTATTGTGTACTTTATCCTTAGGTCTGTACAGTCAGTCTGATTTCTTAGCGACAGTCATCAGGAAAGTCTTTATAAGGGCGACCAAGGAATCTACCATAGATAATCTGTGATAATCTTTGTGGTGTTCTTTATCGCAGCTTAAATTGCGAGCAGAACGGTTTCCCCCATCAAAGTCTTTCATCGCTGACATACCGGTAGGCTGGACCCCTCATTGGCGTTACAATACTTTCTACACACTGCAACATTGACGTGGCCGTTTATTATGCATGGTCCGGTGTTCACAATCATCCTTCCAAAGCATTTCTAACCTCAACCAACAGGCTTGACGCCCTCATCTAGCGTTTCGAAGAGCCTTCCTGCATCAGGTCCTCTGGGATGCCATGCACCGTCCATTGTAATGACCCAACACCCCACTCAAACGCAGTCACAACTGACATCGTGAGGCGTCAGACCCAAATAATGCCAATGTACCTACAGACACTGGCACGCTCGAGCAACTACAAGCGCGTTTGTTTTGGCGCTTACGGCTGCGCAGGCTATTGTCCCGCTCAGGGGATCCATCGTATTCACCCTTGATGTGCTCGAGCCTAGTAGTGTTTGTGGCTGGAATGTGTTGGGCAAATGTGTGAGCAATGGAATGATCATCTTCATAGCAAGGATGGTCCATAAATAAAAGGATATGATTTCTTAGTACCAGATCAGTAACTCAACGAAGCTCCATACATGATCGTAATTCGCATGTTCCGTTTGACAGAGTACCTGACATGTGGTTGTGCTACACGTCACCGCCAGTTGATTCGTGAGTGGGATCCTGGAAAGCAATTGTAGTTATGCCAGTTCCTGCCTCGGAGTTGGCCACAAGTTTAGCATGATATTGTCGAATGCTTAGGATGAGGCGGGGGCCCAGTATGAACATTTGCACGGGCAAGAAAATTTGGAGAATGCCAAGGTAAATTTTGGCCCCCACAGAAGTTGAGTTCTATAGAAATGATAAGTGGTCAAATGCAGATGTCAGTCACAGATTGGCATACCGAGATCTTTGGAGACATAAAGCCCATGATCAAGCAAGAAACAGCAGCAAAGCTAGCACGGTCGGAATGTCAGCAGAGCGAAGATATTTAGATCTAAATTACGAGCTCACAAGGCAAAGTAAAGCACATGAGTTTTTATTAACACTGTAAAACAGTCCCCAATGGTTCGTCCTGTTGATCTGAATCGCTGCAATTCACAGATGTGTTTTACAGCAACCCTAAGTGCAAGAGACAGTGCAAGGACCTCCCACACACTGCCAAGTATCCAAGTTGCCGCTACCAGCCTAGCTGAGTCGAACACCCCCATGTTGACACATTGATAGGTACCAGAGAGGGCGAACTCCTCTGTGATAGATCCCATGAGCATGATGTGTTTAAGACATTTATTTACAATGAAAGCCTACCATATGAATTATGGCTGTTTTGTATGACTACAATTACTACATTGGTGATCATGAGAGCCAGGAAGACTACAACAAGAAAGGTGAGCATGATTATGGATCGCTGATACATGGCATGCAGCCGAATAATCATAATGACTTGTGTAATATGTTTGTCAAGTCAAGCATTGAGGTACTGCACCTAAAGTAGCTCACCACCCAGTATAGCATTTTCGACCACAGAGATACCCGATTGTGCGATGAAAATGATATTACCTATGAAGAAACACAGTTGATGATGAGGCTTGGAGTACTAAATGATTTAAATGAACTCACAGCTACTGCAGTCATTAGGTCGAACCAACAAGCTGATCTGGAATCTCACTCACCCCTTGATAGGGGTACAGTGAATTGAATAGGAATGACAAGATTATCGGTGCACAATAACTCACTAAATCAGTCAACGAGACGGATGGAAAATTCCCTGCATGCAACCAGTTAGAATAAATTATCAGTGTATTCGAGAAAACATACCCAGAATGGTGATGCTAATTGTGAGAGATGACTTATTAGCGCAGTGTCAGCTTGTTAGCCTTGTGAACGTACAAAGAGTATGATATTCCACCATAGCGCACCTGAAATATTTTTGGAGTCAGCACAATTTGTCAGCTGTACTTATAGTATTGCTTACACAGAGGTACAGAACCGTCATAACGGAAAAATCGTGCTTCTGCCCCATATTGACTTATTGTGTTATCCATCTGATACAGGATGCTGCTCACCCAGACTAGCTCGAGCTGTAAAATCATTCTTAGTGAGATGGCTGCTCCAGTAATGTACCAACCAACCTCTTGTCCGAACATCAGTGCTGGAGCATATCATATGAACATCAGCACTTTAACGATTCCTTAGTTAAGAATTATCTTGCTCACCCCAATCGTATACCAGCATAGTGGATGAGGCTACTGCAAAACCACAGTCGAAAAAGATAGAGTGAGACATCACCGACACCATTCAGTTGGCTCATCACGAACCTGTAACATAGCTGGTCCCCAGATTGAAATCGATTAGCGGCCACCAACTAGGATCGTTTGAGACTAGGGTCATGTTCAAGGGATTGCTAGTGATTGCCAATGGACTTGATGTGCGCATGATATAGCGATGCCGCTCATACTAAATATACCACAATGACATTCCGTGGGGTGTCATCGATATTTTGCATGATGATCAACGTGATGGCACCCAGGCCTGCCACAAGCCTGTCATCAGAGCCGGGGAAAGGCTGTAGCGAGAAGGCCTTGATGAAGAGCGAATGACTGCACTCTTCGAAGTTCCAGTCGCAGTCACAAATAAAACATCGCACCCAGTTGACTAGATTCGTGATGGAAGTGATCATTCGGATGATGTCAAAGCAAGTCAAAAGGGATAATTCAGGACACGCCGGAAAAGTCTGAAGTCCAGATGGCAGCGGCAATATCAGAGTGCATCCGAGTCACTGCGGCTTAGCCGCTTTACGTTTCTGCACACGGCCGCCACCAGCAGCGTCGGACTTGTTGATCCTCCTTCGCGGTGTATATGGCAAGCTTGTAAAGCTGCTCTCTTGCCTATGAATGCATGGCGGTGCAAGCTCATTTATGAGGCTTCCCGGACCCCACTAGATGGCGAAGGGGTTGCGTGCTAAATTGTGCAATACTCCACGAGCAGCTGCCATTTGGCTGGGTCTGCCTTTGAGTACACTGGACCGTCACAACCCTGGGTACCGAAGAGTCGGGTGGAGATTCAAAGTGCCCGCAGATATGTCTAAAGATAGAGAGCCCATGCCAGTGTGTAGTCTGATGTCTCTTTTCGGCGTCAGATGCTCGACAGGATTATCAGGATACAGAGTCATAGGTACTTTCACTAAATCAAACAAAATATAACACACCCCTGACGTCGACCAGTTGATAGCTATGAAAGCATCGACAAGCAAATGTATGAAAACTGTCAAGAATAATATAATAAAGTGTCAGGTATCGCCATCGGCAAGTCATCAAAACGTCTCTGGGAGGGTATTGAAAGAGAATAAAGGTATCGTAATCACAGCCCTCTAACCCTCTACACCACCAACACTTTAGAATACAAGAGCACCAGCTAAGGCGAGAACAAGACCACCAGCCAACGAGGTTGAAGTGCCGGCGCGGATGGCAGCGCCGGATGCGGTAGACGACGGGGTCGCGCTAGTAGCAGAGCTACTGTGGCTGCTTGTGCTAGAGGAAACAGAAGATGGCATGGAGGGGGTGCTTGTACCAGTGGGTGTAGTTGACGCGGTAGTGCTACTTGACGTGAAGCTACTTGCAATGACAGTAGATGTGATAACTGACCCAGTGCTAGAACCACCTGTAGAGGTAGAATTAGCTGCTGAGGTCGAAGATCCAACTGTGGTAGGGATTCCAGTCGAGCTACCTCCAAATGACGAAGATCCAACTACAGTAGAACTGCCTGCAAATGTCGAAGATCCAGATGTGGAAGCGCTGCCAGAGGTGGAACTACCTGAACCAGAACTTCCAGTCATACCGTCAAGGCTGTAAGGAGCATTGTCATCGATATGATATATTGAACAGAGGAAAGGGTGCTAACCTAAAAGTACCAGACCAGCCCTGGTAGCTGCTACTGGTTGAGGTGAACACCAGGTAGCTACGTGATCATTAGATGCAACTCATGTTGATATGAAGGCTGAACACACTAGCCGCCATTGTCGCCGGCAGATGGGTTAGGCTGTACAATTATGCTCGGTAATTGAAGAAGTGATGAATATGAAATGAAAGACACGTACAGTGAACGAGAAGGAATGCGTGTCCGCAACGTTGACGGATGTAAGCGACTGCGCGAGGACCTGCGAGACGACATGCGTGAGTCAAATCTACTGGAACTGGAACTTCTTTACCATCTCGCCGTTGTACAAACCGACAGTGCATTCTCCAATGTCGCTCAAGAGAGGGCTCTGACCGTCGTCAACCCACTCCACCTGGCAGGACTGACCTGCATGGCAAACGGTCGATTGTACCGGGTTCGTCACCTATTTGAAACCAAAAAAAGTCAGAAAAAAAAACAGAATGGTGCGACAACTGACATAGACAGAGGCTTGAACAAATGCAAGACGCGTAGAAACAAGGAGAGCGAGAGAAACAAGAGTCTTGAAAGCGGACATCGTGAAAGGGGCTTGAATTAGGATCTTGGTACTTAGTACAGACAAATTTTTTTTGGAGCTGGGGGGATACAAAAGCAAAAGCTGAGAGAGCGTAATGAAAGAACGTTGAATTTATGGGCTCAGGGAAGCGAGCAACGTTGCAACCGTGAATGGGATAGGCGTTGACAATTGCACAAAGAATTTAAGACGGGTTCCATTTCTGTAATTACGTATGACTTACTCGCAAAAGTTGATCTTCTCACGTTGAATTCCGTTTCATTTGATTTCCCAGTTTCGAACGGAATCCTTTACATTGAAGCCTTGAGGTGCCTTGAGGTCATGATGCGGTATACTAACTCCGTTCAGGATAAGTAGTTGACGATGAGTCGGTCTCGGCGTTCCTGCTCAAGTGGTTGACCATGACGGTCTCGAGCACTAGCTTGGCGAGCCTCAGAGGATTGCAACAATCAACGTGCAATTCATATCCGATCAGCGAGCTCCTCATCATCTCCTAGAAGTTGACCTCAGGGTCTCCATGAGGATCCAGCACCAGTGAGTAGCATCCTTTTTTTTCATGTCAAGGCAACCAAAGCCCTCTTTCACCGCTTCAATGATGGATTGAGAGTTACGCCAGGTGTACTGCCATCTAAATGCCATCCAACCCTACTGGCTACGCATTATACCCGAAAGCGATAAGAAAGGGAGTCGAATTCTTACAGATTTCTACCTGCTCCATGACACGTCATATCCGTGAGGACTTGTGTATGCGTTGATGTCGCTAATGCTCCGAAACATACCTCGGTACCACATAACAACAACCCACCCGGCGTGACGAACTCATGAGGTCCAGCACATCAATCGGTGCTTCGCGAAGTCGACCCTTCCTGGACCTTTTCATTGACATGATCTACTCAGCCTCTGAAAGCGTTGGCCTAACACAACACGGGGATTGTTGTCAACGTGTGTCCAAGCCGTCGAACGTTTCAACGCAAAATCTGGTTCCATTTGACATGAATCATGACTTCAACGGCAGAACAGTGTAAGTGACGTTGTCAGGTTAATGGCCGCAGTTCTCAGGCGGCATCTGGTATATGGCACTTTACCGATCATCATTCGGCATATATGTACAACCTCTGACATGCCGTGAAACATGCTTGCGAATCTAAGCCGATTACTGGTTTCGGAAGGAAGACACGATTTCCCAATACATACATGCTGCAGCTGTCACGTCAGGGAGAGTACTGGTCAGGTGGGTCAGATGTAGACGGGCGTGATAATTGCTAAACATTAAGTATATAATAGGCGATTCCTTGGAGCCTTTCTCTCAATCACTCCCCGCGGTGTCGACGGAGACTGAAGTCACATCAGAATGTATCTTATCTGGAAGGCGGAGTCTCCCGTCGATGCGAGTGCAGTATCTTCATCTCAATGTCGTTTTGTATAACCTGCCACCGACCTCTGACAATTTACGTGGTAACCTCAGCACTCTGACTGTTGACACTTATCGATCACTTTTCAAGTTTTTAGCCTTCCACGATCTGTCTTCAACCGTCCTTTTCTTTCGGGACCCAATCGAGGACCTTCTAAGCTCTAGTCATCGGATCGCCACTGCGTGGCTCATCAATATTTTACAAGAGCATACACATGGGGCGGAACTGGCGCAGGTAATGGAGGACGGGACCACAAGGTTTCGATTCCCAGCATGGGGGATCCGACCGGCTCTACCTACGATTTTCTGCGTTCGAACTTCGGAGCCAAGATCGCAACCAGCAGTAACCATGGATAGTGGGTTGACGTCAGGAGACAGATGGTAATCATCGACTAACGGACATGAATATAGAGCGAACTTCCCATTCCTGCAACCTCTCATTGAATTCCCTGCTCCAACCAATATAAATATGGTCTACATGTTGTGTTGTTACAAGTTAATAGCCGACACAATGGACAAGAAAGACGGCGGTTCGGATGCATTGCGGCGACAGGGTAATTGTGGCCTCAGTGGCATAATGAACTGGTACATCGTAGAATAAAAAGAGTGCGACATCGAGGTTATCCTGACCATCAAAAGTCCTCTCCAACGACTCTCGCATAACGCATAACCCTCGTACACTATGTCAACTACCCCAATACCAACGAGAGGTTCTGGTGATCTGTCCCAGGTATATGCCGACGACCGGTCGGACAAGGAAGTCTTTCTGCAGGCCACTGGGCTACACAAAGACTCTGACCGCAGTAATCCTGGCAGACACACCCTCATCTACTGGGTGAACGCCGCTCTTAGCGGCGGTATTGAAGTCTGGGATATCACCCAGCTGGAGATGCATGGGCACTGGTATCAATACCATTACCCCAATGCCCTCAAAGTCAACACAAAGGAACGCTCACGCAACCAGACAATATCCTTGGGAATATTCACATCGGAGCAGCGCGAGCAACTGCTTGAGCTCGCAGCGGATGTAGAATATGATCAAGTCACCACCGAAAGTCGCGTCTGGATGCGTGACCTCCTCGCGAAAATGGTGCAAGAAAAGCTCATCTCCCATCGTTTATTCAATACCATCCGAGAAGATGTGCCTCTTCCTTCTGCATGAGAAGGTCAGAGTTGCGGAATTTGGTTTTCCCGCAAATGAACTCAAGGTTCCTTGATTGTTGACAGGATATACTTATATACCATTTGATATAAGTATGCAAGATTGGACTGCCCATGACAATCTCATTATACCAGACTCGTCAGCACTTTGAACCCTGGATATGTATCGTACTGCTTAGTAGTTTATTTTAACATCTATGTACTTATGATGTATGCATTTATGTATTATTTATATATACCCGAGCCCAGTTCTCCCTGTTGTTAGAACGAAGTAGTAAGTTGCAAGTTGCCAGTACTAGTCTTGTGCCAGTCCATCTTTAGGCTCCATGAATGGAGTGGTCCCTCACAACATATACTCATGTATTGATCAAATCAGTTTTCAAGAATCATCAAAGTTGACATCAGATTTCTGCCCGTGATCAATCGATCACCGATGGCAAAAACAGTGGACAAATCCGGACTCGAACCGGAGACCCCCCGCATGCTAAGCGGATGTGATAACCAGCTACACCATATGCCCTGCGGACAGAAGGCACTTCATTGCTCTGATAACGCTGATCTGACCCCTCGGACTTATTTCATTGATTTCATGGTGAAGTTCTTGAGTCTCAGATTTCAATCAACTTGAACAACGTCCAACGATGGCTGACACGATGATGATCAAAATTGTATTCAGCGGTGGACTCGAGCTGCTATTTGGCAACGAGCGGAATCAATCGGTTCTCATCCCTCCATTTGTTCCATCTGATAATTCCACGCACTCTTCACTGTCCTCATCTTCATCCACTCCCTCATCATACAACGATACTCGTTCCACGGGAGAGACGAAGGCAGCAGACCTGGAGTACTTGATTTATCACCTTCGTGATCATTTACTCAAAGAGCGCCCGGAATTGTTCATGGAGAACGGGACGATGTACGTTGTCTCTGTTTCAACTGAATATCTACCTCATAGTCTCTCTAGCCGCCCAGGGATCCTTGTGCTGATTAACAACACGGACTGGGAGCTTGAAGGGGAAGGTTCCTACCAACTTTGCAATAACGACGAGATCGTTTTCATCTCAACTCTACATGGTGGATGAGGAAATTCGTGTAGCATCGAGAGAACCACGAGCTATGTTCGTGACGTCGGGTTGAGGATAAATAAGGACCTCTTATGGCTGAACATCCCCCTAGCAATAATCGGTAGGGGGCCCACTACTATAAAGGTGGACGAAACGCATTGCTTCGCACCCCCAGCTCACAATAGTACGCATATCGTCATGTACATCGCCTACTAGATGTGGGCTACAAACGCACTTCCTGTCAGGAATATAGCAACACATGAGGGTGAGAGAACTGGCTAGCGGGCTCGAATGGCCGCCTGAAGGTAAATGCCTTGTAACACATACATCAGTCTATAATCACAAGAGAGAACGAGATGATCACATACATAGTTGAACCGCTAGACCTTTATCGTTCTGGCCTGCTGGACATATTTCTGCATGAGCATAACCGCCTTCTTGAGGTTCTGGCTCATCTTTGCTGAGGTAGGAATGACATCGAGTATGCGCTCCCCATCCGGAGTCTTCACGACCATCTCCGATTTGACGTACTCATCGAGCCTCCTCAGCTTTTCACGCGCCGCCTCCACCGTGCCCTGATCGCCTTCGCCACCTAACAAGTCCGCTTTGTTCGCTATAACCATACGAGCTTTATCACTCATTCCTGGTTGGTATTTCTCTAGCTCATCTTTCAGATCTCTAAGCTCATTCCACGGTTCTGGGCGAGACAAGTCCACAACATAGACGAGTGCGAGGGATCGTTCCATTGAGCGCAGGAAGGAATGACCCAGGCCAACATTTTCTGATGCACCGGATATGAGCCCAGGATTGTCCGCAACAGTGAAGCGAAAAGTCTCATGAACGTCAAAGTCGTGACCTGGTTCTATGTCAGGTCGGGGGAAATCTAAGTGCAGTTCTTCGGAATTTTCTATGTCGGAAAGTTCGCGCTCCCGGAGGCGCTCCTCCTCAATAGCAGTTTCGTCGAAAACATTTTCACCCTGAAGGGCGCCTTCGAAGGTTCCGTCTTCTGCTACACGAATTACACCAACGATAGGGTTGAGTGTAGTAAACGCATAGCCAGCAACCTCGGTCTTCGCTCGACCGCCAGTCAATGCGCGAAGAAGAGTGCTCTTGCCTGCGTTCGGCATCCCGACAAGTCCAATATCCGCGAGAATCTTGAGTTCAAGGTATAACGTTAAACGCTCACCCTCGTGTCCCCGCGTCGCGAATTTGGGTGAACGGTTGACGGTTGATAAGAAATGCGGATTGCCCAACCCACCATTGCCGCCTCGCGCGACGATATGTCCCAGCCACTCCTGCTGGCCCATTCCAAGAGGTGCATCATCAGAAATCACGACTTCCTCTGTCTTGTCCAAGTCGAGATTGATGGGCGATAGCAACCTCTGTTTCCTAGCCCAGCGCCTGGCTCTCTCCTCGCGGTACAGAGCCGCCTCTGCCTGTTTGAACACATCACGATTGACATTTTCATCCGCATACCGCGGATAATGCACCCATCTGTGATCCCGAAGCTTCGCACGACGTTCCTCGGGACTGAGTCCCTCCAACGACTCCTCCTCCGCTTCCCATTCATCTTTCGTGCGCCGTGAGTCGCCTGGAAGAAGTTCGCGTATCACTGTGCCTAGAGGAACTTTTATGATCGTTGGCGGTGCGTTTTTGCCGTTCTGCCATATCCCTTGGCCATTTCCGCCTCCGGCGCCTCGTACACGTTTTGGGATGGATGAGAGAGTTGTGAGATTGGGTGTAGGGAGAATATAGACGTCGCCTCCACGTCCACCGCTACCACCTGAAGGAGGCCCCATGGGCTTCCATTTTTCTCGGTGGAAAGCAACGCATCCGTCGCCTCCATTGCCTGCATAATGTGAGTATGCATGAGTGAATTCAGACGTGTACGCACCTCCTCGGACGTTGATTATAAGGTTGTCGAGGAAGGATTGACCCTGCACGATGTTATTATCAGGTGGTACGCGTATACCTAAAAGTGCAGCTTACCCCTTGTCTTCGCTTCCACTCTGTCTTTCGTTTCCGTCGAAGGAGATCCTGCAAATCCTCTTGTGTCTCTATAGCAGCATTCGAAGCTTCCTGACGCGCTGCGCCACTGCAATAAAATCGCCGTCTCTGTCTGGAGAGAGACTTGCAGAGTGGCCTTAACATACAAGCGGTGGGTTTTAAAGTGAAAGCCGGATGTGAAGAACAAGTAGTCTTACAAAGTTTAACAAACACTGAATAATGCCGTACTAGTACACTTCCGATTCCATATGATGTAGTCAAAATCAAGTCAATATATAGTACATGTGTTTACAATCGACAAAAGGCCATGCATGATGTTGCCTACACTAACAGTCCTTATAACTAACGTGCAAGCAAAATTGTAAGCTACAAGACATATACAAGTCTTCGACAAGAGTCAGAATCATCAGATCGAGGCACGTCTTTCAATGGCATCCTATCAGTCTGTTCACTTTCCTGATGTCAAACCTAATAAACGGCCTGGCGTCAGTGCATGCACAGACTCTTCTCGTGGTCGCCCTGTTTGTGACTCGTTCATTGAGCTTGACAAGGACGCCGGCTTTAGTGGCAGTTGTGGTGAGGTCACGAGCGTGGAGGTACTGATGCGCAACAATAGCGATGCAGCAGTTTCATCCTCTGGAGTGTACACTGGCGAGGACAATGTTGTATCACTGGGACTCCGTCGTGAACCAAACCCCGAAAAACAAGGTTGAATCTGTGTCCCCGATTGCGACAGGAATGTGCTCGGAGAGGGGAGGGTCAGAACAGGCGGGACTCCGAAGACGGAGGAGGAGCCCGTGAACGTTGCGGAAGTTGGAGGTGTTGGGAGTTGTTGTGACGGAGACTTTGAAGAGCTCGGAACTGGCCGGGAGGATGGTGACTGGGACGAAGTCAGGGCTCTCCGAGTCCTTTCTTGCGATGAATGTGGAAGCCAGGTAGAAATGGATGGCAAGCGTGAGGACGAATCATCACCAGACCCCACTTCAGTCCTCGCACTCTCTTCCTCCTCAACGTCTTGTTTTCTTCGCTTGGACCCTCTGGCGTCAGAAGAAGATTGGCGAATGCATTGCTTGCACCCATCTTCCTCGAGGCGCTTCACCTTCTCTGTCAGGTCCTGAAGATACGCCACCGTCCGCACCAGGATCTCAAGTTTGAATTCCTTTTCTCCTGCCTTCGACTTTCCTTTACCCTTCTTAGGTTCGTTGTCTTCATCCTCACCACTAGCCTCTGCAGCTTCATTGACTCGCTTGTATTCCGCAGGCACAAGCTCTCTTAATGCGGCCAGGGCATCGTTAATTTTGGTGCGCCTGGCTTTTTCAATGAGCGAGTGATTGATCTTCCGCTGAGCTTCACGTGCTCCGCGTGAAAGCGCCCCAGGTTTGCGACCGCGACGTTTGAGTTGTGATGCTGGAGGAGGAGTATCGTAGGCGTCATCTTCCGCCTGGTCATCGCTGGAAATTGGGCTAGACAGTCGACGATTGTCTGACTGTGGAGCTATAACAACAGCAGCGCCTGAGGTTGACCGCAAGCGCTTTGCCCTGCGCGGTGTGCTTTCGGCGTACATGTCCATCTCTGCTGGACCTTTGAGAGGTGCAATTGCAATGGGTCGGAAGAGATGCATATGACAGTTCATATTCGCATCCGCAAGGGCTTATGAACGACATGCGACACGTTTGTCAAGCGGTGATTGGCTGGCATTCCGGACCCCGTAACGGATGGACAGCATCACAATGGCCTGTGATGCTCCCTATACAACGTGCCTATAATTACGGGCAGTCCTTTCGAAATCCCTCGCACGACTAGTTGTGAGCGATCTGATTGGCCCTTCAAAAAACGCACGTGTGTCGAAGGGTTTAAGCGCTCACCTCTTTTCAACCTTTCATACAAGGAGCGTTTCCCAGCGACTCAGTGGCTGGCTACGTTGAGTGAAATTCGCTGGTGGAGCCACGAAGTGCCGAGCATGCAGTCCACGTACAATATCCGTTTACAGTGAGTCACGGATCCTCCTACGGGGGTTTCTGTCACTCGATATGTAATGGTACGTGAAATAGTGAAAGACTCGACGGAAAAAATCATCCAGCTGTCTGGAGAGAACCTACAGACCCTCACAGATGCCAGCTATCGCTCGTGCCGTTCCATCACTGATTCACTAGGGGTTCGCTGTGGGAACTTGGGACCTTGCCCCGCTACGAAAAGCCAGACAGCCGCGCTCCC
This sequence comes from Suillus weaverae, assembly GCA_016767475.1. Taxonomy (NCBI): domain Eukaryota; kingdom Fungi; phylum Basidiomycota; class Agaricomycetes; order Boletales; family Suillaceae; genus Suillus; species Suillus weaverae. The sequence goes on from MU179303.1 coordinate 893,417, forward strand.
TTGGTCAGTATCACGCGCCCGTAATAGGTAAGAGGACTTCGTGCACCTTCAAGTCATCGTGCCCGCACCGGACCTGATACTTTTCCACTTATAGGATTCGGAATGTCGTTCAGCCCATAGTACTAGTACTATCTGCTCCGAGTTTCCATCATTTAATTGTACTTTGCTCTGTCTTCGCTGTTGACTTTGGTCCTTCCTGTCTTGTTTGTCTCAATGGATTAGCAGCTTGCAGATGATGGTGTATCTGTCGAATCTGAGCCTGCTTCACACGAATAGTGATTCTCATTGTTCGATTGGTCTCAAGTTCTCTGAATAACAGGACCTGCATGGGACATACTTCTGCTGCCCAGGTATGTTAGCTTTCATTCTATGCAATATAATTTATTGATGGCATCTAGGATTTGATTGTGGTGCCACGATGCCCTCGTCGCACTTGCTCAACTGCGTGAAAAAAAGGGCGAAGACTCGCAAACGATGTCACTGAAGCCAGCATCATCTCGATTCTCCTGGACATTTTGATCTCCTCAGCGACGAAGACCTTCGATCAGATGCTACTGGGTCCGACAATGTCCAATCTATTCAAGTGTTGTCCTTTAATGAAGAATTGTCGTGTACAACTACTTCCTTAGCATCCACATTTTTTACAGAACCCACAATATCATTACTGTCGGACCTAGCTGAGACAGAGTGCCCCTCCAAGTCTTCACATCTCAGTGACAACAACGCGGTTTTACTCACCATGAACATGGGCTAATTTCTTACGAGGCTGAGCTCCTTCGTGGTTTACACTTCTGGCCCTCCAACTTGACAAGTCTAATATTTTTTTCCTGGCTCTCTACCATATAACTTTACCTTCGGACCGTCAATATCTACATGGAGAGTGGAGATGAGTAGTAATCTGGATTTTTATGTTGTGTATTGAATTCGGTAATGTTGTATACCTGTTGATATTGCAAAGGTGAGTTTGCCTGAAGTTGAACATAATTATCACTAATTTAGCATGCATATAGAATTCCTAGTGGGGCAGTAAAAAAGTCTCTCTAAACCACTAAGTTGTCTATATTATTGAAATTATCATAAATTACTAAGGGAAAGTTTGACATACTTAGCCTAAATTTGTAGCGGAGGGTTTTCCTGATGGCACACTCGATGATACAATATCTCGCTCGACAATGCGAGTCGCCATATGTATATATATTATAGTCTCATCTTTCTCCGGAAAATAACGTAAATATTGTTGCGCATATTTCCGTCGTTTTCCGGAGATGCGGTTAGGACTATTTCTCATTGGGAACGTTGGGCATTGGGCATTTTAACTTTGAGCCTATTAGATTGTAAGCATGGGTTTCCTGCAAGACGGGGCCCTAGTAGCTACTCTTGGCTCAACATCGTTCGTAGAGTAAACCGACCAACAACTCCACAACTCGATATCCTTTCAGAGAATTTTCATGCCGAAAAATCCACCACCTAGAGCACTTATCGCTAGCTACTTTCCGCAATCAATTGACCATCTGAAACATAGTGTTCGTGCAAAGCAGCCCATGAGCAGAGAGATATTTAATGACAAACAGTGCCACTGCAAATGATACACCCACCCGTCATCATCGCTCTCAGCTTCGCAACCTCGATCCAGGAAATGACCGTGCCACTGAAAGTATGCGTGTTGATCGGTGCGTCCGGTCGTTGAACAATGCTTTATCGAGACACTCTAATCCGCACATCCATCCGTCATCATCGCTCTCAGCTTCGCAACCTCGACCCGGGGAATGACATCGATTTGAAATGGCGCTGCATGGGGAGTGACTGTGTCACTGAAAGCGTGCGTGTTGATCGGTGCGTCAGGTCGTTGAACAATGCGGAAAGACCACAAGAGAAGTGCGAGGACAATGTACAACGATTGGTTTGCGAGGTGCAGGCCGGGACATACACTTTCAATGACAAATGAACTTCGTTGATCGGTGTCAGAAAACTGATGTCGGTACGACTTACCGTCTACCAAAGCCATACGTGATGAACTTCATATTATTGTCCTTAAGGCAGCCTTCTGAATCAAGCCAGCGCTGGGGATTGAATGTTTCAGCATCTGGGAACACGACAGGGTCGCGAGAAAGAGTCCTAAAACACGCGCTTAACGAAACAATGCACATTGTGAAGCAATACCATACCAATGGCAGCCGTAGACTGTGGCACCCTTGGGAATGCAATATCCTTGCTGATTTTACACAGACTAGAATGAGAACGTGGGTTACAACAAATTAAGACACTGACCCACAAAATATCCTTGGTTGCACGGTGAGGAAATCCTGAGGCACATGTCACCATCGTGCAGGAGCGTGCCAAAATTCGAATTTACCTATGCGAACGATAGGTCTCCATCTCAAAGCTTCCAATAAGAACGCGTGCAATTGAGGGAGCGAGCTTGAGTCATTAAATGTCGGCGCTACAACGAAAGATTAATTGAGAAATCAAAATCGTTGTACCCCTTTGTTTGGCATTACCTCTGTCTGACCCGATGACCATATCAAGTTCTTCATGCACCTTTGCCTGAGCCAGTGGGTGGCACGCCGCAGCCATAATAATAGCGGTAATTCCGATAGCGGTCTGAACCAGGAGTAAGTTCGCGGAGATAAATAAGTCGCATGGCTTGCCGTATCAGATCCCGCCCCAAAGAGTGATCCGGCGAGATACGACATCTCATCTGTAGAGAGTTGGTGTTCTTCGGTGTTCTCCAATAATGCCTTGGTTAAAGAGGGATCCGCTTTGTTTTGATCCTGCGTATAACAAGATATAAGCGACATGCGTTTATCGAAACAGAGGGCAACTCACCACTTCACTCTCGACGCGCCTTAGCTGATGCCTAAATAACTCAAGCTCTTCATGATGCCACTCATAAAGTTGTTTTCCGTAACCAGGCAAGTAGCGCAAAAGGGGCACACGATCGACGAGATAAGCTCCTGGGCGAACTGCGACCTGGAAATGTTCGACGACTCTCCGGATACGGTCAAGTTCAGGATCGGCGGTGGCAGTGGGCGCAGACTTCCCATAAGTCACCCGAAGAACGACTGATGTTGCGTACCTTGAGGTACCATAGCTGTGAAAAGATCGTAAAAGGTCTTGGTAGTGACGTACCGCTGTGCGTGCTTCTGGTGGTTCGTCGGGTCATTCAGCACATCCAATATAAAATTCATCGCGTTCTCGCGCTGCATATCTTGGTATACCTCTGCCGCCCTTGGCTGTAAATGACGATGTGCTGCTTTTCGGAGGCGCCGGAAGCGTTCTCCGGAACGAGCCATGGTGATACCCATTCCATTTGAGAGCATCTCGCCCGCGGCAATGGACCGAGGTCGATCTACCAGTGATCCACCTTCTTTCTCCATGATGTCTGCGGCTGCCTGGTAAATGGGTCATTGTCGGAGGAAGTTCAAGGTATGGGTAGATTACCTCTATGCTGCCAATGACAATTATGACTTGGCTACCTTGTCGGAACGACACAACCGGCCCATACTCTCGAACCAAGTTGGTCAGCGCATACGCAATACTGAGTGGACGATCTACATCAACCTCTGATTATATTGTACAACACTGTCAAAACTCACTTTGCAGCAGGCAAAGCGTTGCTCCAGAACCAACGGGCGGGAGGTCCAGGCGGAAGCAGGATGCCCTTTTTGCCCGTTAACGGGAGTTTCTTGTAGAACACGATGAGTACCGCCACGACTGTGACGACGCCAGCGGCATAGTTGGCACTCCTGGTGAGAGCTTCTAGCATCTTAACGTAATGTGGGCTAGAATAAGATAGGAGTGAAACTCCAATACCTTAATCGACGTAGAATGTGCGTCTGCTTAGTGCTAAGCCGTGCATGTCCAACATCTTATAGCACCTCATACTCGGCTACATTGTTATTGGATAATTGAGATCTAATGCACTCACTATAGAAGCTTTCTCCGGAACACGGATCAGCCAGCTTAACAATAATGCGGCGAGATGATCAAGCCAATTCTGACAATCACCATGCCCCTAGAAGAATCGGTCGTTTAAGTTCGGCTATTGCCACGTGTTGGTAGACATTCCGAATCACGGACAATGTCAGTCAGGGGATGCGTGAGGAAGAGGAATTCGCTTGATCATGGCAAGCGATGCGTTGGGCAAGTCAACCAAAGCGCGGAGTAAACTTAGCCGTGGAGAGTCTCCAAGCGCGAGAAGGCGTGAGAGCGTATGATCACTTCCACCAACAACCGTTACCAATCCCCTGCCTGACCTGAAACCAAAATTTTAGACTCATGAGTCGTTGGGCCACAAAATTAGTGAGAGCATCTAATGTGAAAAATAACGACGCATCAATATACTAGGAAATGATCCAATGAGTCCATTTTAATTTGTAATCGAGGAAGCTACGCACAAGATTCTATGAGCGCTCGAGCATCGAACGAACGAGAAAGGGCTGCACGTTTTCTGATCATAGTATCAAATCAGACAGTATTTCGCTAAACCCGTTCTAGAGGAGGCTCTGTTTTCAAATACCTTAGAATCTTTAAACCGAATCGCCCTGTCCTGAGCGCGCCGTCTCGTTGGCGTATTGTCTTGGGAGATATCAAATCAACCCCCCCTGGTAAATCCACCTATTCAATGTGCACCTCGTCATGGGTAGCACATCTCTACACCGTACCCATGCCTGTGGCCCCAAAACCTCAGGGTGCCAGTATGCTACTATCAGGGAATGTTGGACACGACATCGTGGCGTCTGAGACGTCACAGGGAATGGAGACAAAGATAAACAAAGGTGACGCCCATCCGGTTGGACCTTGTATGCTTCCAACGGTCGACCTGGTCGTTAAACAAGTGGGTCTTGATGTAAGTGGGTCCCTCCGCTCCCCACTGTAGTCAATGGTTTGACAAAACAAAGTGGTTTTCTATTATACCAACCGCAAGTGCGCCATGGTGATGTCAGGGATCAGCTTGAGCCTGAAAGTACAGTATTGAACATATAAAAGGATAACTCCAAAATCAGATGTCGACGACGAATCTAGAATTTACGTAACACGCTGGT
>MU179303.1:898471-930189 GCA_016767475.1 Suillus weaverae
AGCATTTTTATTCGTAATGCTTGTAATACCAGCCTATTAGATCAAATTATCTGAATAACAACATTTTTTGAAAATTATCACATTTTTGGCTTGGGAGGTTTTTCCTGATGCCAGCTTGAGCCTGAAAGTACAGTATTGAACATATAAAAGGATAACTCCAAAATCAGATGTCGACGACGAATCTAGAATTTACGTAACACGCTGGTCTTTCCTATACTCATGAGTTTACAGTCGGCCTTGGAACGATTAGCCACGTACCGTGCTAACAATACGCGCGCTTCACAAGATATATTCCGCAATGGACTTCTAGTGCTTCAGAAAAGCAGTTTCAAAAAGTTGGGAGATGACGGCAAGCCATTTCGTAGTCGTCCACGCCTGCTATTTGAACTCAAGGCATTCTGGTATTCCTGCAGGCTGGACGTCACTAGAACAATTAACGTTGGCCTCAATAGACGTCGGACGACTCGACATAGCAGATGTGTGTCCTTTTCCACGGTTCTAAGTACTTACCCCACCCTAAGCTCAAACCCACTTCTATACAGCAATGCCTCCAGCTTATTGCCGATAAATTCCCCAACTCCCCACGCGTCGACTGTCTCATAGGTATCCGAATGGAAGCTACAGAACCTCCAGAAACAGCCCTTAAATACTACGCCGACATACTTGAAGCCGACTCCGCCAATGTCGTGCGTGTTTTCATATACATGTCTTTTGTGCGCTTACTCTCACTACAGGCGATTTGGAAGCGGCGAATATCGGTCCTGAGGAGAACAGGAAAGGTCGAAAAGGCTGTGAACGAGCTCGTGCAATTCTTGGACACGTTCTATACGGACGTCGAAGGGTGGCTAGAACTTGCAGACATTTATGCGTCCTGTAACCAGTGCGTCTCCATTCTATAACACCATCACACATCTTATTCATTGTTTGCTCGCACAGATATGATCACTCCTTCCAGGCGCTCTCACATGTTCTGCTCCTAACGCCTCAGAACCCCTTCTACGTTCTCCAAGCGGCTGAAACAGCCTACACCTCCGATGACTTTTCCCTCGCCATCAAGATGTTCCTCACCGTCGTTGACATGACAGACGCTGACGATTCAGAACAGCTTTTGCAAGAATCCACGCCTCTCGGGATCACTGTGCGAGCGTGGTTTGGCGTGAAACTCGTGCGTTTTTTTCTTTCGCGTGGGCTGTTTGCTGAATTGAATATCAATACAATTCTTAAACAAACAGTGTACTCGTCGGATAGCACAAAATGCGAACCTGAAGTCTTTATCGAATACTAGTGCACCGAAGGACCTGGAGTTACTAGACGAGCTGGCCACGGAGCGTCTTCGAGTTGCGTACTCAAGTTCTGGTCAGAAGGGTGAGATTGCGAAAGGGAGACAAGAGGTTTTCGCTTGGGTCGCGACTCCCCTTGCGTAGGCATTAAGTTTATTTCCTTTTTCTTCTTGAGCTACGTCCAGTCCCATCTTGTTTGCATTTTTGATGTTCACTTAGACGTGATCAAAGGAAGTGATGGCCATCAATGTACTAGACAAACGCTGGAGTCAAATACTATGATGAGACCCAACAAGATGTTTCGGGCGAGCACGCGCAGCGCCTCACCTGAGACAGAGGGATGAGCCGCACAGACTCGGGATGGTGGGCCACCTCGCTGAGTCGCTGCGACTGTCCTCTGGGCCCTTATGGTGCGTATTTGAAATTTCAAGGAAAGCGAGGCACTACTAGAATCGAGTGCAATGGAAGAAGAGGGTGGGGAAATTCGGAACAAAAATGATTACGACGAGAACTTCGAAGACGATTCAACGGTGGTCGTGGAGGCAAGAAGCACATTGCCACGTCAGCCGTTCGAAGTTAAAAAGTCTATTCCTCCGCTCGTGCTTCGTTACACTCCGCCTGTAGATATGGACAAATATAGACGTACATGTAGTAGAAGATTGTGATTGATGGGCCAACCTTATCTTCTGATGCCTTAGCTTCCATTTGTTATGGACACCTAGTACTAGCGGCACAGTGACAGAGACTAGTAGACTCAACTTACAGGCTGCACTTTCTTTACTAACCTGAGGTCGGGAGGAACTAACTTTTGATTGAACCCCCAGGAACCCCCCCTGTAGGCTGTGGTATCACGTTTCATAAACCATCACGCAGCAGTGCCAAATTGCCAATCAGCAGTAGCACTGGAATTACGCCAATCTGGCGGTCTCAAGTTCGCAACAAAGGTACCATCTTTCATTTGATATGCAACATATATACTTCAACTAGCCGAGTCATACATGCTGGCCTCAGCTATAAATGTCAGTGAGTAATCCCTAGAACTTTTGACTCGATAACAAAAAAAATCAGGCCTTAGTGTGCGGCAGTCTAACGAGTTCTGTGGGCCTCAGACTGCATGCTTACGGCTGCTCACAGTGGCGCCGCCAAACCATGTGGAGTGCGGAACGATCATAGGTCATAACAAGGATACGCCGTTCCTGTTCAAGTTTGTGTGGACCAAATACACAATCACCGAGGCGAATGTGACAACTGCAGCCTGCTGCGACTCGGTACTTTGACCTGTTGGATATTTATTTAAGGAATCTCCGGACAACTGTATGGCTGCAAAACTGAGGCCTGGGGCACCGGGGCCGGGGCTTAGGTGCACAGCGTCCCCGGTCCTACTAAGCAGTGGCAAGCACTACGTATTATGGTAAGATCGAGATTTTCTTTCCAGTGCCTCTTTCGATGCTCGAACTGTCATTTTCTGCACCTGAATCACTCATCGCTTCCAGGTTGTAAGATGGACTTGCACACTTACAGACCGTGCAACACAACTGGCCAGCTGTTTTGCCTCTTGGTAGCGCATCCGAGACTAAAGATCTCACATTCCCGTCGTTTACACTCGGCCCAGAACTACTCGAGCGGACGAGAGGGAAATAGGGACATTCGCCGAGCAATTCAAGGAAATACTTTGGTGGACAGCACGAACCACTGGCACTGGCAATTTAGCAATCGAGGAGCGGGGGGCGCCCATCTGTACAGTCGTGGAAGTGCTCGAAGACTACCATAGCAGATATTCAGACGAGAATGTCAAAATATGAGTTGACATTGCTACAGCTTACGGAGCAGAACTAGTTTGTCAATCAACACCACACCCAGGTACAGTTCTAATTCCTTACTTACGTGAATAAATAATGGCAATGCTTGTGACAACCGACATCCAGCAGCTCCGGTCCGGGTGTCAGCACGCCTGCAGTTGCTGGCCAAACTAGCTACTCTGGCTGGGTTCCACCCGCAGATCTATTGATGAACAAGTTGATAAAAGCGCCGCCTCGTGTGTGACACACACAAAGACTCGTCCATCTTGTCACCATGTCACCACTGGCAACGAGTGACTTGTGAGTACAGGTGAAATATTCTACCCATGATTGGACCACGAACAGGGTTAGAGCCAGAATAGCATACATGCATAAATGCTGTCAGTGGAGATAGTGGAACATGTGCATGATCCTTCGACGATAGTGGCGGAATGTTATCAGACGTCGCCTATTCGTCGACTACGGCGGTGGTACGCAAGTGCCGTTGTTGCCGGTGGCATCGTAGTTCCTGTACTGTTCGCTTACGAATAAATATTTGTGAGTAGTTGGTCAGAATCAGATATAATCCAGACGCTTTTTGAGTTAGAGATAAGTCACATGGCGTGTACGTCTATGTGTCTCATCCACACAGCCTATTAGTACGACGCTGGAACCTAGACTGTTGTCGCGATTAGCGCGGGCGTGGCATGTGCGAAGTATTCGGCTTGCAAGTCATATTTGGGGCCCGGGAGAGTACAAACGCCGTGTGCGTGCGCTTAGCGCCAATCCTTCCTCCCACATTACACGTTCCTCACTCGATAGTTTGTGAGGTTTGCTTCGATTCCTTATGTACTCAGCTAGGAAAAGGGGATTAACATCGCTATTTGAGTCTCACCTGGCTCATAGTACTTACGATATCATAGCAATATATCCGCGTGCAGTTCTCGGGGTAAGTTGGGGCTTGGACATGATGATGTTTATTCTTGCTGCACATGCAACGTTTCTCGTGACCACACCCAGCAGAGCTTGGCAACCCCAATGCTGATGTATTTTTAAGAAAACCGACACGTGGATCAAACACCGCAGGTAGGCTATCCTATCTGTATCAATTTGATGTATTGTGGAAAGGCATGTTGCATACTCACGTAGAATCCTGGAGAAGCTGAAAAGAAACCCACGCGGATATAAAATCCATTCAGCACATGCATGAATGCAAGCCAGAATTCTTTCGGTATGTCGATACTTGTCTTCAACGCTCTCACTGCCTGGATCACGTACCTGGTGTCCTGCCTAGTGGCACCATTGGCTGTGTACAAGCGCAATAGTGTCACCTACGATGGCCCCACTGCTTTGGGATCAGTCAATGGCAATGTTGAATATGGCTATGATCAACCACAGAAGAACATCTTCATACCAGACCTGCTCGCAAAATGGCCATTTCCCCGTCGTCTTAATAACTATTATCCGAAAGTCCGTGCCGAATCATCTGCTTGGCTTGAAAGCTTTAAAGCCTTCAGCCCCAAAGCACAACAAGCCTTCGATCGCTGCGATTTCAGTAAGACATGCATCATAATAAGCCCGCCGATGTACTCACATCTTTTGTCAGATCTTCTTAGTTGTTTAGCCTACCCCAACGCGAGCGAAGGTAAGCCATATAAGGATACCAGCCGAGGACTTACTGAGGAGTTCATACAGAACACGTTCGCAGCTCTTGCGATTTCATGAATCTTGTATTTGTCATAGATGAATATTCAGATGTGTCAGTAGAGGAAGAGGTCCGCAAACAAAAGGACGCCGTCATGGATGCTCTGCGTCACCCTCATAAGCCACGTCCAAAAGGAGAATGGGTTGGCGGAGAAGTTGCTCGCCAGTGGGTGATTTGCTATCTGATATTTGACGTCGAGAATTACCATCCCGACAGATTCTGGGAACGCACCTTACGTAACGGCGCTAGTAGTCAGTCACAGAAGCGGTTCATCGCGACATTCGATGAATATCTAGAGGGCGTAGTACAGCAGGCTGTTGATCGAAGCAGACATCATATCCGTGACATCCAAAGTTACTTCGATGTGCGCCGCAAATCTGTCGGAGCAACGTCTGCGTTCGCACTCTTGGAGCTAGGTCTCGATATCCCAGATGAAGTGATTTCGCACCCAACAATTCAAGATATGGAGATGGCATCCATTGACATGATCTTTCTTAACAACGTCAGTGGTCTTTCTATGGGTATGGTGCCTACGTCACTCACAAAATTGCATGATCACAGGATATTGCATCCTACAACGTGGAGCAAGCGCGTGGAGACGAGGGTCACAATATAATAACAATTGTCATGCACGAGCTTGATACGGATGTCAACGGCGCCATGCTATGGGTGGCAGATTGCCATACAAAACTTGAGACGAAGTTCTTGCAGGCCATGGCAGCCATTCCGAAATGGGGAGAGCTCGTTGACTCGCAGGTTCTGCAGTACTGTAATGGTTTGGGAAACTGGGTGCGCGCGACCTGCGACTGGTCCTTCGAGAGCGAGAGGTACTTCGGCCCCAATGGTTTAGAAATTCAAAGGAAAAGATGGATAATGCTGATACCGAAAGACTGCCTGAAAGGCAGTGATGACATTGGACCTGTACTTGTAGGCTAGCCCAATTCATCACCAATCCCAGAACCGTCTGCCGAAAATGTCCAAAAGGAACACAGCGCCAGCCTATATCTAATAATAGAACATGCCAAGAACCAACCTGGCCCGCTTATCATCCCGGAACCAGCATCTGTACAGCGGGAGTCGAGCAGCAAATGACCATAGCTATTCTGCGTATGAGCTAGCGAGCCGATCTCATATTTAAGTTGTGAATCTAACCAGCTGAAAGGGACGAACCACGACGCCGTCATCGACGCATACGCATCTTGCCAGGTTTCCACAAGACTAACAAATCCAACGGCTGAGCTAGTCAATCAAAGGTGCAATCTTTCTCCCTGTTGGTCTCCTTTGCTTTCACTTTGTCTCTAGCATGAATGCTCACTAGCGCTCACTGGCCAGCATTTCATTGTGTTATCAAATTGGGACTGTTGTCACTGGTCAGTGACGTGTTGGTGATCCAGATCTGGAGATCGACTCATTACAATAACATAAGTCGTCTTGCCATCAATAAGTGATGTATTGACGCACGTGTAGGCAGTTTTAAGCAGAAGAAACCTTTCCTGTACGAAGTGCTTCGTAATGGTTTGTATGACTTTGCCCGCCCCGCCTTCGCCATGAAAGATCATTGATAGTAATGGTTTTTTGCCGCTGTCTTTTCAGCGTGCCATGTAGTAGTGATATTACAATCTCGCAGGCAGCACTACCCCGCGACACTCTCCAAATCCTACTCCTCTTTGGGGAGACCCGCAACAAGCTGTGAAAACAACTTCATCCTTGTCTTGTAAGAACATTCTGTCGGGGTAGTGCTTGCGCTGCTCGACGAGGGAACATAGGGAAGTTGTGTCCTGTGAGGGAATGAGTGAAGGTACATTGTATATTGCAGACAGACAGACAGACCTCTCCAGATAACGTCCCCGTTCCTATCAAATCCCCAGTACGCATGCGGCATCCCGCGAGCGTGTGGAAAGCGAGCTGCAAGGATTCCATTAGGGCTTACTAAACCCCACAGCAATAAAATAGAAACACGACGCACCATCTGCCGAAACGTCCAATACGAATTCCTCAAGCACGATCTCGCCATCGCCACATCCCTCTCTACCAATCCACCTGGAATCACCTCCATGCTGACTGAGATATCATACGTCGCATCTCCCTTATCCATAAGGTACGACGGGACCCTCCGTATGTCATGTGCAATCTTGAACGGTTCCAGCGCATCGAGGGTGACCACCCACGGGCTGATAGTGCTCGCAAAGTTCTTTGCATTAAATGCTCCAAAGGGGAGGGTTTCCGGGACTTGTATATCTCGCGCTGTTTATATACATACTTAGCATATGTGCACACGCCTCCAACGACGCCAAACGAAATTGAAAGAAGACGCAAAGAACGAACGCACCACTCCAATCATTCAACAACACAACTCCAAATATATGGTCCTCCGTTTTCTCCACTGGCACGCGTTCAAAGTGCTCTGTCGGGACACTAATGAAAAACGCAAGTTCGAGCTCAAAGTCAAGTTCGTTTGTGGGTGCGAGCGAGAATCCTGTTGTTCGAGCGAGTGTCCTTGATTCGACGGGAGTGTCTGGGGAAAGGTCCTCGAGGCTTGCTGAGGATGCACTGGTAGGGAGATGTCCCACTGGTCGTACAATAGGTGTACCAGAGGGAAGAATGGTAGATACACGGCCTGAGGCTGCACGAGGAGGATGGAACCTGTTCAATACATATGAATTAGGTTCGATAGTTTGGAGGAGGGTGAGTGAAGAGGGATATGGGACGTACATGTCAGCATCAATACCCCCATGACCATGTCCTGAGTGCGTATTTTTTGCATGCTGTATCGCACGTATCAGGCTATCCTTCCCAAAAGTCGAAATCACAACCAGATATTCGACACTTACTGTCTTAGAACTCGTGAAATCCGTGAAATCGCCAATATCAAATGGGAGGTGCATCGTTGCTTCTATTTGCTTTACAGTGCAGCGGTTGAGAAGGGAAGGGTTTGAGTGTAGGGGAGAAGAGGATTGGGACAAGAGTGACTGGATGTATGCGCGTACGCCGAACGTAGTGGGCCTCCCAAGAGCAGCGAAGGCATTGAGGGTTGTCTGGATACATTGAGTGGAATAAACACGTGAAAGGCGAAGTGTGAAATGCGGGATTTGATTACATGCGTGAGGACATCACTCGGAAACGTTACTTCGCAATCCGTGAATATCCCCTCGAGCACGAGGACTTTGAGGTCGAGGATATGTTCCCCGATGGCTACACCAGGGCGGGGGTGGGGCTGCAGGGCATAATCAGCACCGATATGAAATTTTGGACAAGAGATGCCAGACTTGCGATTGGGTGGAGAATATGCCAAAGGGAATATTGGCTAATGAGAATGGTGAGTCTGTAGGGATAGGGATGGCCATGTTATTGAAGGGTGAAGCTTGAAGCAGACTGCGATTATCTTTGGTCTACTGGTGCTGCAATAAGGCCCCAGGGATGCACGCGGACTTAGAAATAGATCAGCTGAATGAGCTGAGTTGGATGAGTTGGAACTGGACGTAGACTCGGCGTGACTTGTGTGGGTAGTAAAGTAATACGTAAGCGTGACTAGCATTTTGTTCCTCTGAACTTCAGTTGAGACTCGACCATGCATTCATCGATATTCATCAACAAGATCACAGTAATGATGCGGCACGATAAGTATTACGCACGATCACCACTACATAGCCTGAGCTGCATGGATGTAGCGTGCCTGCATCAAGCGCGTTCTAACCTGTGCTAACATCATGCCATGATGTTGATCTGCCAGGCCCTTCCATTTTTGCTTTTGGATTCTCGGGCGGTTATTCTCTTCGAGGTCACTCATTGGATACTAAAATGATCTACTGCCACGTACGTATAGCACATGTACTTCACATGATTGGTTCTTATCGATCATCAATGAGCGCCTTTCCTTGGTTTAAAGTCATGGCGCTGCTTGGGCGCTGCCCATGTTACGTTTTCCTCTACCCAGATGCCGGATCCCATCAGTGTCATGGCCAGCGGTCTCACCGTTCTTCAGGTCATTCAAACAATAGCCCAAGCCTCAGCTCTTTTATATGGATATGTTGCTTCTGTCCGCAACGCCGACTCGTCCTGTCAGAGTCTGCTTAATGAGCTCAGCGCAGTTGGTGGCGTCCTCACCACTGTTATGGTGATCGAGAAGGACGGCTCTCTTCCACCCAATCTTAGCCATGCACTTTCAAAATTGATGGCCACAGACGGACCAGTAGCAAACTTACTGATGGAACTGAACAGCATCCTGCCAAACGAACACGCCCGGGAGAACGGGAAAATGAAGACGATTTCCAGATTGACATGGCCGTTCAAGGAAAAGGAAGTTGGCGCAATCATCGATAAATTGAAATCCTACTGTGGCGAGATCACACAAATTTTAGCAATCGACACATGGTGATCTCGCTTGCTTATGATCACCCCTAATACTAATACCATTGGAAGGAATACGCTAAAGGAAGTCGACCGAGGAGTCAAGGAAGCTAATCAAGGAGTGAGGGAAGCTAATCAAGGAATCCAGGAATTGAAAGCGCACAAGAAAAGTGAGTGGCTGACTGTCAGTTTCTTCCTCAGCCTGTTCAGACATGCATAGCCGAGGAACGTCGAAAATTACTTCAATGGATGAACCCTGTGTCTTGTGCCGAAAAGCATTACACCTCCTGTCGTCAGCGCAACCCTGAGACCGGTGGTTGGATTTTTCATGCCAACGAGTATAAGACTTGGAATACATCGGAATGCGCATTTCTATGGTTGAATGGCCAGCGTGAGTTTTATCATTCAACCTTAATTACAAGTCGTTGACACTCGCAACAGCTGGACACGGAAAGACGATCCTTGCGTAAGTTCGGACTCGGAAAGGTTTTAGAGAGCTCGGATTGATTCTGAACATGCAGTTCCTGCATTATCGACAAAATTCAGGGTAGCGATGAAGCAGAGCCACAGGCGCTCGCTTACTTCTACTGCAATTTTCGAGACGACCGGACAACAAACGCGGCAGCAGTATTGCGCTCCCTGATTGTTCAGCTACTTCAACAATCTCAAGACGACGACTGGATTACAAAGATAGGCGAGAAGCAAGAGTCAAACACAGAAGGGGACCTTGATTCTCTGCGAAACCTCTGGCAGCAACAACGCGATGCAAAGCCGCATCCCACAGATCTGGGGTTTCTACGAAAGCTTCTTGTTGAAGCGTCTACGCTAGTTCGCCGACCAGTCCTTCTGATTGACGCCTTGGACGAATGCAAGGATTACCCCGACCTGGTCAGACATCTTGTCAACCTTGCCGAAGATGCTCGACTACGACTTTTCGTCACCGGTAGAAGCGAGCCAGAGATTCAGGACGCCTTTGATGATCTCCCCACCGTGTCGCTGAAGGACAGCGCAGAACAGATGAAAGCAGATATATGTGCGCACATCACTGAGCAGCTCAAGGCTCAGAAGAAATTATCACGCCTATCCGACGCGCTGAAGAAGACAATTTTGGACAAATTGTTAGAAAAGGCCGAGGGCATGTAAGTAAAGCAATTTCCACTCGCTCTTCGCAGATTCATCGTCATATGATCATATGCAGGTTTCGCTGGGTTCAGTGTCAACTGGACGTCATCACGACATGCAAAAGACGTATCGATATTGAGGCAGCCCTCGATAACCTTCCAGCTGGACTTTACGAGACTTATGATAGGATTATTCAGGCTATCAAACAGAGAGGACCAAGCGACGACCAAATCGCCCGGAGTTGTTTACTTTGGCTGGCTGGCACGTTTACCCCGTTGACGCTTGATCAGCTCAACGAAGCGATGATGATTGAAGTCGGACAATCAAATCTTAATCCGGACCTCGGTGTTATGGACCCTGTGGATATTGTGGCCGCGTGCGGAAGCCTTGTGACCTACGACGAGAAAACTGGTGTCGTCGTTCTATCACATTATAGCGTCAAAGTATGATACATTAACCTTTTTCATGATACTCGTCCGCTGATGCGCTATGCAACCAGGAATACTTGATCAGTCGCCCAAATAACATCCTCAAATCGACCTCAGACATGCACGCACGCATCTGTAAGCTCCTGATTACGTATGTGTTATGCGACTTTGTGGATGAGATCTCCGCGAAACTTGAGCTTGAAGGTGCAATACTATCTTTCACTTATATGCAATAAGAAACTGATGTTTGTATAGATAGTAAACAAGCAGCTATACAACGCGATTCACCATTTCCATGGATACATCGTGTTGATGTTGCCGATGTCAGTAAAGACCATCCGTTGCTGAGATATGCGATTCTAGGATGGAAGCACCTCGGACATGTTTCGGATGAGGATCCGGACGTTATGGATGCCCTGTCACGGTTGAACTCAGAGTTTCTTCGAAACACCAAGAAACATTGTGTGCTTGCTAGAGACAAATACGGGTTTGAACCTAGGTGGTTGCCTACCGATGCGACTTTGCCCTCACTTCTATTCATCCCGCTTGAGCACGGCAAACCATGGATGGTCGAATCCCTCGTCAAACAGCACCCTGATCTCCTGGATGTGGATATTGCCCCGGGTTGGGGTTCTCCCTTGATTTTCGCTATAGCCAAGAACCCCGACTGCCTCAGTATTCTGTTGAAGCCAGGTGTCGATCTCAACAAGCTTTATTCCTTCAATCCTGATTTATATGACAAATACATTGGTGATGGCGACTCCCATGCTCCAATTTCGTGGGCAACTGCGACTGGAAGCGAAGTCGCCGTGGATTTCTTGCTGTCACGAACGGAGGTCGACATACCTAATGACATCCTGTACATGGCTGTTGAGGCGAGCAAGCCGTCACACGAATCTATCCGCAAATTGCGTCGACGCGGTGCGGATGTCAATTTCACAGTTGACGGTTCTACCCCTATCCATTATATCCTTTCCGATAATCTCAAATATCTATTTGTTGGCAGAAGCCAATTGCTACCCATCGTAAAAGCGCTCGTTGAACCGTCTTGTAATCTTTCTTTGCAGGACCAGACTGCCAGAACAGTATTACACATTGCTCTTGATGAACGTCTGGAAGATGTCGTCACATACCTTCTCGAAAAAAACGCAGGGCTGTCTGCAACGGCGACTCTCCATCCAGACATGTGGAGCTGGGCTACAAACAAGACGTGGTTTCCCAATGTTCAAGCAGCAGCTCTTGCTGCTGCTCAACCGTGCACCAGAATCAAGGGGAAGGTTGTTGAAACTACTGCGAAATCCCAAATCGTCGAATTTTCAGTCGCAGTCATTGGCGACTGCGACAACCCTAATCCGATTTGTGCTGTTGTTGTTTCAGCGATACTCGATGACGAGGTGTCAGGTGAGTGACCGCTTTCATCCAGTTGTATAATTTACCGATTAGCGAAGGGCGCAATCTCATCAGGGCCGACCTTTCATACTGTAATCAGTCGCTTCAAAAGGACATCCAAGACTCCCCGAAAGATGATTCCCGCAGACTCGAGCACTACTTTTACTGGCTAAGTGAGCAGCGTGTCTCTAGTCACTTGTTCGACTATCATCAAGAAGACAAAGTTACCAGGATGCTACAGCAGTTAATTGAAGATAAAGACTCGATTGGCACCTCCATTTTTCTTCAGATGTCCAAGGAAAAGTGGAACACCGAAGTCTTTGAACTTGGGTTCGAGTGCATACTCGACATCTACAGAGGTCCTTTACCTCAGTCTTGAGGTATGTGATAATTATTCTCAAACATCCGGTATTCTCATCTTTATGCGCAGGATACCACAAGCGGTCATCAATCATCTGGGGTCATACGGTGATGTATGCTAGTATAGTTATTCATCTGTCATGTTGCCGCATTCTTTGACCTTCTTCGAGGCGGTAGACACGTATTATGATGGCTTTACAATAACCATCTACAATTTGTCCTTCAGTGCAACTCCGTCTGAATTCATGTAACGCCTAACCCCCGCCTCCATTACGACTACTTTCTTCTCTTAGCCAAGGGAGGCTATTAGACAGCCACTGTATCGCTCAAACTATTAAACCGTTTGCATTAACGCTACCGATGGATGAAAAGGTGAAGACAGGCACAAGCGAGTCTACGTAGATGTCACAGTGCTCGCAGTCGTGCACATCTCAACACGATAACGAGGACATGACTTTGACGAGGAGCGGCATTCGAGGCATAGCGGACATGGCGAACATGTTTTTCACATAGGCGAAAACTGAAAACGGAGGATAGAGCAAGGAAGGAAAGGTAAAGGTAGGAAAGAAAAGGACAGACATGATAGCGCAGTTGAAGATACGACCTTCAGTACGCACCATCGCTCCTCCCGGTCCATGTCTGCTCCACGTCTCTCTGGATATCCTGTTGTGGGGTGAGGTGCTGATCGATAAATTAAACGCCATACATCCTGGCCATGCCGCCCCCAATGCTGTGTTGTTGAGAGGCCTGCTTCTCCTATATCACATGATACCTTCGAATGAACGTGATCTCGTGATGCTGCGACCGACCCGAAGCTAAAATGACTATGGGGGCCGCTGCCGTTGAGAAAGAAGGTGCTCGTTGTAGGATGCTTGAGACGAAGGATATTGAGAACCTTGTACTTGTGCACATAGTTGTGCTTGCAGAGCGAGTCTCGAGTATTGGACATAATTGGAGTACTTTGGACGGAGAAACAAACGACATTACACTCTCTACCCGCACCGCGGGCCACACGCATTAGGTGGTACTAATAAGCTTCTAGAATCTATGTGCTCGTAGCTAGTATAGGTGGCGGTAATGTGGAGCTAAATGGGGGAGTCGGGGTGCAGCAGTGCTCAGATCTCAGATTTGATTTTTGGCGCCCGCGGGATGTTCGGCGCCGTGTCATACGCGACGGCGCGCAATTGTGAATGTCTTATGAAATGGAGCGGGACTTGATGCAATGGCAAGGCAGATCGAAACATCGAGACCGCTCCCGAGCCAGGGAATTGGCGAACGAATGCACACCTCCAATATCCTTGCCTCATCCCCACACATGAATCACCTCTACATCCACTCTTGCTGAAATGCCAACCCCACGATGCGATGCTCACATATTAATAATATGATGGTGACTACTACAATATTCGCGTGAGTCGAGTCATCGAATTTTTGCCACGTCTCTTTTGCACTTCTCTTCACACGAAGCACACCTATCAAATTTTCATCCATGATCATCGCGTCGAGTGGTTCATCCTTACCATAGGCCTTTAATACATTATAAAAACTACAGTGCTCGAGCTTACCTTCCAAACGCTGCGAGACGACAGATCCCCTTGGCCGCGGAACACGGCATTCTCCGCCATTGGTGAGGGTCTGAGTATTCCAGTGCTTCTTCCGAGGAGAGCTTTTCTGTGTGTATCGACTAGGTTGGTTAGTCCAAGTCTGAGTCCGAAGAGGTTTAAGGTGTGTATGGCACGAGGATAGCCAGCGACTGTCGCATATCTGGATTCTGCACTGAGCAAAATATATGTTGAACTTGAACATGGGCATGCAAGCGCCCATTGCCAGTATTCTTGCAACATGTCGGACTTCATGGATGGACCTGACGGAAAGGCCTTGCCTCAGTCGTTCGACGCTTGGACATTACATGTCTGCACGTTTGTTCCATGCAAATGGGCTAGGTGCCGATGAATAACGTCGAATACGGTGAATGGGCTAAGTGCCAAGTCGAATCGATGTATCATGGAAACTAAGAAACGATGAAACAGCATACAATGCCATACATGCATAGGTAGATGATGGTGATGATTGATTAGAGTAAGCAGAGTTGAGAAACGCACTCATTATTCGTAAGGGCATCGAGGTATGAGTTCGTTCATAAGCCGTCTTGACTTCACTTGTTCCTTTTGGTGAATCCCATCGCGAACCATGACGGTAACAATCTCGGAGGTGTCATTGAGCTGGACTACCAGTTCTATGATTGCACAAGGATGGCCAACATGATCACGAGATACATGCGGGCAATACAGCAAGGACATCTGTAGTCGTGGTCGCTTCATATCCAGAGCAGGGACGGTTCGTGATCATTTCGATAGCAAATACATACTGGCCTGAGATGAATGTCCTCATTGCAAAAAGAAAGAAAAAGTCTGATGAACTCACGTTCCATGTCAAATTCAACTACACAGCCATGTCACTTGCCATGAGCTAATGTCTACACCCTAGTAAGTACCATAAGCTGGATTATCCATTTGATTCTGGTGGGCAAAGAGACGTTAATCGCGTGCTGGATTGCAAGAACGCAGAGACTCAGACCAGTCCAGTGGGTTATCACTACGTCTGCCTAAATAAGACTGTGCACATGCAAGCTCGACGAAATGTATCGAAAGCTCTGGGGAGTTCACGCGCAACTGTGAGCATGCCTACATGTGCTTGATGCGTCCGTGGGCTAGCTTCGTGTCTCACATTAGAATGAGATGCAGGTCTAGGGTGGATGGTAGGGAGGTGTATGTCTATGGGAAGAGATGAACAATTAGTCATGCGCCGAGTTGAACGCATACATAGATATTACTAACCAAATCACTATCCTACAGCCTTCGAGCTTAGGAGAGGCGCAGACGTATATGTGGACGTGAATGCCTCCTCATCGATGTGCAGTGCTAAAGGTAGATGAATATCTGCGGAGAGACGAAATTAGTAAGGCGATCGGAAGATACGAGCTCATGTTTTTGGAGTATGTAAAACACTTGAATATAGCCGGCATGAAACAGCCGATAAGAAAAGCACCAAAGTCATTGCAAGAAAGAAAAGATAGATCCCGGACGAACAAAAAGCGACTCACATCGCCGGCGCGCCTTGCTCTCATACTCGCCATGTCGAGACCCACCATACGTGGGATGTTGACAAGTTTTTTCGATCTGTGAGGGTAGGAGTGAGTTCGGATTTTGTTATGCATCTGAAGTACGGAAAGGGAAAGGGGAAGGTGTGTTGAGGTGTTCATGTTCGTTGATGTGACGTGATGGGAATTCATGAAAATCGAACATCCATGATGTTGAACGTCGCCATCGAGGTCACTGTTGCCATTTCATACACACGCGCGGTCATCTTACATGCAAGAAGTAACACGAATCTGCGTAATGACCCTCTCCCCACAGGGAATTCTACTCCCGTTGTATGACAGCTAATAGCCCAAGACCTCCGAGAAGCGCGTATTTAAGTTGCGGAAAATCATTCTATATGGCGTGATCAGCATTATTTGGCATGAACGAGAGATCCATGAAAGATGCGCTACAAAGTGGCACGATATTCAACCAGGACGGTGAAAGAGGCTTACCATGGCGATCGTCACGTAGCCAATGTACGGAAGGAACCTGGGGATGAATGTATGAGTGAATTGGAGGTGTAGTTAGAAGATTGAGTAGGACGCGTCAGGCTGCGCAAGCTTTGCCTCCAAACAGAAAAGAATAATGTGAAAGACACATACCCGCGAACTTTGCCAATGATATGTCTTCGGTCGAGCCATTCAAGGCCCTGGTAGAGGTCAATGTCATCAACATGATTGTTATCGCCTTTCGTGAGCATTAGTTGGTGTTCCCCTGGTGGGAGTTTGAGCTTTGCGAGTCTGGGGCGGGGTAGGTTGTAGTTAGTCATCGAATGTCTTTTGCTTTCGCAGCAAACAAAATACGGTACAACGGAGATACCCACCTGTTGTTGACGACGCGGTTCCCCGTAGAATTGTCAAATGGGATGAAGACGTCCCGGGTCTCCAGAACACGGTGCACAATGGGTATTTCGGCGCCAGGGATCCTGTACACTGTGATATCGCCTGTGTGGTAGCGTTGGCCTGGGGGGTTGGTAAGGAAAAGAAGGTCGCCACGGTAAAATGCTGGTTCCATCGAGCCACTGTAGATATAAGATGAATTAATAGGCAGGATCCAGTTTAGGGTAGGGAGAAATAGAGGTTTCAAGTCGAATACCTGATTGAGCGAGGATCATACACACCTGAGGACAACAACGATTGGAGATTCTGTGTTCAGAATCAGGCCGAGACCTTTCCATAGCATGAGGCCAGATGCAATGACGGAGGCGAAGTTGAGGATTTGGAGCAGAAACTACAGGAACCGAGAATGGTCGACGCATATGGGGTCACGTCAAGGACACGTCGGCACAAATGAAATAAGATACAAGTCAGTACTCTCCAGAATGATTAAAAATGCTAGGACGGACGTGTCGGAATCCCAGTCGACGGAACGCCTTGAGCTCATCTGAGAACATCACTACCACGCGAATAGAAAATTGGGAGAAGACGACTCGACAAGTGGTAAGGAAAGACAAGTTATAAGCACTGTGGCTATGCATAGTCATAACCTTCAAAGGAAATTGGTGGCTGTGCTTTCTCCTGCTTCGGACTCGGGAGGAAATCGGAAAACACTCTTCTTCCGCATTGCGCAAATGCAGATGCCGCTATGGTATACAGTGATCGTCCTGATTACGGGTCCGTGTCTGCGTTCTGCGACCCCGTCAACACCCAGACGGAAAATGTTATGCAAATCGTAATTATTTTTGTCTATCACAATCACACTTTCTGACCGACCGTCACGATATCAGGTGCTGCAGTTGCTTTAGGGAGATGGGCGGCCCCAGCTGCACCGAGCAGCTTGTTCGCACCATGGATTTTTTCATCATCACTGCAGCTCAGGAGGTGGATGACCGTGCCAGTGGACGTATATTCAATCTTTTGAATATTACGTATTCTTGAGGCGAGACATAAGTGCCAGTAGCTGCAGGCCTTTCTTTGTCCTCGTCGAATACGCGGCTCAGATTGATCTCCTCGACGAAGTAACATCGCATCCAGTTATCGCGGCCATGGAGGAGGCGATCAACGATTATGTTTGTTGGTCCAGCTTAATGCCCTATCCTGTCATTGACTCGGAGCGCTGGGGCACTGCTGACATTACTGCTAAAGCGCTGACAGTTCATCTTATTTTACAACGCGGAGCAATCTATGCTAGCACACGATGTGGTTGCCAGCGTGCTCGTGCGCGAACAACGTGTGGACCCGCAAGACGCTGTCGACTACTCCTACCAACTGTGCAAAGGTACATCCAGCGCTTCGAAGACAACGGTGCTATCCTCCCCTCGTGGGGAGAAGAGGTTGACAGGCAGGTGGCTATCTACGTACAATGACTGGATGACTGACTCTCTGCACTGGTCCTTCGATTTCACCTGCTATCTCGGGAAGGATGGGCACACTTTAAAGCGGGACTGGATCATCAACCTACTTCCCGAAATGACCTTGTAAACCCTTACCCATCGCATCGGTTTCTCCAGGTTGAATTATTTTCGCTTCTGTACTGTTAGAGCGGGGTATCCGCGACTGTGTGCCTACGTGTCGCGAGCAAGGCAAGAAGTGGTGAAGAGCACTACGCTACTACGAAGCCCGAAAGACACTGAATGGCTCGCTAAAATACGGTTCTACTCGGCTGCTACCCCCGGCGTGCCCTACTCCACTGTGCTACTTAATTCTAACTGCGACGACTTGCACTGTACCATGATCCATCTACATTTACTATGTAGCTGAATTTCGACTCCTGATCATGCATAACATCTCGCCTTCCTGACCCAGAATATTAATATTTTTGACGGGCCTTCGCGGTGATGTATACTACGTAGAACAGTTCTGCGTGTAGATACGTAGGTCAGAGTGGTGTGGGTACATCTCCATTTACCGTCCCTGCGGGTAAAAGAAATGGAAATCTGTTGTAGTGGATTGCATACCAACTTGCAAGTCCTGCGGGTCTCGTTTCGGGCGTTTTGATGGGGTAGGAGCACCGGATCCATTTTGACTATCATTGTTAATCCGAGGCCCATCTAATGTGCGTTTTGCAGATATGCCAGCATTTGAAACAGCGGCATTTGGGATTGGTAAATAGGTTGGTAATGGTGGGGCGAGAGGAAGAGTGGAGGGGACACGCCACGAAGTTGACGGCCGTGTCCGCATGTTGGAGGTGGGAGTGAGTGCTGAGGTTTCCTTCCTCGACGTTTTGGAGTCGGGAACGATGACAGGCAGTGTTTCAATCGGGTGTAAATTGACGAGTCCAGGTTGATTCTAAGTAAAACGCGAATCATAGAGCAAAATATCAGTGTTTGGGAAGTTTGGTGAGGCCAAAATACACGCACCTTTGCGAATGTCTGCACAGCAGATAAAACAACGAGGCAAGATTGTAGACCCTTCAAACACCACTGCCTTTCGAGCCAGGAGAGGAGATGACGGTTCCAGAAAGCCTTGAATATATGACTGAGGGTCTCATCCAATGGATTTGGAGCGCTGGAGAGATGAATGGCCCAGTTTTGACATGCATATTTAAGTGCGTCAGAGGCTGATGAATTTCGTTCCTGTGCTTCGTTTGCGAAAGTTATAAAGGCATTCAGAGCATGAATGATTTTTCTGTCCGGTGAAAACCGAGATTCTGGCAATGTAGAGTTGGAATGATCGTGATATCTTAACGCGAGGAACGCCGGAAACATCAAGACATCTGGCAAGGTCCTGAACTGCTGGATTGCTTGGAAAGCTGGCAGTGAAGAAGATTCTGGGAAGTTATACTCGCTGATTGTTTCTAATGTGCTCGAGAATTCTTCCATTGTCACCCAGACAGAGGCCGCAGGAGTCGCCTGCCATGCTTCGCCATAGGGGGTTTGCAGCCAGTCTCGCCCACTCTGGGTCTGCAGCCAGTCTCGCCCGCCCTTGGTCTGCAGCCAGCCTCGCCCGTCCAGGGTCTGCATCCAACCTTGCAGCCAGTCCCGCCCGCGCTTGGTCTCCAGCCAGTCCCGCCCGCGCTTGGTATCCAGCCAGTCTTGCCCGTCTTGAGTCTCCAGCCAGTTTTGCGCACCAGGAGTCTGCAACCAATTTTGCCCATCTGGCATCTGCAGCCAACGTCTCCCGCCCTGCGTCCCTAGCCATGAGTTTCCTCCAATTGTTCCCAACCAATCCTCCCCCCTCTGGGTGCGCAGCCATGTTCGGCCGCCCGGGCACTGCAGCCAATTTTCCCCCTCTAGGGTTAGCAGCCCATTCGGTCCAAATATCTCACGCCAGTTCATTTCCTGCGCGTGCTGCAGCCAGTTCTGGTTCAATAATGGCCGGTTTCTCTTCGGCGTCCAACTTTGCATGCTCGGAATCTGCACCTCGTCTCCTACCTCCGGCAACCAGTCACCATTACGCAGCACCCAGTCTCCTCCTATCTCCGGTGGACAATCACCCTTCGGCACCTGGTCTCGCTTGCCCTGGGTTTTCAGCCAGTCTTTCCCGCCCTGGCTCCCCAGCCAAGTTGTTCCCAACACACTTTCCAACCATTGCCTCCCTAAGTGCGTTTGCAGCGAGGCCTTGCCCTGCTGGGTTTGCAGCCAATCATTACCACCCTTAGTCAGTAGCCAAATGCTTCCACCCAAGGACCACAACCAGCGTTTCCCGGCCCCAATCTGCAGCCAGCCCATTCCCCCCTGAGTCTGTAACCAGTCTTTCCCGCCCTGGGTCTGCAGCCAGATTTCCCCGCCCAGGGTACATAGCCAAGTTGTCCCTCTTGGTGTCTGCAGCCAGGCGCACCCATCCTGGCTCCCTAGCCAGGGTTCTAAATCTGAACTACGATCCCCCCGAAGCCATAGCAGACTGACAAAAACTGAGAGTGGTTTTGGTGGTTGGACGAGGAAGGATAACAATTCTTTTAATCCCCGGGGATCTTGAGACTTCATAGCGCGGCTGTGCTCCTTTAATTCCGAGAGCATATCCAAGAGGGCCGAACTTTCTGGAATCTCTTTCATCATCAAGCGGAAAGAGGAATGAGCGAGTAGGGAGTGAGGTGATGGGATTTCGCGTACTTGAGAAAGGTTGCAGTTTGAAGGGTCGGAAACATAGTCACGAACGGACGAGTGATAGATATTCACGGGGAGATTGCCGTCGGTAGGGATATCAACGACAGACCGTAGTTGCACCAGTGCTGTTTCAACGTCCCTGCCTACACCAGGGCCAAGAAGTTTTGAGAGTTGTGAAATTGGCAGGGGATCTGCTAGGGCAGCGACGATGGACAAGTGCCGGTATGCCCGCTTGGGGTCGGCGCACGTAGAGAGGATACGGTCGTATAATTTATACACCTCCGTTCCTGGTAGCAATTCGCTCGCTAGATCCAGCATGACTTGAAGCTGATCGCGGGGATCACTGTCTCCATCATCAATAAACTTCATCATCGTAGATGCCACGATGAAACGTCTGCCCGCTCGGCTGGCCAGCCGCTCAAGTTCGTCCCTTGATGGCTGGGGGAAATCAGGATGGCGACTTTGTAACTCTTTGAAGGAATGATGCAAGAAAATATAGATGTCCTTGTCAACGTCTGCGCCATCTAATGAAATGGTGGCAGCAACGCCCTCCCCAAAAGTTTTCACGGGTATCTCGCACACCCGCGGGCACACTTCGGCATTCTGAAAGGCTTTACAGATATGCGATTCCAAGCGACTCGTAAGCAGAATGTGGGCCACGGGGAGATCAGGTTCACAAAGAGCCCGTGCAAGGTAAAGAATGAGATCAGTAAGCTCAGTTTCAGACGTGCATTCGTCAAGAGCGTCAACAACAAATGCCAAAGGCGGACACCCACGCAGTCTCAATTGAAGCCTTCGGAGAGGTTGGATGAACAATGCCTCCACCTGGTCGCGAAGAGACTTGTCAGGGTCTAGAAGGGCAGGATTGTCCCGGATAGTTCTGTTGACGTCCTCCCGGACGCTGGGAAAATTGCTGGCAAGCTGGTAGACAAGTGTCGCAAAGAAATAGCCAGTGGTGCAGCGTTTCGTGTGCTTTCGCGAGAAAAAGAATGTTCCTACAAGCCGTTTTTCGACACGCGTCTCCTCTGTCACTTTTAGATCTCTCATCGTTTCAGCCACAGTGAAAGCAACAGCAGACTTTCCAACGCCTGCCGTGCCATGCAGCCAAATGAGTCGGCTCTTCTCGCGGTCGTCCAGTAATCTGTGGATGTAGTTGAGAAGGTCCACTCGTGTCCCTTGTAAACATTTTGGGTGGGGCCGACGTTCGCGGGAGTCATATTCAGCACCCTTGACAGCGACCTGGGACAGCTTCTCCCAAGTTCCTTCAAATGATCCAAAAACTGTTGAAGAGATTAGAAACAACGGAGGAGATTAGAGATGGAAATACCGACAGTGATCTTGACTCATTAATGATAACTTGAGTCACAGATTATGCACTGGAACTAGTTCGTGGAAGTGCTAGTACTGTGGTTAGAGATCATGTGGGCGAGTTACCTCGAGGAACGACATACTGCCACGAATGTGTTTGCTTAGGTAGCGCCAAACGATGTTTTGGTATCAGGCGGTCCAGTAATTGTGTTCGATGGTAATGAGCTGGGGCCTGAGCGCTGAGCAGCAAAATAAGAGTCGAGGCTGTGGAAGGATGGATATCTCGATCTATTCCGGTGAGGCATAACATAGGCTGCGGTGCGTCCTTGCTGTACATGCCTGTGCACAATATTAATGTGCACAGTACTGCAGACAAGACACCCGAGTCCGGACGTACGGGTGCCGGCCCGCCGTTGTATAAGTCACCAAGCTCGCACCATTATGTAATGTAGATTGTGTAGGACCATTAACCAATTTGTGTGCGATTCTTTCGCCAGCGAATGGTTGAAGCTACTGCTTCATAGCAGCCAAATTAACATCATCAGGTGCATGGTTGTGTTGCAATTGGATCAGGGGCATGTTATGCAACTCCATTCAACAGCTATAGTTTTTTATGTTCGATCACACCATACCAAAGGTCGAAACATTCTTGAACATCATCGCGAGATCAACGGTTGAACGGCGCCAAGTACTCTTGGTAAGAATACAGAGTTGGTACTTTGGAATTCATCGTGGTCGTGTTCGAGGCTTTGTTGTAGGTGCTGTCGCTACTACTGATGTATATTCGGATCATCATTGGTTTTTTCTCTGCTGATTTTCGACAGGCAGGACTCGGAGTCCAGACGCCCTCGCTGCTTTGCGGCAGAGCAATCTCACTGATTCATGTTGGTTGCTGTGTAACGAAAGCTCAAAGGGATGCCTTCAGCGCGTTTTGAGTGATCCAGAGTATGTTACGAGGCAAGTTCCATATAGTATGGGCTTAGGCGTTGGGCGTTCAACTTTGAGCTCCCCTACTAAGTATTTGATTATCCGTAATATATTGGGACTTCGAATTTGCCCCGAGTCGTTCTCCTATCCTGACCAACCCTTGGGGGCCCGCGTGTTAAATTGTTTACTCGCAAAAATTCGCAAATGTATTGAGTCTTGAGAAGGGGTTTACACGTTCATGCGATTAACACGCTGTTCGTGTCGGATGTTGTCTGGGACAATTTTGCGCCTTGGTTAGCATCATGTGAGCAACTCTGACAGTCTCTTATATTCATATCTCTTGTCGTTCAACGTCTTGTCAATAAATGATGGGCAAGTGACGATTGACACATTTCGATGGTGGCACTTATTGACATGAGCGCACTTATTTTTAGCAATGCCGCCAGAGCCAAGATTTTTGCAAACAGCTATGAATTCCGCTCGTTATTACATATGCGAAGATACGGTGTAACTGTAATGCATGTACCTATCAAGACACCATATTGTGGGTGTGAACAAGGTAGGGACAGGTGAGAAGCATAATGCGCGTATTGGGATGCCATTGACGTCTGCGCGCCGGGAGAGCCCGACCCGAGGAGTATCACGAGACCCTCGAGGTCCATGGAATGGCCCCGCAAGACCAAGTTTTCAATGTTCAGAATTTGTTCAGACACGGTGGTCCGAATCTGACAGTGGCCTAGAAATCGAAGTGACTGATTCGGACGCCGATGTGATTGCCAGGGTCGAGGACCGTCGAGCCTTGACTACGGATTAGGGGTGAGGATACCAGTATCTGAACCGACATGAGAAAGGCTGCCGTCAAGCTTTCAACGGATGTGTGCGTAATACACGTTCGCAGGAAGTCACGAGGTACTTTTAAGGAATATGCAATTAGTTATAGAGCCTTGCTGCGAGATGTAGTTTTGTAATACTTTGTTTGGGTTGTTAGATTTCTGAGCGACCTCTGCACAGAATGAACAGGCTTTGGATGTGAAAAGGTTCATGAGCAGAGCAATCTTCTATAGAAATTATTATGTACCAATTCTTGACTCAGTAACCTCAGATCATGAGAAGGATACATAGACGCTGAGTGCAGCGAAGGTCGGTGGAAGGAGATAGCAACGTGTGTCCTAGGTTACAAAGCGTAAGTACTTAACTGCAGGCACCGAAGCGGAAATTATAGTTGTAAGTCGTCTGACAGGGGTGTTTGTTTATCCGTCTTACGGGGTCTCGGACCTGGAGCACCGCTGTAGTGGAGGTACTCTCTCGTCACCTTTGCTATTTTCTTCAGCGCTTGTTCTTGTGTCCTATCAAGTCAACGACAACGACAACGACGAACGACACCGACGAACTTGCTTTACTGACTACTTAGATTCTACTCGGAGGTCTACTTCTGATGGACCCGAGTAGTAGCGGTGAGCACCTTGCCCAAGCAATTGGCCCGTGAGTCCTTCATCCTCCTTTCCCTTCTTTTTTTCTTCTTTCTAATATCCTTACAGACAAGTTCGCTCTCGTGTGACCGTCGTTTGCGCAGAGGTCTGTGCAAAATTTATTGCTATGCTAATACACTCACTCGTCTAATTAGTGCAAACGTCTTAAACTGAAATGTGATCGTCGAGCCCCATGCGGTTCTTGTACCAAGCGCGATACGGTGGCCAGGTGTATATACTCCCCTGCTGCTGCTGAGAAAGTGTCCGTTCATGCCTCCCTTCCTCTCTTGCCAAATTTGACCCCCCCATCCCAATAGTGACCTTCACTCACTCAACAACAGACTCATAGCAGTCGAGTCACAGCTCGCTCAAATATCAGCACCAGGTGTCCGTTTCCCTTCCTCTTCCTCATCGTCTACAACCCTCCAATTACCTATCCACACCGTCAACTCGTACAACCCACACGAATCCACCATGGACGATATTACAGCTATCTGGTGGGAAGAGATTGACATCCCAGAGCCGCTACCAGTACAATCGTCTAGTTTCGACTCACAGGAGGGGTATATTAAATCTGAACCTGCATCTCATTCCTCTCTGCTCTTACCTTCTTCAAATCCCCCGTCATCCCTTCCTCTCCCCCTCCTGCTGCCTCCAATCTCCTGCTACTATGCCCCACATCCGTCCTCATCCTCTCCACCCCTTTTCATGAAATCCCTCCTATCTCATCTCCCATTCGCCCCACGCCGCCGCACCCGCCTATATGAACATGCAGAAGAAGCCCTCAGGATGATCCCCGGGCCCTGTTTCAGCTGGCGCGTCTGGAAAGAGCGCGCAGAAGGCATATGGAGGTGGGTAGAGTGTGAGAGCACATCGTGTCCAACAAACGACTCCTCAGACGAGCCACCTCGTCTGGGTGCGTCGTCAACGAACGCGAACATTTCAAATGCTCCCTCTCGTACACCCACAGACACGAGTAAAACAGACACAGCACGCACCATTTTTTTCGGTCCACCGCCTGCCCCTCCACCTTCGCCTCCGCCTTCGCAAAAGGCTCTATCCCAGGCTTCAAGTAGAGCCCTTACTCCATCCCTCCCCTTGTTCGCATCTGTTGCAGGTGCTTTCGCACTGGCATTATTGGTTGAAGAGAGCGCCGCTAGTGCTAGTGCTGCCCTCCACAGCTCTAGCCCTACTCATCCTGGACCTCCTTCCGAATCAACAGGACCTGAAAGGGCCGCACACAACGATAGGACGGGTACCTCACTGGGGCCAAAGAAGTCAAGGAAAGATCCGTCACCGAAAGAAAACCTCACCTCCCCTGCACTTCTTCATGCGTTGTCTCGCCAAGCGCTCTGCGTGTGGGAGGCTGGCGTGGCCCTGTCCAGTTCAGGGTCGAATTCAAATAGTACACATGCGAGCGAGTACGACTTGGATTATGTATCTGCGATTGTGCTCGGCGTGCTGTTTGTAGTGCTTTGCGATAAAGGATGTAGACATGGAAATGTAAGTGCTGTGGGCCATACAAAGGAGGGATGGATTCTAGGAGAGGTGAGTGGCATATTCCCCTCGTTTCCAATGTTTTGCGAGCTACGGTGAATCGGAACGGGCATGCGACTTCTTGATGGAAGTCGTGCACGGAGCATTTCAACTTTACTTTTCTCCTCTGGAACCGGCCTCCACGATCCGTAGATCCTTCCCATCACATCGTGATCGTCGTGATCGTTCCTTTTCTGGGTGTTGACTTTTCCTGTGCGACTGCTTCCGTCTCGTTTTGATTTTAATGTTCATGTCTTTTAACTGCTCCCTCTTCTTGTCCATATTTCTGTCTCGTTCTTGTTGCATTGTATCTTCAAGTTTCTCTTTCCCTTTCCGTACTTCAGCATCAGCCTCATGCATAACGAAAACCCAACTAACTCCTACTCTCCCAGATCGGCAAACTCGTCAATATCGCACGTGCGATGGGGCTTGACGTCGACCCTGATCTTACGCCGGGCAGGTATGGCCTGTACGAGAGCGAGGCGCGACGGCGGGCATGGTGGGATATTTGGTGGTGGGATGCGTGAGTTGCTGAATCGCATCCTCTATTTCACGTTAATTTGGTTTCTCCTCAGATATACGTCCACTTTATCTTCACGTGCTCCACTCATCCCCCTGCACGCGTTCAGCACCCGACTACCGCTTGACGTTGACGAGGAAGTGTTCACGTCTGCGTGTACGTCTGCACCTCTCCTAAGCCCGACGGGCAAAGAGGGTGTGGGAAGGTGGTTTGGGATGAGAATAAGGTTAGCGATATCTACCTGCCCCCTTTGTGCGTCACTGATTTTTAACCCCTCTATCACCACAGACTGGCACAGCTTGTAAAAGATATCAACTTCCGCACTTCCCTACTCTCCTCCCTCGAACATCCCTCAGTCCTATTATCCCTCGAGCATGCATCCCAATGTGAAGCCGAGATAAAGCAATGGCTATTAGACCTCCCACCTGCATTTCGGATGGGGAACGAGGGGATGGGCGAGGAGTCCTGCATTCCCCCTCACTCTTCCATGGCGTTGTCGTCCAACGCAAGTCATGGAGGCACACCACCGACACTCCTCGCTCAGCGCCTTGACATATTGATGACGACGCATAGACTGGCTATGGGATTGTACCTCCCATCCTTACGTCCCCATTCGTCCTTGTCATCACAATCTGACTCTCACTGTAATGTGAAACATGAAACTAGCCCGCAGACGCATCAAGCACGTGTAGGCGCGCTCACAGCTGCGCATGGACTCCTCATGTCTGGGAGACATTTTGTCGAGCTTGTGTGTGCGCGGCCTGATTTGGTGCGGAGGAAGGATGGGCTTGGATTAAGTCTTTGTTGTGGCCTCGTCTGTGATTTTCATTCAGGTATACTATTTTCGTCCCCTTTCTCGCTTTAGTTCTGATCCTGTAATAGGATTTGGCCGGGGAGTCGAAATGGGGTATTCGAAGGCGTTGTTCGACGCATCTATCGTCTGTGCTACCAGTGCTCTCCGTGATCCAAGGGCCATATGGGCGCGCACAGCTGTGGAGGATGCTAAGATAGGTCTTGGGCTGCTTCGGGACCTTCGGGACCTCTGCCCTGCGCTGGATGTGAGTGTTCTGGAGGCGCTCATCCGGCAACTCGATTCGGGTGGTTCAGGCGCTGGGAGTGGGCCCAAGAGGAAGAGAGAGGGGTGGGATGAAGGCGATGGCCGGGATGCTGTTCCTGTACCTGGTGGTTCGGGTGCGGGTGATAATGGCGAGGAGAACGTTCCTCTCATCCCCGTCCCTGTCGTTTCGGCTCAGGAACTCAAGCTACGCTCTCCATCTCACATTGGTTCCAATCCCAATGCCGCCGCAAACGCCTCGTTCACGAATGATGCCAACAAGGATAATTCGGTCTCAGAACCAAGACGGACATATCCTGCGATTGTCATTCCGTCTAAGTTTCCGCCTCGGAAGGATCGTGTCAAAGATCGAGATCTGCTCAAGGACGGTCAACGTGAACGAGAGCGGGGGGACAAAGACAAAGACCGCTCAAGGGAGAAAGATAAGGACCGTAAGAAGACCTCGTACCCGCCCGTTGGGTTCCGCGTGCGTCCCGGGAAGGAGCCGTCTCCGCTTACCAGGGTACGGACTGCAAGCGTTGGCGCGCCTACGACAACGACAACACAGGAAATGTCTGGTCAATCGATGCCGATGTCTAGCCAGCAGATCCCAGTGTCAGACCAACCGGTGCCCATGTCTAGCCAACCGATGCCAACGTCCAGTCAATTGATGTCTGCGTCCCAGCACTCGGTGATGTCTCAGCCACCTTCAGTGGTTCCCCTCCAGCCATCTTCCCTCGTCTCGACGCCCATTGATCGGTCTTCCTATCATTCTACACCTACATCTATGTCGCAAGAAGGCGGTGTTGATTTCTCGTTACCGTTCGGGGCTGCTTACGAGCCTCAGTCTCAGGTGTGTTTCCCATCCTTTTTGTACAAATCCTGATCACCCGCTCACCGCAATTCTAGCCTGCCCAAAAATTCACCCCTTATGACTATGCCAGCTCCTCCGCTTCACCGTTTTCATATCCGGACACTCCCCAATATGCGCAATTCAGCGGCCCCCCCTCCACGCCGACATCTTTTGCTCCTCCGTCCCAATTGCCCCATTACTCAGGAGCTGCTCCACAGCCACAACCATCTTTCCCTGCACAAATACAAACGCCTCAATATCCTGCATCTCGAGCGCCCTACAGCGAGCACCTTCTTCCGTCTCAACAACAGCAACAGCAACAGCAGAGTCGTTTCAGCTTTGGCCCGCAGTACCCTGAAACTGGCCTTGTGAGAGAGTACTACGGATCTCAGGAGAAGCAGCCCGCTCAACGGCAGGGACATCAGCAGGAGTATTCTGGGGAGCAGCAAGCTGTGTATGGCGTCAAATCATCTATAGACCAGCACCTCGCGTTACAACAGGGGTATGCGGGGGGACAGCAAGGATATGTGGAGCAGACATGGACTGAGGGGAGTGAGGGTCAGTATTGGAGCTCGTATCCTGCGCAGTCTCAACTGCGTTATCAGGAGTGATCCTCTGCCTTTATCTTCTCTGCTCTTTCTTCAACTTTCAGTTCCAGGTCTTCGCCTACGTAATCAATACGCTCGTTATGCCCGTCATGCCTTCATCCGCTCTTTGTCAATGCTTGCCCTCGTCATCGCTATATGTACGTCTACGTTACTCGTCGTATCTGCTGTTTTTCACTATCGTATCTTCCTGGAATTCGTTATCAGCTATATAGCTGCCTTTATGATTGTCTCCTGCAACAGTTCCTGATTATTCCTCTGCTTATCTTGTCTATTCGTTATGTTCTCTCGTCCATCTATCTCTATCTCTATCTGTGTACACATCACGCCGCTCTGACTAATGGCTGGAATTACTGTCTTTTCGTTTCAGTGTATTTTTGATTCTTTCGTGTATTTCTTTAAATTTACTGGTCTGTCTATACACGAGCATCGTCATTTAAATCCATAGACTCGCTTTCATTTTTTCATTGTAGCCTCGGTGTTAATTCGAGTGGTTGTCAATGCTCAGGTGTGCTCGTCCAGATGCTTCTCCTCTGATGTCAGGACGATACGTTTGCTATTTCTTGCGTTCCGGGGGGAATCGGAGCGAACCCTTTGATGGAAGTCACACGCGCTTTTCTATCGCACTCAGGCATTACATCTTACATTCCATCGTACGAAAGCCAGCATTTAGTATGTGTATACAATATATATCAAGCACGGAATCATCCTGTCTATAAGAATTCTAGGCCAACCCCCGGTGCAACCACCCTCTTTGCCGTAGGCAGAAGAGGTTGACAACACCTTCTTCAAGCTCTCCTTTACCATGCACCTACTACAGCGGCATCTACTCGATGTACACAAACACACGTCTGAACACCTTGCCGCAGGGCAAAAGAGTCTAACGTTGATTCTTCCATGACTGCCGAGGGAGGAACAGCGACGCAAAGATCCCTATGCAGACCAGGGCAATCATATAATAGTAGACCATCCATGCATGGCGGGGATCCTTGATAGATAGCGAGAACGCGGACGTAGCAGATGCAGGACCAATAGCTCGCACGATCGAAACACCCAGCTGAGCAATCCCACTCGTTGCACCAAAAGACGCTGGGTTCGGAGACGCTGCCGCGATATAGATAAATATGCAAGCTGAAAGGGATCGTGGTCAGCGCAAAGAATAGTGATATGATGTAGCAACTGACCATACGCCAGATTTAATAACATCGAGAGAGCAAGTTGTAGGCCAACAATCGCCCATACTGTGATGCTCAAACCCTGTACTCTTGCGACGGCATTGAGGATGGGGAAAGCGATGACAATCGGAATTCCAGCAGCCATTGCTGCAGAATATATTATCTTTGAGCCAAACCGATCATGCAGATCGGCGAAGAAAAGGATTTGGAACAAGCCGTTGATCACGCCGTAGATAGCCAGAATGTTGCCGATTCGCGGGGGATCTAATCCTAGCCCACCGAATTCCAACGGTGTGGCGAAGAACAGAGGTTGCACGTCACGAAATGCAATATCAAGAAGTGACAGAGCGGCGTAGTTTCCAGCAGCTATGATCACTCTGGGTATCAACAGCGAGCGAAGGGGCAGCGGCTTGAAGTCATCGTCGTTTGTACATCGAGCAGCATCTTCTGTGCTCAGGGAATCAGTTGACCCTGTCGGAGTCGCGGGGCCAGGGGTGGTATCTTTCCCCCTGAGAAAACGCACGAGAGTCACCCTGGTAGGTACGGTCTGTCGATCATAAATCATCAGCTCTTTATGCTAGTTCGGAATAACGCGCCTCTCGCAAAAAAAGGAACGTCATGAGCCAAGCTAGTGCAGAGAAGGTAGCAGGTACAGCGCAGGCAAGGAAATAGGGATAGGTCTTCAAGAATTGAGAGTGTCCGAAGACGTTCGGGAATTGTTCGACTGGTCGTGATAACAATCCGCCTACGAGGGGTCTGCGAAAGTCATCTCATTTCTACAAGCGATATGGAATATCACGTAGGTACGCACCCGATGGACCCGCCCGTTGACCAAGCTAATGGCATATACGCATACGCCTGGGCCAAATTGGTAGAGTCGGTAATGTCCACCATCATACTTTTGACTACGCCAACGCTGCCATTCAGAGCACCGTTCAGAGCACGACTAGAAGGTGTTAGAATAAGTAAATCAGAACTATCACGGGAAACAAAATGATCGAACCTTAGTACGAGTCCAGAAAAGGTTCTAGATAGGCCGAAACAATACATGGAGAACGACAATCCGAAAAGGCCTATTAAAATGACAGGTTTCCGTCCAATGTGGTCCGATATACGACTCCAATGAAGAACGGTGAGAGCTTGTGAGGCAAAGAATAGGGAGTACTGCATGTACTTGAATGTGAGGTATGAGCATGGTTGAAGTGAGACCCACCATGAGTCCGACATAGTATCCTACGCTGGTTTCATCGCCGTTTGTGATGCCGATGTCTCTTATTAACTGGCACGCGGTGAGCATCAAATAGTTAGCGATTAATTCAGGTATGAAAAATATACCTGAGGTGCGAAGGGGGCAATAACTTGTGAAGTAAGTGGTTCTGCGAGCTGGAGAAACAGAATGATAGAGAATTGACGCCAAGGCAATGGTGTCCTGGCCTTCTTCTGCTGCGGGGGCGGCAGCAAAGGCGTCTCTTCGTCTAGCTGTTGCTGGGATGTGATCGTTCGCATGTGAAGCAAAGAGTCGAAGAAAGAAAACTAACTAGAGTTTTCTCTGTGATACTACTGATGGTACATAATTAATGTGATACAATAACCTGATAAGCAAAAAATATGCGACTGACACTGTTGACAGTCACATCATCATCCTATAGCTACGGTCCTACGGATCGCACTTCTGACTGGCTGTGAGTCCCACGAAATGCTGGAGCCTGGAGCTGGCTGCGGTCTCGACTCTCGA
>MU179304.1:1406-12640 GCA_016767475.1 Suillus weaverae
TTGTTGGCAAGCTCACGAAGGAACTTCATGATGGCCCAGGCAGACTGAGAGTCAAGACCAGAGGTAGGCTCATCCAAGAACAAGAGGAGCTTAGGCTATACCACCACACCATCAGCATATCGCTTGACAGCAACACATAAGGACAAACCTTGGCAGCAAGCTCAACACCAATAGTCGTACATTTGTGGTGCTCAACGCCCAAAGACCCAACGATAGCATCAGCATAATCCCTGAGGCCACACATGACGAGACACTTGTCAACACTAAAATAATATTTAGGAGCCAGTGGCAAAAGAGGCAACAACTCACTATTCTGCCAACTCAGCCATGGGAACAGTCTGGGGCTGGCGAAGATGGGCAGAAAACAGTAGAGCTTCTCGAACTGTAGCTTGAGGAAGGTGGGTGTCCATTTGCTAGCAGTGACCACTGTTAAATGATGTCAGTACTTGAAATCACCCAGATTCTCAAACAGCGCACATATGTCTGTGCCTGGAAGTCTGCAGGGAGGGGTTGACCACTAACCAGACGATCACCAATCATGAGACCGACATCAACACACAGTGCCAGGACATTAAGGAGTGTAGTCTAAAAATATGTTAGACGGTGATGACACTGGGACATCTAGATACCTTACCTTTCCAGCTCCCAATTCACCCATGAGAGCCGTCAGTTTTCCAGGAGCAACAAAACCAGAAATATCGTCCAAGAGTCAGTGTTGTGTTCCTCCAGAGATGGGAACCATGTGTTGCAAGTGCCTCCAAGTAAAGACGTCCATTGCCGAGGGCCTATTGAGCTCTGCAGGACTGGCATTTGTGCTCTAAGGTCCAGCAGGCTCGGGGTGAGCGCCCTTCTCCTCATCCTTGGACTCATCAACAGCCTCAGCAGCACGCATACCCTGCTTGAAAAGTGTTACAGCAGTGTCAAAGGTGGATGCAGTGTTAAATTCAGTTGCAGTGAATGAGACCAGTCCAAGAAGCCAAAAGCATCAGTCAGACCAATGGCATTGGGCAGGACTTCAAGACAAAGGGCTTTGACGGCTAAACAGAGATCCTGCATAAATGGGTTTCAAAGTAAGGTCTAGTAACATACCTTCATTTGAACTTTGCAAAAACTGCAGTGAAATTTAAGCTCCACGTGAAAAATTTGTGTTAATGATCAATCTGATAAAAGAAGGTTTCAGTACTGGTGAGGCCTTGAGGAATAGATCATCGATAAGCCTATAGCTTTGATCCTTCACCTCCATCTTTGTCACCAGTATGCATGTTTCAGAACGCAAAAAGGTACTACAGGCTCTCCGAGAAACTAATCAGAGCATGCAGCTTGCTCGATACCTCGAGCTAATAGATATGTTGATGGATGATGACTCATCCAGTGAGATCACTGATGAGTCTGAATCTGACGACGAGGGAGAATCAGAGTCCAGCTCCTCCAGGTCTGATATATCATCAAACATCAGTATGGAATCCATTTCCTCTGTTAGTTCTACCAACTCTTTTGATACCTGGATGTCCCTCGACTCCATCTGGGATGAAATACCATCCTCTGATTCTGGCACAGATGCCTCTGGGCCTGTATTCAGTAGCTGAGCCTTCACCAAGTTCAGTAACACGATACAAGCACTTGAAGATGAAGTTGAAAAAGCACGTACTCTCATTTCTCGGCCCAAAGCCACACATGCACCACAGCTGCATCTACTTGACGAGTGGAGATTAGAAAATCCTCAGAGGTTTCGTCGCAAACTCCGAGTTGATCCCGAGGTTTTTGTTGAACTCATCAATAGAATCATCCACCATCCGGTTTTCAACAATAATTCCAACAACTCACAATTACCTGTTCCTGTTCAGCTGGCAATTTTTTTGAATGGTATCGGCCACTACGGAAATGCAGCAACAGCCGAAGACATGGCTGACTGGGCAGGTGTTTCAGTCGGGACTGTGTATAATTGCTACCGGCGTGTTATGGTTGCAATTTTGCAGCACCATGACAACGTTATACACTTCGACCCACTGGAGGCTAAAGATCAGATCGAGAAAGATCATGCAAAGGACTAGGTTGAGGAAAGTACATGTCCAGAGTGGCGCGGGGGATTTTTGTGTGTGGATGGCACACCCTTCAATGTTTACCAGAAGCCTGGATGGCACAGAGAAGGTTTCTTTGACCAAAAATCAAATTACTCGCTGTCAGCACAGGTAAGTGACTGAGAAATACATTTTAAAAATCCATACTAACCTTACATTAGATTGTAATCATGCCTCACAACCTTCGTATCATTGACTATGTGATAGGGGTCCCAGGAAGTCTCCACGACGCTAATGCATTCTCAAGGACATGAATTGCACGACACCCTGAAAGTTTTGTGGGAGCAGATGAGTGGATCTGGGCTGACTCGGCCTATGCATCACATACATGGTGTGTTGTCCCTTTCAAACGCCCTGCAGCTGGTGGTCTGAGGCCTGATCAAAAAAATTCAATACACACCTGTCAAAAGTGAGTCGTCAAGGATACTGAGACTTGTGTATGCACTCATACCTAAAATAAGGTCCGTGTTCATTCGGAACATTGCTATGGCTCCCTCAAAGGACAGTTCCAGTCACTTCATGAGCTTAGGTTTCAAATACAATCACAGAAAGACCTCAACTATGCGAACATGTGGACTCGTTGTTGCCTCATTCTTCACAACCTCATCATTGAGATTGAGGAGGAGCTAGGGACAAAAAGCACCAATCCACACTTTCACAAGGAGTCACAACTGCAAGGAGATAGAGATTTAGATGAGGAAGGTGGCGGTGATGAAGGGTTTATCGGAACAGCTGGACAAAATTTTCGGAACAAGTCTGAAAGACAACATGTAGTAGTACAACATTGCAAGAACGTGATTAGCAAGAACAGCAAACATCAAAGACGAAAACAAACATAGGTACAGACATGAACAAGCACAAAATTAATTCGCCTTGTCACCAATAGTATCAACTTGATTAATGCGCTCCATGGCCAAGCGACGATACTTGGCTTCTTCGAGTCTGAGTTCCAACTCCAGTTGCCTTGTCTTGTCCTCGGACATGGCACGTTCATGACTCTGAGTAGCAATGAATCTGTGTGCATTGTGTTCACGCTCAGCATGAGCTTCACGGGCCTGTAACTCCTTCGAAAACCTAGCATACTCGAACTTCATCCGTTTGCTCGAGACTTTAGACTCTGACTTATTCTGCATATGGAGCAGGAGTGAGTCAGAGGCATCAGCCAACTTCTTTGTCACCTCTGCTCCTACATCACGTGTCCGCTTGTGAGACTCTGATGCTGAACAGAAAGTGGACTCGGATGGTGATGGACCTGCACTGCGGTGAGTAGCAGTTGCTGGACTACGACCATGCAGAGCACTGCCACTAGCTTTACAAGAGTGCACTGTCAATGACTTCATCACATCCTCAATCCCCTTGTCACATGACGACTCAGGTTGACCCTCCATGTCAGTGAAGAAGTCATCCTCCTTAGCATGTCGAGGTGGAGAGTTTGGTGGTGAGTCAAATGAAATATCTGGAGGCCGATTAGTGTTGGTTTGTTGAACTGCAGCACGTGAAGTTGAATGGCCATAGTGGTCAAGATGAAA
The DNA here is from genome assembly GCA_016767475.1 of Suillus weaverae. NCBI lineage: Eukaryota > Fungi > Basidiomycota > Agaricomycetes > Boletales > Suillaceae > Suillus > Suillus weaverae. The sequence continues at coordinate 5,014 of MU179304.1, forward strand.
ATTTGAGGGGAGCAAGGGTGATGTCGTAAAATGAGGTGAGTTTAGCTAACAATGATAAATCTGTGACTGGTGTTGGTGGTGATGGGATGTAAGGAGGGGTGCAATGCTGCAAAAATGAGGACTTGTTTGAAGGGCTGGGGTCACCATAGAGGTCATCATCACTTTCAATCAGTGGACGAGAAGCTCCAGCGAGCACTGGAGAATATTCAGGCCCCCCCCCCTGAGAGACCAAGTGGCTGATCAAAAATTTCTCCTGGTTCTAGATCATTGTCCTCGTCAAGATCTGGCTCAGCAGCAGCATCACCTTCATCTTGTGGAGCCCCAGAAAAAAATTCAAGTGCCTCACTGGCAAAATCTTGACCAGATCTGCTGTCGAAAATGCTGTGTTATAGGGATGGGTTCGTCCTCCACCATCCATGGAGGTCAGACCACCACGGAAATTGCAGATGGAGCTGAGCTAGTGCTAGATTTCAGGACTTCGTCAACAAATAAACAAAAATGTGCATACCAACAAGATTTTTAGTACGAGGGTCAGCATCCAGCTCCTCGATAGACTTCAGTCCAGCCCCTGTTTTGCCAAGGTCTTTGTTGACCGAGTTGTACATTTTTCGAAGCCTAAAAAATCTAGTCAATCATGCCACTAGACTCAGAATCAAATGGTAGCAGACATACAAGATGAACCAACTTTCAACAGGTTTGATGAAGCTAAGTGGATGTTCATCATATAGCGCACGAATGGCTGGATCCTCGTCATTGGTAAAAATCGCAGCAGCCAGCTGCTGGATATAGTTTTTCTTCTGGGTGGACATTTGTTGTCGCGGTCAACCCTCATCCTTTGCATCTTTGGCCAAGTCAGAAAATAGCTTGATCCGAGCTTCATCATTGGCCTTGCACCACTCAATAAGGCGAGACGTGTGTGCTGAGTACCGTTTTTCTCAGTAGATTGCTGGTATCTTAGTGGCTGATGCTGCTTTCATATTGGAGGGCTGAGGTGACTGTGAGGAAGTATGAGCTGATCCACGGCTGCCACGGCCTCAAGCTCTAGTAGTACTGACTTCCCATCCACGGCTGTTTGTGCCTCGTGCTGCCATAGAGGTTGATGATGGCCTTATTGTGGTAGACAGTGGCGACGGTGACGACAACGATGATGGCAGTGCGGCAGTGCTGTCGGAGTTTCATTTTTTTTTGAAAATGCAGCGTGTTTGTTGCATGTGTGGCCAACTTTGAAATCCATTATAGGATCACCAACACCCATATGATGAATCAAGCCAACCGAAAGGAGATCCATGAGTGCATTTTCAGCACTCGTTAGTAAGTACATACTATTAAAGTGATGCAATCAGAACGTTTGCAGTGACGAAGATGGCAACTAACCTAACCAGCCTATAAAGGCAACTGACAACCTTCGTGTCCTCCAAAGACAAAATGGTGCGATTGTTGATCATCTCACGGACCTGCGCAGCGACAAAAGCCTCTGTTATAGCTTTGGCCAAGCGCTGATTGATGCTCGCATCAACTTCTCCACATAAGAACTTTGCTTACCCTACTGGCAATGTTAGTGACAAACGACAAGAAGCCTTTGTGCCAAGCCTCCAGGTTAAGCACCTCTTCAACAATGCTGGCCTCTTCATGACACCTAGCCTCTTTAAGACAGGCCTCTCGACGCATCTGCCAGGCATCTTCAGGAATATTTTGAATTGTGCTCCGCACCATTAGCTATCGTGAGTGAGTAAACATTTCAACCATAGTAGTGTGGACGCCCGACTCCAGAGTCTCGCTTGGGAGGTCATCCCACTGCAATTGTTAGTCAGAGCCCTCTGATAGTACATCTCTGGCTTACTATCTCAAACACAGCAAAGACACCATCAAGAAATGTAATACCCTTTGCCCTTCGGGGACTTGTATCTTGAACTGTCGTATTTCATGTGAAACGAAGCCTCTGAATGTAAGGGCATCGCTTACTGCCTCGACAAGGTTGATGACAAAGGGCAAGAAACCTGGTCGCCCAGCAGCCAGCCTGAGCACATGATCACCGCAAACAAATCTAGACTGATGAATAGTGGGTAGCACATTGCGAGCTTCTTCTTGCGAGAAGACCTGGCAGCTCATCACTGATATGATGTTACTAAGTGTAATGGGCATAAAGGAAGTGGGGGCGATGGATGCATCCTGTCTAGAGAGAAGAATCACACATTAAATATTGTATAGGCTGGCCTCCCGCAACAAAGGGTATATTGCACAAAGGTTGGCGGTGCTTTTGTTGCTGATATTGAATCACAAAGAATTTAGCTCTTATAGTACCAAAACTGATGTGAGCATGTTGTCTTTATGCCTCTGCCTTGTTCCATCATCAAATTTGTGTAATTGTATTGTCAGCGTGCATGAAAGTAGAACAGAGGGAAGTCTATGTACATGTGCGTCATGCACGGGAGTAAGACTAGAAAGGGGAAACACCCCATTTGTGCACTAAAAATCGCCACCAGTATAGATCTAGAAATAATGTGTGTATGTTCGTAGACCCTGCAATAGATCAAGAAGGTGACTGAGGTGCAAGAGCGGCCGTATAGTGTTGTTCGTGAAAATTACGGTGGGAATTGTATGGACTGCAGATACTTGAAAGCCTCGGTTGTGTAGAAGGACTCAAACATTATCTGCAGGAGGCTTGGATTGAAGGGATTTGGAGCAAAGAGACAACCTAGTAAGTTCTTGAGACCACAGATGTGTGAAAACTTCAACATCTGCCCAGTCTTCGATTTCCCAATCAAAACTCCGAAGGTTCTTGAAGGGAAAGGGAGTGCAGGATGACCTGAACACCTCTTCGAGAACGCTGCCAGTGGGCAAATATGTATCCAGACTTGTCAGACATGACAGGCCACCCAGGTGCACCAGGGCATCCTTAGTGATAGCTGGTACAGCGACTGTATGCAGCTTCTGCAATCTTTGAATGGAATAGGAAGCTGCCCTAGCAGTGTGCGCATCCTATGCACTGCTATGAATACTGCTACATGTTAGTTATATGATTATTCACCTCTATAGTACGCTTTTCTATCCTTTTCATGGTCTCTATACATACATATGCATTACCTATATTTCTCTGACCACTCACTGACTTTCCCGACCTCCCTAGGACTTGTCTAGGTCGAGTTATTCCTTACCTTTGTGTTGTGGCTTGTCTGTTTACCTGTGTTTACCATACATTGCCCATATCCCAGAGTCCAGTGCTCCCTGCCTCTTTGGCAACTTACTCTGGACTCTAGTCCTGATCATCTTTGGTCCCTCAGGAGCCTCTAGAAGCGGCCCATTCACTTCCCATTCTAACACTACAGGAGTCAAAACAAAATATTTCCAGGGAAGGACAATGCATAATTCCACCAGGTTCATGAAAATGAACTCATCCCATGAAAAGATGCATCTATACAAACAGAGTTTCCGCAGCAATGGTGCGTCCAGCATATAAGGGCGTCAGGTACTTGCAGGGTGTGATCTAAGTCGCCCATCATGCGCAATACTTCCAAGTACAAAGTTTCCAATGTGGGAGCATGGCGAGGAAACCAAGACAACACTGTGGAGACAACAGATGGTGACACATGAATATGAAAATTGTTGAGCCAATGAAGAGCGGAAGCTACAAGGCCCAGATTAGTAGCACAGTTCGGCATTTACGGATCCTCAGCGTTCCACTGTGCAAAATCAATAGCGATACTGAAAGGAAGAGGCGTAGAGCGTGGCAATATCATCACCATGAATTTTGGAGAGGCCGACATGTTCATAGCATCCCTCCAGAGGGATGGAGACTCCAGGCATATTTGCTGCATCCGACAGCACACTTGGCTGCAAGATACAAGACTATGGGCATCCGGCTCGTCCCCTGCAACAAGCAGGGACAGAACCATGATGACGAGCTCCCCTGACAGCTTGAATAGGGGCGTGAGGCTGTTCCGCATCTCTTTCAGTTCTTGGACTGTGTCAGTGAGTTGAATGATGCGAGCTTCGACCTTGGTAAGATCTTGGTAGTCTGCTTGTTTCCGTGGAAGATGGGTGTGTGAGGTGATGTGAAAAAGTGGATGATGGTGTGGCCTAAAAAAGCTCGTCAGTATAGGGCTTATCAGAGATATTGGAACTAGACTACCTAACAGAAGCCCCATCATGAGGCACATAGAGATGCGTGAGGTGATGCAAAAAACTTGGATGATGGTTTGCCCTAAAAAGTTCATCAGGGCTTATCAGAGATTTTGGATCTAGAATACCTAAAAAGAGTCCCATCATGAGGCACATAGATGTAGGTATCATGGCAGACAGAAATGATGGTGAGAGGCAGGGATGCTGGGTGAACAGTGTTGAGTTATAACATAAAGCGGACAATCAAAACAAAGAGCTCACCTGAGTGGCTTACTTGTCCTAGCCGTCGGTACAGAGGGATGTCATTTGAGGGGAATTAATGACAGCCTACTTTAGTAGAAATGAGGTTAGTTACTGATGAAGGACATGGCTGACATAGGAGACAAGTATAATGATCAAACAACTGTATCAAATCTCACTGGAGGTATTGTGCAATTATGATAATCAGGTGTTGTGCGTGCCTCACATCTGCCTCATGCACTGGGCATGACGTTTTGCACCACCATAGCCTTGCCTCTCAGATAAGTTTGCCCTTACAAAGCTTGGTCAGTTGGGTTGTGTTTTACTGGGGGCCTAGGGGAAACCATTTCAGAATACCAGATTTGGCGGAGAAGATCAGGTTGATGGATAATTCCCGTCCATGATCTCAACTTTAGACAAGTCCAAGATGTGTTCCTAGAACCTTCTCTATATTAAACAATGATTTTCAGCACTAACTCGAAGTTTCAAGCTTTGGACAAATGATGGTAGCACACTCCCAAAGCCAACGTCGACAAATGAAAAAATCCCAAGGGTGAAAGAAACAAAGGAAGTTTGTTCTCAAACTGCACATGAGGGTATCACCAACAGGCCATTTTGATCCAGATTGTTGGATTGATAAGCCCAAAATGAAGAAAGTTTGAAAACGTGCACGACTTGGCACTTGCGGAACCAAAGGGGAGTTCTGTTAGAATGGGAAGTGAATGGGCCGCTTCTAGAGGCTCCTGAAGGACCAAAGATGATCAGGTTGCCAATGTATTCAAGTATAGTAAAGGTATACAGTACCTAGAGTCCAGAGTAAGTTGCCAAAGAGGCAGGGAGCACTGGACTCTGGGATATGGGCGATGTATGGTAAACAAATGTAAACAGACAAGCCACAACACAAAGGTAAGGAATAACTCAACCTAGACAAGTCCTAGGGAGGTCAGGAAAGTCAGTGAATGGTCAGAGAAATATAGGTAATGTATGTGTACGTATAGAGACCATGAAAAGGATAGAAAAGCGTACTATAGAGGTGAATAATCATATAACTAACAAGTTCCAGGCAGCTGCTGGTTCTTGCACCCAATGACAGTGCTCCCCTCTGCCAGAGGGTGGGCAAACCTATCACTGCAGCAACTCTGGGAATTGTCCTCTAAAAAGGCCTCAAAAGTCAATCAAGCCTCAACAGAGTCATACACACCTTGTAACACCCATTCAGCTGAACTTTTGCATCCTGCATTGAAGTTCATGTCAGAGTCTCTGAGCTCGGTTGATATTTTATTGGCATGCAATTGGGCTGCAATTTGACACAAAGGCCATGGCATATTTCTTTCCTCATGGAAGCTGGAAGGATTGATTAGCACAGGGAATTAATGTTCAACGTTTAACGAGAAACTGCATTATTGATGGCATTTCAGAAAAAGGAAATTCTTTCACACTAGGTTCAAATCACTCTTGCAACTCCATTGCCGACAACTGTTCAACATTACAACAGTCACTTTCCAACCAAATTCACGTACTTCCTCTTAGAAGGAACGGGTTCATTGAGCACTGAAAACCCCAATCATAAGTCTCCAACGTCCCCACAATGTGCCAGTGGGTGTTCTCTGGACACATGAGTGTTACTGTCCTCATCTCGTCGGTACAAATGAACTGACATTAAGTTATACCAGAGTATTATACCAGAGTATCTCCCCCTTGCCTGCAGCTGCCAATTACCACTCCTCAAGCTTCCAGTCTGACTCGAATTACGTCAATAATCTCACCATTCACACTGGTTTCGAGTCTACTGGTGAGGGTGAGGTGCATTTAATGTTTGTTGCCATGAGTGTTTGCACATACATTTAACGTTTTATAGTGTCCTCTTTGTTACTGGTAGTTTCAGTCCTCAGAAGGCTTCTCCAGTTAATCTTAAAATTCAGGTCCTGCCAAGGAGCTTCGACTGTCCAAACGCTTGCTAGTGATGTAGCTTGAAGCATTGTTTGATAATGGCAATGCATCAAAATGGGTTTAGTGCTGGCGAGTTCTGGAGATCACACCGTTCCTTTGTTCAATGCCATGCAGTTCCGAACCTACATGGGACAAAGGAAGGGATATCTACTTTAATCACATGATTATTCTTGCATCTTACCATGGTCTCCACTCGAAATCAGACAGCAAAGGCAGCAAAGCTGGTGCGTCCATTGTCTTGTATGTCTATTCACACTTCACACCTTAGTACAGGAGGCACGAGTGACAACAGTTGCTGCATGGGCAAGAGCAGTTACTGTATGAGAAAAGACTTCACATGCTGCTATTCTCTTACAATCTCTTTTCCATGTGGAGTGTATGTCTGTGATAGTCCAGCTAAACCGAGCCAATGCCTACAACACCCTCACAAGGAATGCTCGAGTTGAAGCTCTTGTATCTCCCACTTTTGCTCTGGCGTTGCGTATGCCTGATTCTGGTGGTCTCTCCAATGACGCAGCCCTTGTGCTGTCCTTGAGCAATCATCATCAATGAAGACACAGCTCTGCAGGTGTTGTTCAACTCAGCCCAGCTGAAATCCACACATCTATTGATGAACTTATTATGCTCGACGTCAAGAAAAATCAGGCTCTCAACCATCATGCTGTATCCGTCGCATACAACGGTGAAGACAATGTTCTTCGCATGCACAACAACGGCCTGGCAGATGTTTGCTTGTATGATGACCTTGCTGAGGAGAAGATCAAACTTATGCAGGAAACCAAGCGATTGAGTCCATTCAGGCCCATGTGATGGTAAGATCGTTTTATCAAGTGTTTTCATTTGCTAACATGTTGGACCCTGAAGTCATTCAGCAGTGAAGATTCCATAATACCCGGAATTTACTGGCTTTCGAATGTCCATGAGATGCTGTCATCCATCTATGTGGCTGAGAGCGACATGCTCCAAGGTATTGGCCCTAGAGAAGTGAATGCTGTCCGAGAGTTTGACTGGAATGATTATGAATGGCTTGTCACAGTTGTCAAGCATGATCTTGGCAGCTTGGAGTATAACATATACCACATGTGGATGCTCACGACAAGCAATGGCGGCAGTCGGCTGTTTAATTGTCTCCTCAATACCAATAGCCAGCCATGCCCCCACGTCAATGGGTACCCCATCCGCACTCAATTTCTTATAGAGCTGAATCAATACAGAAAAAATCAGTGCAATTTTTGCAAGGGCTTGCCCTTTTTTTTTGCAAGGCCGCTAAACTTGGTCTTCCCACAGTCTGTAAGACTGGTAGGACCCAGGGAGTAAC
>MU179304.1:13575-35810 GCA_016767475.1 Suillus weaverae
AAGGGCCGGTGTGAGAGTGTAGTGACCCACTTGTTTTCAGACTCAGAGGACAGCTCAGCTATGCTTTCTCCTGTCTCCTCCCCTCTACTACCCCACTCTCGGCCACTCACAAGTCCGTTCATTCCATCTGGACGGACAGCCATAACTAGCTTGCATGTGTCCGTGACGCCAAGTTCTTGCCCTGCTTCAGCTGGCTCTTTCTTGCGAGGATCCACTCCATTGTCTGATGCCGTCGGCAGTCATGCATCTTCGGTAACTCCAGCAAGCAGCGTGTTCGAACTGACACATCGACCATCTGTGCACCCTGCAAAGAAGAATAATCAGCCGGCATTCCGAACTCCAGAGTTACCTACTACACATCCAAGTCAGGCTGGTTTTTCAACAGGAAACGAGGTAGTACAGCGCCATCCAGCTGCATCAGGTACTGCCAATCAACAGTCAGCAACTGCATTTGCAAATCCACAAGTACACACTACCGTATTTTCGGACAGACTGGCTAATCTTGATTCCACTGTCCTGGACCTTGCTGCAAAAGTTGATCGGTTGTCGTTGCAGTGCAGATCAGCAGTGCTCGAACCTCAAGTCCAATACCTCATCGAAGAGAATGATATCTTGCGAGCGACAGTCGATAAACATCACATTTCAATCAAGGAGCTACAAAAAACAGGCAACGCGCAACACAACTCATTGCAAGAGCTCCTTACACTGATAAATACTCGTCGTCAGTCGGAAAGTGCTGTTCTGTCAGTCAATTCTGTGGAGAAGGCAACCAAAGCGGTCCGAGACAACACTTTCAATGTGAGTATATGCGCCGTGATAGTGTGATACACGTACTTACAGATGTTTCAGACTGCCATTAGACAGACGTTCTTGCACGCAATGGGAATATCTGACTCCAAACTGGCTGCAACCCTCGAGTCTCTTGAGGAAGGTGTTTTTTTGGCTAAATTGTCCAACTTGAGGAGCTGTGGTTCTCTGTCCGAATTTCGATTCTTCATGGACGGAAAATGCTGCATGGAGGGAAGACATGATCCGATATGTCCGGCAAAAGGCATGCGATGTGTACAGGCAACTGCGTGAAGAACACCTGAAGAAGAAAAACGATGCCGACATTACGAAGCAGTTGAAGGAAGTATTCAAGAATATGAAGGATGTCATAAAGAAGGGAGGAAAAGGGACTGATGCAACAGAAGCGAGAAATCGAAAGCAACGACAGAATGCCCAAAAAGTTCGTGTAAGTATGAAAGGAATGCGTCGGAGTCATGGACACTCACTGACAAATGTTGTAACTCAGAAAAACAATGAGCGTGCAGCTGAAGATGTGCGTAAGGAAACAAAGACGAACAATCCTGAATGGGACTGGTTCTATCAAGCATGCTACCAGTCTACAGACAAGTCGGACACTGGTCTGGTTGCGAAACCATCAGTAGATTTCGAATCAGATACAGAAAATGCACGCAAGAGACCCACAAAGTCCAAGAATATAGACGCCACCTGGACCTCTCGGCCCCCATCATACCGAGATACCCTGGTAAGCAAAATGCTGCAATCCAAGTCTTGATCAGCTAATTTGGTGCGCTTGAAGGTTAATGAAAAAGTTGTCCAAATGAATGTCCTAGTCAGCAAAAAACGAGTAGAACGGGGCGGAAGAAATTTCAGTGTTCCTGTCATTAGAGGCGAAGCTCATGAAAAAGATCTCCCTCAACCTGGAAATGGAAAACCAAAGATTTTGCGAAGGTTTGTTTGTCCTGAGTGGCTCACCAATAATTCAGCGCAGGACGGTCCTACTCAAATCTACCGGAAGGACGAATCAGAGGAGAGCATTACAGATGTTCTTGTGGATGGAACTCGAGATCTCGCGCATCCTCCAACTGACTATGATGGTACGGATGGTGGCACAGAAGCTTACGACGGTGATGAAGAGGGTCTCAAAGATGACGAAGGCAACATGCGTGAATCTGCAGGTACCAATGGTAAGTTTAAAATTTGAACTCTCCTCAACCAGGACTTACATGTACTATTCTCAAAGATGCAGACTTCGACGGTATGTGCCCATCACAATCGTGCCCTGACTCTGACAATTTAGCTTCGGTATAGAAATATACAGATAGCTTTCCGACTTAGCTTCGAAATGATATGCATACAAACAACAAAACAGCAGACTCGCGGCTCCCTTCCAACACCCTGTATCAGTAGATTTGCAATTGTTCACCCACAATTTCGCTTCCCATCGCATCCGCTAGATAAACTATTCATCATCTTCGATATGGACTTCCATATCCACCTCTGTACCATCCTATAGATACACAGTCAATAACCCAAATTCGAGTTCATTTAAAGACTCACATGGTTGTGAGCTACCGTCACCCAGTACTTGAGATTTGAAACTGTGATTGGAATGAGTATTAATTGACCCGAAATCAGCCTGACGTCGACAACCTCCATATCACCTAACATATTGGCGTGCCAGACTTGCACACCGAGGTCAACAGCCCTAGCAACATATCAATCAAACTTCGCTATCAATGAATCGTTTGACAAATTTACATACCACATATCCCATGGAAATTGAGGAACTTCGTCATTAGTTATGAATCAATGAACAATTGCGACAGTCTTCGAAAGTTGATCTTGCTGTTCATATTCAATATTGACCTTGAAGATCCATTCTATCTTGACTGCGATTCGACCATTGATATATGCGTAACGGGCTGATCGTCCACGAGGCTGTGTTGCTGCTCCATAACGAAGGGTCTCCACAAACACATGAGAGAAAGAGGTGACATGGCCCATGAAACAAGCGCCACGATCTGCTAGTACGACGTCAGTGTGAATAAGAATGCTGAGTTCTTGCCACTCTTCTTGCAGATGCTGCAGTACTAATCCATATAGGGCCATGTCGACAGTCTGAAGCTGGATGGTCTTGTGAAAACAAGGATATGTCACAGATCCTAGTAGTCTTGTGAGAATTGAAATCATGCACACGCGAAAACTTACGTTCATCTCTGAATCGTGCCAAGTATTCAAACAATGTTCCACGAGGTGGCCATGATCCACCTTTTAGACATGATTGGAGAAGGTCAACTGAATCACAATCATTCTCGTCAAGCTCCAGCAGTCTGTTAAAAGCATTTATCTATGCCAAGAATCAGGTGAAGTTACACAACGAGATGGCAACATTAACTTACGAGATCGTGAACCAACACCCACTTCCACCACTTGCGCATCATGGTGCACTCCAGCTCTCCACCCTTGTGATTGTTGTGGTTGGTACGGCCGAGAAATCCGTTGTTCCGTTCATATGGAAAAGCCCATGTTGTATAACAGGGACCAAACTGAAGGAATTGGTGTTGAAAATGCTGGGCAAGGTGAAAATATGGAGTCATGTGCACGCCCATGTCAGCCCAGCTTTGACATGCTCGTGAAAGGGCAGCACAGCCTCTCTTCACCTCATTGGGGCTTATCGAGCGAGACGAAAGAATCCATATGGCAGCCGAGAATTCAAGCATTGTTGAGTAGTGTCGGAGAATGGAGCGGTCCATGGTGGAGGACTTTGCATGGTCGAGTTGCTCTTCATTGGGATTGTCCATTTCAGATAAGAGTGTCTCCAAGCGACATTGTCCCAAGACCTTCTCGGTCTTTGCATACTTCGCTGCATTGTTTGTCCCAGCTCGTAATCTGGGTGCGTCAATATCAGGCAAGTTACCGTCAACTTCCCAGGCCACGAAAAGCCTGATGAATAGAACACTGATATGTAACCGCCATTGATTGGCTTTCGAAGACAACGAAGTGACCTTGAAGTAATCAGTTACACAGTCTAGAATACAAATTATGAAGTGCACTTACTGATGGGGGTAAACAACTGACAGATACGGGCCATATGATTCAGGAGAAAAATTGCTCGAGTCGGTCCAGGGGGTGCCAGTCATTGCGGGGAATAGAATTTAGCATGCCCGATTGAAGAAGGATGACCTTTGTGAGGTGTCTAACCATGCCTAGAAATACATGGGTTTAACATCCTTTGCCTGATCTCGACCTAAAAGATGGGGTGACGTACAGAGGTAGACACAATGCATAAACTCAACAACGGAGTTCATCAATGTCAGCCAGCCTGGAAGGGCATTGAGTACAGACCAGGATACACCACAGCATTCGAGTATCTCTTTCTTGTCGAATTCATCGACTGAGCGAGCACGGAATGCGTATTTAGTGTAACGCCAAGGATCTCGTAACTTAAAATCTGTGAATCAGAATGTTAGACAATGACCACCTCAAGCCAGCCAGAGCTCACATTCTGGGTTGAATCCCCGTGGATCTGCAAGAAAGAACGATGGTGTTTCGCACCGGGGACACATAAAAAGCTTTGAAGAGAAAGATGCAAGTCCTTCAATTTTTCGGCTTGCAGGTAAGTCGGATACCTCAGTGTTGATAACGGAGTGAACGGGGAACATATTTTCATCTCCATAAACACGGAACTCCTTCCCTACCACACAGTCAGTCAAAAGGTCATGTGCGAACTCGAAAACAAGTACGCACCACCATATAATCAAGTCATTTCACTGACAAACTTTTCCATGATGTTGTTGAGCTGTTCTAGCGTTGGTTCGTTCAGTCCTGGGATGACCATAATTAGAAAAGTTTCTTTGATGAGGTATCGAACTCCTCGGGGATTGTTGCAGCAAGTCATATACAATGCTCCAGTAGAATGATTGCCACGTTTCACCGCTTGGAACCTGTACAATTAAATAAGCGACACGGGCATGCAAGTTCGAGTGAGAGTACATACCAGTCCAGGTTAATTTGCCATACAAGACCGCACGGGAGGGAGACAAAACGCTGCTAGATATGATTTATGTCGTCGTCATCAACACGGGTGATGCCTTCATGCTCGAAAATGCGTTGGAGACCAGCTTGAATTGAATGCCAACCTAGCGCATCGTATATGTCTTGCATCGGCCTCCAAGTGTCCTGAAAAGCATCCATACCATCCTCAAGCACTGGTGGCACTTGTCTCGGTTCGTCACCTTCCTTCCTCCATTCCTGTAGCTGCTGGTATTTGCCAGGTCGAAGAAGCCAGTGCTGGATGGCCCGGTGCGGTGGTGCATATGGAAGGACTTTCGTTGGCTTCTGCTTGTGCTTCCCGTTCGCAAGACATTTCATTGTATAAAGTATACCCTCACACTCGTCTTCGTCACATTGTTCATGAAGATCCTCGTCGTAAAGTGTCGACGACTCGTGAACTTTCCAGCAAGTCGGACATAAAAACAGATAGGTGATGAGTAGATCGAGATTGACGCCGAGACGTCTTTCGATAGTCGGTAATGTTCTTGCCATGTCGTCGAGACCCTCAAACGCGATATGTGGTGCTTGATTGCGAGCAGATGAAAGTGCTCGAGCAGCACCATCTAAAATGATGCGAGCAACTTCGTGTGTTGCACCCTTGAATGCCGTAGCGACATATGCACGCACATAGGCGTTCCTAATTGCAGAATGCTCGTCAAAAGCTGCGGGCTCGTCGAATAAATCTTCTTCGTCACTAGCTTGTTGAAAATCGTTGTTGTCTCCGAAAATATTGACCGGATTGAAAGCTGGATCATTGACGAGATCATAATCCTCGTCAAGATCAACTTCATCGTCAGAAGACTGGTTATCGTTATTGTCTTCGACAACGAGTTCGTCCTCATGACTGTGTGGCAGTAGGGTCCTGTAGGTGTCGTCTTCATTGTCGGAACTGAAAAAAGGTAGCCCGCTGTTGCCTTCCTCATCTACATCCATCAGATCGTCATTGTACACGAGCAGCTGAGGCTCTTGGTCAAACCAAGGCTCTTCATTGTCATCAACAGGCTGATTAGGGTCGGGGAGCAACTCATTTGATTCTGGAGTGCTTAAGCGAGATTGCAAGAAGCTGACGGGTGTGTGCCGTTGATTTTCTGCTGCTACTTTCGACTCTGATGCTGTGACTTGTGCAAGACGTGCCTCACGGCGCTGCTCAAGCTCGGCATGCCTCTGTTGCGTCCTTTTATTCTGCAAGAGGTGACCACCATCAGCAAGACAGCACTGGCTGCACACGCACCACACGAGAGCTTTCGACATCGTGTCATCCCAAGGTCACAGACTCGCAACGATGAGTTCCTCGTCCAGCTCAGAAGCGAGGATGAAGAAAGAATAGCTGTGCATGTTGCCAGTGTGTCATGTACGCCATCATCGTGAGAAGAGATGAAGACGCCCACGGCACACTGCGAGCATGCAGACCTAGCTAGCTATAGCTACATACGGACTTGGTGCATTTCAAATTCGAAAGTGGATGCAGATACGAGGGAGTTATCCACTGAAAACGCGAGGCGCTGTGCTACATCAGGACTATTTCCTGATTACATGATATTTTCGTAAAATACTGGGTGCCATTATTTGGTCTCAAAGTGCAGTGAGAGTCAGCACGTGTAAAGTTCTCCTTTACTTACCAAAACCAGGTTGTTGGATGTCGATCTCAACAACTCTGGTCCTTCCTATCTTGCAGCCTCTCAGAGGTCGCCGCTGGGTACCAAGCAAGGTGTGATGGCGCCAAAAGTCTCGAAGGCAGCGTGTTTGACTGGATTGCCCTGACATGGCAGTTCCTTGCATCATTTTCACTCAACAATTCAGATGAAGATGTTGTTGAGTGACAAGGTGAGCTATCTCAAAGCATCAACTTGGTTCTCCATGAGTCTGAATGTCCTTAAAGTTGTCTGTCCTGCATCTCACTCTTGGTGGTCAAGTTATTGCCATTTCGGAGAAAACTGGATGCATCTACTGATTATCTCTGTGTCTAGTTCACATAGACATGGCAATTTGGCCATTTCTCCTGGGATGTATTCTCAAAGGTAAATACAGGTGATTAGAGTTTGATGCGACACCTGAGAATTTTCCAGACTGCCCCCAGAATCATCTGCATTTGCTGCACTCTTGTCCCACAGGATTTGGGGTATGAGAATGTCACACTTGCAAACCGGCTACATACAACTTCTTGGCAAAGTCCTGGCTATGAATGTAAGTTTTATTTTTTTAGTGTATTGGGTGACTATCCGTAGGCCAAATAATGTAGAATAGAATATGATGGACTTTGAAACATATCTGCAAAAGATAATCCCTACAGAATCCCAAACCGTAACGCACTTTGAATAAAATAATCAGGGTTTTGTCGGCACTCCAATGGATGATCTGCTACTACAGTATACTCTGATGAACGACACTGAGGAGACGGCCTTTCTTGATGACGAAGAAGATGTGAAGATGTTAGCAGCTACCCTGGTTGTGGGAGTTGAGCTTGCCCGACTCGATCGTATCGAGACTCGGAACCCTGGACAACTCTACCTCTGTCGTGCCCAACTCCTTCCTGATCCACATCGTAATACACTGTGGCAAGTGTTGTACCAGAGTCAAAACGATCGTGCTTTCATTGCAACCATGGGCATTGATGTTCAAACATTTGGACTTATCCTTACATCTGGTTTTGCCAGTCAGTGGTACAAGAAGCCTATCGCACGTATTGATGTCAATTCGCGTGGCATTCCGCGCCTGAATCGGCGTTCACTCAATGCAACTGGAGCCCTTGGGGCTCATACTCCACTATCTCAACTCTACCATGCATGAGACCAGCCTCCAACAGATTTTTGCGCTGACTCCAGCCACCATTTCTTGCTACCTCACTTCTGGACTGCCCATGCTGCTAGAGACTCTCTGTTCTATGGCAGATGCCACAATTCGATGGCTACGGGGACCTGAGTTTGAGTGTTGTAGTGCCCTTGTGGTTGCACGTCACCTGTGATTGCAAGGTGCTTTTGGAAGCATCGACGGGCTCAAACTCCCCATCCAGACTTCCGAGGATGTTGACATCGAGAATGCTACCTACAACGGGTGGCTTTCTGAACATTTTGTTAGTTCAGTCATAGCATTTTCTGCTGAAGGTGCGTTTTCTCGTCTTTCTCAAACCATTTGTACTCAATTGTTACTTTACAAAGGTGTTGTGATTGCAGCAAGGACAAATGCTCCTGGCAGCTGGCATGACTCTCGTCTCACATCTCACATTTATACTCAGCTTCGAGTCGACACGCCTCCCAACTATTACCTTGTTGCAGATACTGCCTTCCCTCGTGGTTCAACATCCATTGACGGGCGCATTCGTGCACCTCTGAAACACGGCCAGGTTTTATGGGGCTCAGCTGCCGAAATTGAGGAGCATATGGTATTTAATCAAGAACTACTACCTTACCGTCAAACAGCAGAATGGGGCATGCGAGCTATCCAAGGTGCATTTGGAAGGCTCTGCATCCCACTCAACATCTCCAACCAAGAAGCTCGCAGTGACCTTATCGAAATCTGTCTTCAGCTGCACAACCTGCGTGCCATACGGGTCAGTGTCAACCAGATACAGACCGTGTATATGAAGCATTGGCAGGCTACTGAGGATGATCTAAATGTGTGGCAGGACTTCAAGAACATGTTATTTTCAGAGCAGAGGAAGAAGGATCGTGTTTCGCACTTCCACATCACATTAGAATACCAGTAGATACAACTTGTAATACTTGGAATAATCATGTCAGTGTGTTCAGAGTTGTGTGTCGGATGAAGAATGTAATGCCAATTTCGACGTAGGAGATGAGATGGACAAGAAGGCAGACACAAAAGACATTCGAGATGGAACGAGTGCAAGTCATAGAATGTTGCAACATCCAACCATCTAGTGCGCAAGACGTAGAATGTTGCAACATCCAACCATCAGATGGACGAGACAGAACGAGACAGATGAGACAGACAGGATGGTACATTGGTACCCTAAACACAACAGAAAACTAGGTAAGTATCATAGCACAATTAAATCTCTTGTGACCCTTCCCTTGGAACAGCCTTGTAAGGCTTATCAGCCAAGTCCTCGAAGTACGGACGATCAGCATACTTGAGACGTTTGGAAGGGCCACACCTTTGAAGGTAAGGTGGCTTGGGTGCCTCGGATGCAGTGCTCTCACCCTCATCAGTTATCCACTTCATGGATCCCCTGCCCTCTGGGAACCACTCCTGATGCAGGTTCTTCCGTTTCGGCATCCAAATATGGTGACGGCGCTTGGATCCACTCATCTCTATCATTTTGATGTGAAGCTCTGCCCGGTCTCATTCACGTTCGACATCATACATGCGGTTGTGCAAGTCAAAGAGTTGACCGCGCATGGTTTCTAACATGGCTTGCGAATCATGCAGCTGCTGGCCTTGGGTGAGCAGTTGTGTGGTAGCAAGGCTGCGTTTGGCCTGTTCTTTGTCACAGTCGTGCTGGGCAGCTGGGTTGAAAGTGCTGGAAAGGCGAGTGAGAAGATCAGTGGCGGTGGCTCCTCAAGCATTGCGATGTGGAATAGGTGCATCTGTGCGAGCAGTGGAGCATGCAATGGCTGTGTGTTGAATGGGGGGGGAGGCATGATATGGCTCATCCTGGTCCGATGCGATGGAGTGATTGTCGTCCTCAGCCTCATCATTCTCATTCTCGAGAGCATTGTAGTCCAAGTCGTTCAGGTCACGGGTAGCGGCGTGCTCATTGGTAAGATGGTCGATGTGATGGGCGCGTGTAACCTGTGGAGGGCAAACACCATCTTCAGTTGGCTTCGTGGTCTTCACCAACTGCAGGTATCTCAGTAATGTTTCAGTAATAGATGATTCAAAGCTTACCTGTTTGTACTTCGTCTCAAGTGAAGTTATTTTGTGTGAAGGCTGGTGGTTCACCTTGGCCTATTGGCAGTACTTGAGGTGAACAGTCTGCCACCCACGCTGACCGAGAGGGAGCTCGTCTTGGACCATGTCAAGGAGAGCATTGACATCTAGATTAGTGTAGTTATTAGACCCTTGAGGTCTGCCTCGTCTCACTTGTGCATCGTCATTGTTGTCTCCATCCTCTTGGAGACACTTCTTTGGGATAGTGGACAGGACATTCTCCTTTCCCTTGCTTTTGGCCCTCGGGGCTTTGGCCTTGCAGCGTGATCCTGCCATTTTTGCTGCAGGAATGTGGCCATGTGCCTCCACGATAGTGACAGCGTCCGTCAGGTCCAGATTGCCAGAGTCAGGAAGGGGGAGAAGGACAGGATCGATGATGTTGTTACTTGGCACCTGGCATATAACAATGCAAGAAGTAGATGGTGAGGGAGAGTCTGCGACAGACGTGAACTTGGCCGGACTGAGTGCATAAGTACCAGACTCCATGCGAAAAGACTGTCGAGACGTAAGAGCCTGTAAAAACTTGAGTATTCAAGACTATAGAAGTGAATAGAGTGAACTCACATTGCATATTCCTGGATGAGGGACCCAAGCGCCGACATTATCGCATACAAAGGCATTGCTGGCGTCATTGTAACACAGTTCTGGGTAAGATAGGCTGGTGCCGGGGGGTATCATAGATTTTGGAGGGGGGATGTCAGACATGGTGTTGTAGTTGTAGTGTTTGAATGAAAAGATTACTTACCTGGTTGTCCTGTGACTCGTGCTTTTATATGTCTCCAAAATCCCTGCCGGCAGGTGTATGAGTGCACCTGGAAGTTGGTAGATAGTCAGGATGAGCCTGCAGTGGTTGCAGTAATACATTAGTAAATATGCCAAATCAAAGCATTTAACGAAACAAAAATTTACCGGAGCTTGAGGGATGGATGGTGTTCATTAGTAGTTGACTTGGATTGGGAGATTAAAGATGGCATTGTGCTACTTGTAACCTGCGCGCTCACAGTCATGTGTCTCCTGCTATTAATCTTAAAATTTTGAGTAAAACTTCTCAAAGGGAGCTTGAGATTTGGGCTGTACTAGTGGTTCCTGTATTTTGCAAGATGATGGAATGAGGCAACGACTATCATTATGGAGGAGATGTGCGTGACAGGGACCTCAAATGTAGATGACTAATCGATGAGTAAGCGGATAGCAAGGGCGTTAGTGGCCCAAAACAGAATAATCTGTCAGTTATAATCTGTAGGGCCCCCCCCTACAGATTTAGAGTTTGTAAGAGGGTGAAGAAAATAATGTGCGTGAAAGTTGTCCTAAATGAACAGCGGCATTGTGGTGGGATTTCCTTAAATGGTATTTTATATTCTATTATATTCTATTCTACATTATTCAGGCCTACGGATAGTCACCCATTGACAATATGAGAGACTTACCTCACCAGACTCACAGTCAGAGTACAAGTCACCTAACAGTGTGTATTTCAAATTAGTAGGTCTTTGATTTTTGACATCAGGTGAGTTTATTTGATAATCCAGTGGTCAATATTCAAATTTTTACAAACTTCCAACCTCAGATCAGGCTGTATAACTAGTGTTTTAAAGTCTGGTCCGGTCCAGTTTTTTGGCCCAGACCAAACCGGTCTTTTTCATTTTCCAAATATGAAAGGACTAAACCAGACCAGTTGCAAACTGGTTGCAATTGGTCTTTACTAAAACTGATTACACTAACTAAGACATGAAATTTCCACCAATCAAACAATGTCACCAGCAGAGATTTTATGTTTTTGGGTGGAAAATAGCATTATATTATTGAAACTATGCAAATATATGTGTTTTTAACTAATTTCCACACATAAACATAAAATCTGCACCAATAAAATAGTTTTATTGGTATAAGTTTTATGTTTTTGGGTGCAATATGATTAAAACTATGCACATGAAATAATTTTATGTATAGATATGGTCAATGCAACCAGTCTTTTCAAAGATCAGTTGCAACCAATTTCAACCAGTTTTTTGATATTTCAAAAAACTAGGCAACCATAACTGAAGTTTGGTTATGACCAATCAAGGTCCAGTCCAGCAACCAGATTTAAAACACTATGTACAACACTAATGCCAGATGCTTTTGGTGTTGGTGACTATGGCCTGATGGACTCAGAATCATCCTGCAGTTCTGATCCATTTGTTGATGATGTTGTGGCCATCTGTGGTTCATGATAAAATTGTGCTTAAGGAAGGTAGATCTGAATGGCTTTGGTTCAGCTTGTGTGCTGTGTCCCCTACCTGAATACTTGTCCTTTACTTCTGAAGGTTATAAGTGAAGTCTGATAAAGTCTGGACTTAGGAAAGTCCAGTGGACTTTCTAGACTTAGAAGTGAAAATAAAGTAAAGGCTTTTATAGATAAAGTCCAAAATAGAAACTAATAGAGATAGACTACCTGAGATAGAACCTGCAGTCTAAGCTCTGATGATAGCTCTCAAGTTTCTAGATACAATGACACCACATCACTAATTTTTGAATCAGGAGACTTACTGGGTCCTTATGAATTCTATTGCCCAGCAAGTAGTCAAGGAGCACCTTCTGAGATTATATCTACAGCCAGATTCATCTAGAGTATCATCAGCTGAGACCTGAGCCAGGTCTCAATACATCATCAGAACACCTTATAACTCTAATGATAACCCCAATGTATGGCAACTATTCCAACTAGGCTAGAAAAGAATACTTGCTGCTTCACTCTGACACCAACTAAACTTATACTAGGGTTACCTAGCCTACACTGTAGACCATGTCATAATCCAGCTTTATTATTCTCAATGTGCCAATAATTTTGCAGATGAATCATTACACACACTATATCCTATGACCACTACAATGTACATGTCTCACAAGCTTTCCCTTCATTGGAATTATTAGTCAACCAATCTTCATTACTAGCCCCACAATTTGACCTTCAAAATTTCTGAGCTTCAAGCACTATCAAGATTTGGCATAGAACTTAGACTACTACTTCTGTTCTATCATTTCCAATGTTTGTATCCCTGCATGGAGCATGATTTTTATTTCTGCTAATAAGACTCTACCAGGTTATATTATATCTAGTGATGATCACAAGCTATGACCTTAAGTCTGACCAAGAATGCACCTGCCAAGCCTCTACAATCCAAGTCATTCTCTACTTGTACTCCTGCATCTATACTCCAAGAACTATATAATTCCCTACAAGGATTCTATGCTGCTTCACTAAGAGTCATTTGTCATGTTGAGTATTTTATAGGAGGATAGGATGATAACATTCTCATCAGCATGGGAGGACTTCAAGCCAAAGAATTCATCATTTGTGGTGTATTTGAGATCAGTTGCAATGATTTCAATTTCACCCTAGATGCCAATTTTAATTTCTCAAATGTCTTTCATGGTCACTTTGCAGATATAAAATTAAGCTGTTGGTTTACTGCTGGTTGCAACACCATATTCCCATTCTCTTCAGAAGACCTTCCAGATGTCCTTGACAATATCACTTACTTTGAGGGATTAATTCTAAGGGAGACCTCATATAGCCTTATGAATTCCTGTAGGGTGGTGCCTTTGTTTGTGGCATTGTTGCAAGTGACATGTCCAAACTAGAGTGATTTATAAGACTACCAAATATACTTGCAGTAAACCTAACTTACCTTGTGTAGGATACAACACAATCAAGGATTATAAACAAAGCACCATCAAGGTGCTTGCTTGTGTGAGCATTATTGACTTCAGTAAATCCAAGCAGTGCACTTTTAAGTTCCCATTGCATGGTGATCTTCTCTGCAATCCAATGTCCTATGACAGCAAAGTAATCATCAGCATTTTTGGCCTGCCATGCATCAAAGGTAGTATTGATGGTATCCTTAACAGTGGTGCTCTACATAGGTATACATTAGTTGAGTAGATAGAGCAATATCATAAATATTACTTACATTGAGCATCTTCCTGAGTCCCATAAGATGAGTTTTATATGTCCTCATTATTTCAGCATGAGTTGCCTTCCTGCCAGGAATTTTGATACCTGATAATCACCAGCTTGGCCAAGTCTGGCTCTCTTATTCCAGTGGTATGTAAGTATGCCCTAGGTAGATAGATACACAATTTAATTTGCAACTGCATTTCAGATTCCTATTGTTTGTTGTTTGAAAGAGTGATTGTAAGTTCCTACCATCATTAATTCTTGGTACTAATTAGCTACTTAGTTCAGTTTTCATCTTCCTTGTTATTTGATTGGAGTCCAGAGTAAGTTGTCAAAGAGGCAGGGAGCACTGGACTCTAGAATATGAGATTGATTTCCCTCTCCTTAATATGTTATATGCTTCACAACAGATGAGTATTGAAGCATCACTTGATGGTCCTGAAATTGCAGACACAAATAGTTCAGATGGTCAATAATGCAATGCAATTTGCTACATGAGGCCACCCATCATGAGGAAACAACATATATGGGAGAGTTGAAGGAGGCTATGGACCCTACATGTGTAATTCACAAAGAATAAGGTGTCTACCCTCAAAGGTTGAGGACTAGTAGATGTTAAGATGAAGGGTTGGAGGGTTGGTGTGGATGATGTGGTGAAAACTCTCCAGTCCATTCCAAGGGAAAGACACCAATGAGCAAAGAACCAGACAGGTATTTTGGAATGCTGAGCATGCCATAGAATGACTTTTGCCTGAGTCCTTTTTGAAACCTCCAACTTTTTGTAGGTGATGAACTCTACAGCTTCAGGAAGGGGTATTTTTGGTGAGCTGAAGTAGATGTATGGCTTGTTGAATTGTTGATATATCCATTGAGTCTTGGGGTTGTCTATGACTTGTGAGGGATTGAAATGATGGGCAAGGGTTAGAATAGAGAGGGATTATGTGCACCAGCAGGTGGGATAACTGCATAAAATGGTAAGGAGGTTGCAATAAGAACATTGCAGGTGAAACTTTCAATTCTCTTCTTGTATGAGTATTCTATATATGCTACAGTATGGGACTTGCAATCAGAACTTCCTCAAAATCGTTCTAATGTAGATCATATTGGTAGTATGGTATTAGCACATGTAATAATGCAATTCCACTGGTAACATAAAAAATTGAAGAAAAAATGATAGTAGTGTAATGTTATGATGATAGTACTAAGAGACCTGTGTGTCAACAAAAAATTACTTGTGTCTGATAAAAATTCACCTCTGAATTAGGAGAATGCAAATGTTGTGTTTACCTTCTTCTTCTTAGGCTTTTTTTCCAACCTCTTCTCTATGGAAGCCAGGAACACTGCACTCTATTTGTCAGTGAAATTCATACCATATAAGGAAAGTGCTTCTTGAGGATCTTGTACATTTCAAAAAGGTTAAATTTATACATACAATATCTGGTGCTGTAGAGTCCAGAGCCAAGAAATACTATGTACAAACATACATACACTAGCCTTGTTGGCAACTTACTCTGGACTCTAGGTACTGTATACCTTTACTATACTTGAATACATTGACAACTTACTCTGGACTCTAGTCCTGATCATCCTTGGTCCCTCAGGAGCCTCTAGAAATGGCCCATTCACTTCCCATTCTAACATAATGAGTATTTTGAGCCTACAGGAAGTCATTCACTCATTCCTAAGACAGATGAGATTAATTTGATGTACATAGAAGATAAAAAGACTTATGGCATCAAGTTTTTTGCACATGTTGGATGAGTGTTGACATTGTCACCTATGGTCTTTCCCATTAAGTGTGTGGTCTTCCCTATTGCATGCATATTACACCTATGGTCCTTCCCATTAAGTTTGCAGCCCAGTGAAAATCAACAAGAAGGAGGTAGATACATGTAGATATAGATAGATAAAAATACATAAGAATAAATTTTTTGGCCATACTTCAACCTCATTAGAAAAGTGGGACTTTTCAAGATAGAAACAATACAGATTGAAACCTAAATTTGACGCTTCAATACCATTTTTGTTGGCTTTAGATGCCTTTTAGATGCAAAATTGAGCTCAGAATGTTACAATTAGGCAGGATGAATAGGGATCTAACTGCATTGAATGATGTATATGTGTGTATCACTATGGTTAGGGTACCACTGCCCTCATGCCCATCCCGCCCATCCTGCTCATCCTGCCCATCCTGCCTAATCTCCATGCATCATTCCTCATCTGCATTGTTAATGGCGGCAGGAAGTCCAGCTGATTAGAGCTATACAGCAAACTGTTGTTAGTATAAACATAAGCTAGAGTAAATACCACACACCTGTTGAACCACTTTGCACTTGTTTGCCTATGAGAGCAGTGGTCAGTAGATAAATGAAATCAATATTAACACAACGTACCTCTTTGCTGGTGCTTGATAGACCATTCCAGAAGATTGTGAAGACACTTGCTGGTTCTTTTTGATGGCCATTCGATTGCCATTCAAGGGTGCAAAGATTCCTAGAAAGATAGTGTTAAGATTACTTGCTGTGAAAATACTAAATATAACTCACCGTGCTATGATCTTGGGGCTCACGCACATTGGCTTTGTACTCGGTTGACGCTTCTTAATCGGTTGGGCCTTTGAGTTGATTGTGTTAGGAGGAATGGACTTTGCAGGGTTGCTGCCACAAGTTCCATCTTGACAGCCAGGGAAGATGGATCAGTGTCTGATAGGATATTGAATGGTGGGGTGGTTGTAGTTGACTCAGAGGTAAGAGTTCCAGAAGTCAAAGAGTTGGCGACAGAAGTAGAAGTAGGGACCTTCCTTGTGATCAGTTTGGGGCAAGGTTTGAAGACAATTTTAGAACTTAATTGATAGCATCAGTAGGATCAATCAATTGATAGAACGATCACTTACAGCAGATTGTTGATCTCTACAGCAATCATTTCCTTCTCTTTTCCCTTGTCAGCACGGGGTGGTGGAGTTGGCTTGCATTCAAGTGAAGGGTGTCACTGGGTTTCTGAGTTCTCAGTGTGGGGTGACATAGGTCATGTAATCTACAACAGTTAATAAATAAAATGGACTGCATGTTTGGCTTACCAGAGGAATGTGTACAGATCATCATCGAGATCCTCCACTTCGACACATTGTCTTTTCAAAACTGGTTCTGCGACAGGGTTGATACCAATGTGAACACATTTCAGAGAAGGGGATGAAGAAGACAATGAAGGAGGGGTAACAGCAGGTGTTGGGGACTTGTCTTCA
This sequence comes from Suillus weaverae, assembly GCA_016767475.1. Classification (NCBI taxonomy): domain Eukaryota; kingdom Fungi; phylum Basidiomycota; class Agaricomycetes; order Boletales; family Suillaceae; genus Suillus; species Suillus weaverae. The sequence continues at coordinate 30,489 of MU179304.1, forward strand.
GACTTGATAGATTGCTTCTTCATGACATGGACATGGTAGTGGTACCATTGGGAATAGTTGTTGATCATTAATTTCATTGCTTTCCAATTGTCAGTGCACAGACAGAATTCAATGTGATGTTTGTGTAACATATGGATAAGCCAGTGTAGGACTTTGAGTGATGCTTGGTCAATTGACTCAGGCACAAGACCTTGAGATTTGAGTTGTCAAAAACATGACAGCATGAAAAGACAAATAGTTTTTGCCTGTTGTGCAGAAACAGGCTGCCCTGCTTTGTCCTGCAGATAGGTACATGCTACATTGGTGCCTCGTGCCATGCACATGGCTTCTCGCTTCTTGCCAGAAGATCCAGGATTGGCCGATGTACTTGACGACATGTTCTCCTGCCAGTCTTTCTTTGTCCATGATTTGACCAGCAGGTAATTGATTGTGTTGAGGTCACGATTGGAATCTTCATGAGTGACGACCAAAAGATTAGGGTTGCAGTCCACAGTACCATCACTTGTGACAGACAGAGATGAACTTGAGGCAGTTGAGCTAGCTGCTCCCCCTCGTCCTGATGACCCAGATAGTGTCACCAAACCCGAAAGTGATCTGCTGCCTCCACAAACCATTGCTCCCCCTCATGTAGACGACCCTGATAGTGTTACTGAGCCTGAAAGTGACCCACTGCCCCAAGCTACTGCTCCCCCTTGTCCTGATGACCTAGATAGTGTCACTGAACCTGAAAGTGACCCACCACTGCAAGTTGTCACTGCTCCCCTTCATATGGACAACCTGGACAGCATTACCAAACCCAAAAGTGACCCATCCAAGCCAACTATCACTATCACTTCCACACCCAAAACCACCATCACCAAGCGGAAGTCTATATTCACAACACCAAGCCCACCCCCACCTGGATCAATTTACTGGAAGTGTTACAGTCACCCTACTCTTTTCCTATTCTCACACGCTGATACCTCATGGTCTATTTTCTTCTGCTTCCTTTTCACCCTATGTTTTCCTCATGTCGCATTGCTTTACCTTTTGATCTATCTTCTATTCCCATGAACCTTCCATTCTTGTATACTTTACCTACTACACGCCTTGGTCCGTGCATACTTCCCTTACATGTATAAACCCTAGCTACCGCTGTATTGTTTCTCTAACTTGAATCTACTTGGTTCTCTTTGATAACTTGAACTCTAGCTCCTTGGGAAGGAGGCTAGCCTGTGTCCCAGAAACCCTAGATCTTGCGAGAGTCTAGACGATCGCTTTCAGAAAGAAAGCCAGAGCTCGATAAGGCCTTGTCCTTAATCGACCTGATCGATTGATTCCTTTATTGGAACAACTCTATCTGAGTTCATAACAAAAGATTCAAGTTCCTTCTGAAACCCTCCAACCGTAGGGTTCTTACCTCTGAAATCCGAAATTAATCAGCCACAGTGGCGAAATCAAGAAAACCAGGATATTCTCCACACCCATCAGGATCTCCTAGGAAGAAGACAGCATCACAGAAATCCTCTGAAGCTTCCACCACTCCTCATGATCCTTTAGCCTTTCCTTACGCCGCCGTCCCTCCTAGAGCACGACCACAGGCAGAAGACAGAGACGAAGAAATACCAGAAGCACCACCACTCCGACCCAGAACCCCAGAACCTGAACCAGAACCATCTGACGATTACTCAGAACCAGAATCAGACTCAGATGACGACATGCCTAAACTGATCGAGAGAAAGATCTGCCAACCTCCTGACTTCCATGGCAACAGAGAGAATACTCAGAAGTTCCTTCATCTTGTCACCCTCTATCTTGACATTAATGCCGAGATTTACTCCGATGACATGAAGAAGATTGCCTTCGCCCTTCCATTCACGAAATAAGGCACTGCAGCATCATGGATGGAGGACTACATCGAACATGCCCACAAATATGATCCATTAACAAAAGAAGAAAACGGATATGGAAGCTGGCTCCAATTCATAGACCAATTCAAAGAAACCTTCAATCCAATCGACTCTGCAGGTACTGCGCTCCATAAGCTCCATGCCCTTAAACAAGGCAATGACTTAAGCGAGTACATTGCTACATTCAAGCAGCTCTCTAACCGGGCTGAGATCTATAGCTTAAACGCCCAGAAAGACTACTTCTTTCGAGGATTGAAACCAGCTTTAATGACAAAGCTTTGCAACTCCGGAGAAATCCCCACTGATATGGAGGCAATATTCAGGAAAGTCATTTCAATCAAAAACTCCTACCAGCTTTTACTCTCCCACCGAACCTCAAACTTCAACAACCGAAACAAGCAGAAACCACGATTCACCCCTAGGGAAAGAAATGACCCTAACACCATGGAAGTAGATCGTCTTTCTGAAGCCGAAAAGAAGGAACACATGAGGCTAGGAAAATGCTTCAAATGCCACAGAGTAGGCCACAGGGCGAATGACCCTGAAATTCACCCCTGAGGAGATGATAGAAAGACTAGTAATGGAAAGCAATCGGTAAGGCGTGCAGCACCTAAAGAAGAAGACCCTGACGATGAAGACCTCAATGCTAGAAGAATGGATTTTTGAACCAGGGGCCTACCGCAATGTTAGCCACCCCTCTGATAGATGTACGTATCGCACACAATGTAGGAAAAACTAAAGAATTAAGGGTCCCAGCAACCATCTTTTCCTCCGTACACCCCTCAAAATTATTGCAAACCACTGCTGTTGTTGACTGTGGTGCAGCTGCCACATTCATCCATTGGATGTTTGTACGAAAACACCGAATCAAAACACATTGATTCAGTGAACCCTTCCCTATCCGAACCGCTGATGGAAAAATCTCCAAGAAACTCATCACTCACTATTGTCATCTTGCAATCAAAATTGATGATAGACTCATGATGGGAAAATTCAACATCATGGACATGAGCGACCGAGACATGATCCTTCTTGGAAAACCCTGGCTGTCAGCCATGAACCCAGATATCAACTGGACAAAAGATACCCTTCAACTCCCTTCAACTCCTTGATCACTCCGACTTGAAAAATGGTTTGAAAGCAATGGGGAACCAATCCAATTTCTCCTAAAGTCACAATAGAAGAAGAAGAAGATCCAGATCAGTTCAAACCTCTTCACACTCCACTTCCCGCAAATGGGAAAAGAACCCTTGAACGCAGGAAAACCAAGAAAGAGGAAATATTCCACGATTGTGAAGAGGAACCGTTACCTGCCCTTTTACCCTATCCGGATGATGAATTACCTCCGCAATTTGATACTAAAGAAGACGTATGGGATGACACCTTCGCAAGAAAGGTAGAAGACCCTGCAACTTACTCCATCAACAACGATGAGGTACTAATTGAATATGCACCAGATGGATCATCCATAACCCTCTTTGAGAACCTCTCCTTCAATTCCCCATTAACTCAAGATGGCATATCTGCATCCGAGATTTGACGAACTGCCGCTATCCAACCATTACGAAACTCGTGGATTTTCACACAGAAAACCGAAGAAGAGGAGTATCTAAAAACAAGCAATAAAGCCCAAGAATTTGCTCTCAAGGACACCCAAGAAAAGAAAAAGAAAACCTTCGAAGAGCTTGTTCCTGAATATCTTCATGATTTTGCTGACATTTTCACCAAAGACGGCTTAAACAAACTTCCCCCATCTCGACCAGGAGTAGATCATAGAATCGAAACTAAACCAGGATTCATTCCAAAATCCGCGAAAACCTACCCTCTATCCCCAAAAGAAACTGATGCTGTGAAAGCATTCCTTGACGAGCATCTCGCCAAAGATTTCATTCAACCCTTGAAATCTCCCCAAGCAAGTGGATTTTTCTTTGTCAGAAAGAAGGACGGATCTTTACGACCGTGTCAAGATTATCGTTACATCAATGAATGGACCATAAAGAACGCATATCCCCTTCCTCTTATTCCTCCGCTTATTGCCAAACTTCGTGACACTCAGTATTTCACCAAGATGGATGTTTGGTCCGGATATAACAATATCTTGATTCACCCTGATGATTGATGGAAAGCAGTGTTCACCACTTCTTTCGGACTCTTTGAACCATAAGTAATGTTCTTTGGTCTCTGCAATTCCCCCACGATGTTCCAAGCATACATGAACCAGACCTTCCAGAAAGAATTATCTGAAGGATGGATGATCGTCTACATGGATGATATTCTTATATTCTCGAAAACCCTTGAAGAACATCAAAAACAAACATGACACATCCTTGATATCATCCGCAGAGAAACACTCTTTCTAAAACCGGAAAAATGCACTTTTGATGCTCAAGAAGTAGACTATCTTGGAATGATTATTCGCCCTGGACAAGTAGCAATGGACTCTGCCAAGCTCTCCGGTATCAGCCAATGGCAGACCCCTTCATCAGTGAAAGAAGTCCGATCATTCCTAGGATTCTGCAACTTCTATTGTCATTTTATCTCCCACTACTCCAACCTTGCTCGACCCTTGATTAACTTAACCAAGAAAGATGCAATATTCTCATGGTTGCCAGAATGTGAGGACTCCTTCCAGAAACTAAAGAAATGTTTTCTCTCTGAACCCGTCCTTCGAAACCCCGATCCTACCTGACAATTCGCCCTTGCCACTGATGCTTCCCTTGTCACCACTGGAGCAGTTCTTCTCCAAACTGACTCAAATGGTGCCTATCACCCATGCGGATACCTTTCCCAAAGCTTTAACCCCGCTGAGAGAAATTATCAGATCTATGATCGGGAACTACTCGCCATCATTCGTGCCTTGAAAGCGTGGAGGCATTATCTCGAAGGGAATCCTCACCCTGTCATCGTGTTCACCGATCACAAGAATCTCCTATACTTCCGGTCCGCACAGAATCTCACACGACGCCAGGCTAGATGGTAATTAACCCTGAATGAATTTGATCTGAACTTCACCATGTTCCAGGAAGCAAACTTGCTGCCCCTGATGCTCTCTCACGCCACCCTGACCACTCTTCCTCCTCATCCAACAATTCTGATGTCACTCTTCTCCCTGATACCCTTTTCGCTCGACTTGTTGATTCAGACCTTGCAGAAGCCCTGAAAACCCCTAACCCTCTTTCAGACCCAATCATCCTCGCTGCACAACAAGCCCTTGACAGGTTAAGTGCACCACCTATGAAATCTGCCCTTTCTGATTGGAAGATTGACAATGGGACCCTATTCTATAAGAACCATGCTTATGTCCCCACTCATCTCCGCCACCGTATCCTCACCCTTCACCATGATCATCCTACAGCCGGTCACCCTGGACGCTTTAAAACCGAAGAATTGGTTAAACGTGACTATTGGTGGCCTGGAATGGGTACTTTTATCC
>MU179304.1:35945-81676 GCA_016767475.1 Suillus weaverae
GAAGGGGGTAATTCTCTCACCATGCAAGAAAACCATCACTTCAGAAGGAGTCACCCAATTATTTTTCAAGAAAGTCTTCCTTAGATTCGGACTCTACAACAAGATAATCTCCGACAGAGGGCCACAGTTCGCCTCTAAGTTCGCAAAAGAACTTGGAAGACTCCTAGACTATGAAGTCGCACTTTCCACCGCCTATCACCCTCAGACCGATGGACAGACAGAACGACTGAACCAAGAATTGGCAACATATCTCCACATCTACTGCCGCTCCACCCCCTCGACTGGGTAAAACACCTTCCCATGGCAGAATTCATCCATAATCACCGAAAACATGATGCACGCAACGCCTCCCCTTTTTTCCTCATGATGGGCTATGAACCATGAGGAATCCCTTATATTCTCCTAGACTCTGCCATCCCTGCAGCAGAAGATCGAATCAGATACCTTCAGAAGACTTGAGAAGAAGCAATTTCTTGTCACAATCTCACCATGCAACATATGGCTGATCGGTCTTATGGAAAGAAGTTTGAACCCTGGGAAGTTGGTGAGAAAGTATGGTTATCCGCAAAAAACCTTATCACAGGCCTACCTTCAAAGAAGCTTGCCCCTAAGCAATATGGCCCTTTCATTGTAGAAAAAGTTCTTTCCCCTATTACATTCAAGATCCGACTCCCTGCCTCATGGAAATCACACCCCGTCTTTCATGCTTCTGAGTTATCCTCCTATCAAGAAACAGAGATTCATGGTCCGAATTACTCCAGACCCCCTCCTGACATCATCAATGGACAAGAAGAATACGAAATAGAAGCCGTTCTCACCCACAAGGGAAATGTAAAAGGAAAACGACGCTTCCTCGTGTCATGGAAGGGTTACCCTTCTTCAGACAATTCATGGATCCCAGAAAAAGAAATGAATAACGCCCAAGAAATCCTAAAAACCTATAAAGATCGCCTCCATCTCTCTTGTCTCTTTACCTAGAAACCGAATCAACATCATGTCCTCTCAACAATCATCGAACTCCTCTCTTGAAAACCATTGCTCACAGCTTGAACTACACCATAAATGCGCCCTTATAGAATCAGCTCTTCTTTCTCTCCCTTGTACTTTACCTTTAGATCATTTCTTCTCAGAAGACCAGACCACCCTTTCCCTCATTACCGCTTATTGCAGCGCAGACATGGCGATGAGCTATGCTCAAACCATCTCTTCTCCGGGAGAAGAAGCCACCAAGCATTCCATCATCTACCATATGACCAAAATCAAACTTGTCCTAGCTGACAGACTCCTTGATCGAGGGTTCGAGCAAGCACTCACCCCATCTATGATCTCTGAAATCTCTGAATCCAGACACTCATTATCTGTCGAACCTCTCTGCTACCCCTCCCGAGAGACTCCAAGGTCTCCATCTGAATCTTCCAATGAAAGCACCCCCGTCCCTATCCCAACCGTCTCCCAACTCACCGTCAGGACTGCAGGAAACCCTTGTCGCACCCGTGGAAAAGCTAGGAATACAGTCACCTTCGGAGTTGGACTATCCAGACCCATTACCCCTTCCCCCGCTCCATTCGTCGAAGAAGAAGATATCAAACCCGACATTCCTTCTTCCACATCCAACTCTCGAGCTCCCTCAGAGGAGACTTTCAGAGATAGGAACGGAGCTGACTATTCCTCCATCACCTGTCGTTACTGTCAGCAAGAAGGGCATCGTCAGATCCACTGCCCTCGCTATTTCTGCCGAGAATGCCATAAGCACGCACCTAAGCATCTCACCACCTATTGCCCTACACTTAAGGGATGATGTGTTATTATTGCCAAACCAGGAACATGGGCCTTCCACCATCAGCTAAAGATCTATGAAGACAGGAAAGACACTGAGTACGAAGAGCAGGAGAAATGTTCTCTTCGTGACATTTACCCTGACCCTAACATCTACTTGAATTTAGATAATTGAAGTCGGAGACTTCAGACATTGACAGGGGGGTAATGTTACAGTCACCCTACTCTTTTCCTATTCTCACACACTGATACCTCATGGTCTATTTTCTTCTGCTTCCTTTTCACCCTATGTTTTCCTCATGTCATATTGCTTTACCTTTTGATCTATCTTCTATTCCCATGAACCTTCCATTTCTGTACACTTTACCTACTACACGCCTTGGTCCATGCATACTTCCCTTATGTGTATAAACCCTAGCTACCGCTGTATTGTTTCTCTAACTTGAATCTACTTGGTTCTCTTCGATAACCTGAACTCTAGCTCCTTGGGAAGGAGGCTAGCCTATGTCCCAGAAACTCTAGATCTTGCAAGAGTCTAGACAATCACTTTCAGAAAGAAAGCCAGAACTCGATAAGGCCTTGTCCTTAATCGACCTGATCGATTGATTCCTTTATTGGAACGACTCTATCCAAGTTTGTAACAGGAAGTATGTGACCCGGGAGGAGGATAATGCATGGTATGACTGATCGTGTTCAGACAAGGATTTTCTTGTGGTTCATGCAATGAAATGAGAACTCAAAGACAAGTCTTAGTGCACAGTATGTGTTAGTGTAGTGATACATTGAATAAACTGGATTACATTTCATTAAAAAAAGAACTCAGTCCTTGTCAAGAATCCCCTCCTCTCCCACACCACTCATTCTTATTATATCCAGCCCTGGGCGCTCCATGAGGTAGAAAAGAATACCAACAATACCCGGGGAACTGTGAGGAATCATAGCTACTACAGACTTTATCATATGAACCTCCACAAGTTTCAATGAAGTGTCTCCATTATAGTAACAGGTGAAGACTGTTTGAAACAAGTTTTCAAATAGGTCAGTGTGTGGTTGGCTGAATTCAGATATGAGCACCAAGGTCTTCTTTTTGTTGTGAATCTTCATGTTGAAATAGAATAAGACTTCAGCTACAGTGGTCTTGCTGTCAACCAATAACTTTAGTGTGCATATCAACGTGTGATACAGGTAGAGTGACCATACAAAACATACCTTCACATTGCATGCCATTCTTGGTTGTTTGGGCATAGCATTTTCCTTCCATGCAGACTGTGCAACTTGCCCATTTGGAAGGTGAAGACGCACCCATCAAGTGATGAGAGGAGCGGAGGTGACATTGATGTCATTGTTGGCTAGGTAGTGAAGTATTGCTTGGGCTCCACAGGGATGTACTGCATGTGCTGTTCTCTCTTGTTGCCAGAGCAGCAGATAGCCTTGGCCAATATCTAGGGAGCCCTTTGGCGAAGTGTGATTTGATGGTTTGATCAATGGTATGATTGCCTTGATGGTATTGACTTGATAACAATGGGCAGTGCATTGAGAGAGATTAGCATAGACTGACAAGTTATGCAACCAGATTTCTTGAGCAAGATTAATCACCAATGGTGTGCTCCATCATCCACTGTGATGAGCAAATAGGTGGTCCTTTGTTCACCATCTCAGGGCCAATATGAGTGGTCAGGTTGATTGTCATAATGGTTGCTGTTTGTAGGTCGACGGAGGACAGGATAATATGTTGGAGCGCTGGGTTTGTATCTTTCTTCTAACCCACAGTAGAGCCAACATCCCATCCTTCCATGATGGCTGACAAGACCTGTCAAGAATGCCATCCCAGGCCCATCAGCAGTTGCAACAAAAAGAAACAGGTTTGACCAGAACTGTCTCTTCTGTGTGTCATCCCAGATCATGAGTCCTTCAGTTTGAACAGCATGGAGGTGCTTTGTCATACATTTCAAAACCATCTGCATTGGCCAGCAAATTACCCTTGTGCTTCAATATGGGGGGCTGATTAGGGTGATCAGAAGCATCAAGAGGATGCTTGCTAGACAATGGCACTACACTATTTGATGCTGATGCTGATGGCATAGCAGAACTTGCTGCACATCTGATGGAGATCCTCCCCCTACTCTGAGAGTTGTGGCTTCCACCGCCTGTCTCAATTGCAGGCAAGTATACCAGTATTATCGTTCACTTCTGGGCACATGCATTCCATATTGATTTTGATGGTGTGCAGACTCACTGAGATGATGCATAATCTGATGGAGATCTACCTTGCCCCCAAGAGTTGTGGCTTCCCCTCTGCATTGATTCCAGGCCCTAAGTCCAACATCATTGTTCGCCTCTGGACATACGCATTCCACAAACTCCTTGAGGTCTTGAAGACGTGAAGGTCTGGTTGAAAGGAAATGCAATCTCACATTGTACTAGGACTAGCAGACCACCATTAGAGATACACTATTGTAGCTGGCAGGCAGAAAATGATTATTAGGGTGGGATTCATTAATTAACTTGAGTTTTGAGGCAGAAAAGAAAAGTGGGGCTCATTCTTACACTGTGTTGGTGCTAGCAGCAGTTGCTTGTGTCTGTTTCTTCTTCAGCTGAAGTTTTGAGTGGAACTGTGGGACTGACATTGAGTTGTGCTGCTCATTCAGAATTCAAATGGCTTCTGATGCGTGATTGTCAGCATCTATCATAGAGTTGATGTGTGTGATGAAAAACATGAATTGGGACCACTGTTGCCTAACCTGGAACAAAGTCTCAGATGTGAGTGTGAAAGAAAACGAAGGAAGCAGAGACCACTCACATTGTTGTCATTGTGTGGCCACCAAGCCTGATGGTGTCCTTTGTGAGTTGAACAGTCCTTTGTTCCTTCCTACTCCTGCTCAATGAGCTGGAGGGGTGGCATCTGATCCACGATGATTGTACCTTCATGCCAAGCTGCCCAGAGTTGTTTGATGGTGTGGTATTCACCAAGGTTACAAGGATGCCAGCAGGCCCAAAGGAGGAATGGTTGCTTCATCATCTTGAAAATGGAGCTCCAGCTGCAGTTTTGAGCTGTGAATTGAGGGAACTGTGGTATAAATGCAGTGACAGGGTCACAGAAGGCCTCAGCTGATGGAATGATGAGATTGTGACCTGAATGGAAGTCAGAAGGCATTGCCAGTGAGAGTGGCAACACATGAAAAAGCAGCCATCTCAGACAATGGTTGCTGGGTCCATACTGGGCTGCAGATGCAGTGCAGGTGTCAATTCTTCAGCAGTGCAAGCTCTGTATTTATTAGTTGGAGGAGGAGGAGGAGGATGGTAGGCATCTCCTTGTGCCATTGCTGGGCAAATGTAGCAGGCATGATGCCATAGCCAACACTGGACATAGCCACAGGTGAGAATCTGGCTCCATCATAGTTCTTCAATGGGGAGAGTGGCTCTGTCCATTGAAGAAGCCAGTTGTAATGAGAGAGCACAGTGTTTATGGTGGTATCCAACTGGTACTAAGAGTTTACAAGAGACACAAAGGCACTTTGAGTGGCAGCCTCTCCAAATTAACTGCTGATGGCAAGGTTAGATTGTGCAGTGGCCTTGACAGCTTCTCTAGCCCTTGGCCATTGCTGAAGGAATGTCTTGGCCTCACTAGAGACCTGAAGCCATTTCAGAAGGGCAGGGTCTGGGAATAACTAGTGGATTGCAGCAATGACCTAGTATGCAAAGTACGTTGTATTAGACTCAGAGACACTTTGAGTAGCTTCAGAGCTCTCATCTGCCAGAAGTAACCATACAGCAGCTGCAGTAACTCAAGGAAATTAATGGTGCTATAGTTGATATCATGTGCTTGACGGAGATTGGCCAGAGTATCCTCAACAAAAGGAAATATTTGCATCTGTAGCTTAGCTAGGACATTAGTTGTTGCCCATGGAACACTGTACCATAGAACCCAGCCAGTGCACATACAGCCTGTCATTGTAGAACAAAAGTCAAATCTATATTATAGCTACAAAGATTCAGACTTACTGATTTTGGGATCTTTGCAGCATATCTCTTACAATGTGTGTTTCCCTCCCAGTGGCCAATGACATCAACTTCATCAGCATGTACCCTGAAAGCCATCAGTGAATAAAGCTCTTAATACACTGAAAATCACAAAGTCATAGACCCCATGTCCTTCATTATGCTTGGCATTGTACAGTGAGTAAGATGCAGCTTTTTCTTTGATGTGATTGTTGTTGGGCCCAACATGGTGGTATATATTTTCTGCAGAGCATCACCACTTGATGGCTGTCCAATATACTTTCTGAACATGAATGACTTTAACCTACACAGAGCCCTCAGCACAGCATCTCTGATATACTGATCAGCAAAATGACCTGACCTCATGCCATGTGGGTGACCGAGTCCAGTCCTAGTTATCAACCTTGCTCATTAGGCCCTCTTAATCAAATTGATAATGAAGTGAGATTGCAAGGGCCCCGATTAGGCACTTTAGCAGGTCAGGCTTCACAACCTTGGTCTTGTGGTAGAGTGACCGAACCCCCCCAAAAAAGTGCCCACTCCCACTTCTCCTCCCATTAGCTGTCGTATAGTCCAGAACAAAGACTTTGTATGATTGGATGCAGGATAACGGAAGGTTGACAAGCTCGTCACCCTGATTTAATGTGGTGCATTGCCACATCCAATACTGATAAACCTTGATGATAGATGGCACTGACAGAAGCCAAAGGATGGGTGGTGATTTTGTGCAAGCACAACAGAGGGACTTATATTGAGTGAGAGTTGTAAAGGATGGGCTTCTTGACTTACTTGAAATGTTCAGGAAATAGGTGGGAGTCCAGTATTGTGTTCTCCATGACATCAAAGTCTTCATGCCTAGAAAACAACATGAAAGTCAGTAGAAGTCAGCTAAGAGTGTGCAGAAGCTTACTTAAGGTGGAGGCGTTGTGCTTGAACCATCAGTGCTTTGTAGAAGTCTGAGATATGTGGAGTGAATGCTAGTTGTACCTGGTTAAGAGATATATTATCATCAACCTGGTGGTGTCAAACACAACCAAGCATCAATGTTGTCTTCTTGAGGGAGCTCTTGTATTTGGTCAGCAAGGGCACTAATAAGCACAGTACAGTTGATTAACTCGGATTACTAGATCCAGGCTTGGCTGGCACAGGCATGATGCTGGTAATCAAGGGGGTAGACAATGCCAGGGCTAGATGGGAGTGCTGCCAGGGGAATAGGTGATGAAGGACAGGAAAACAAGACAGGTCCACATGCACATACCTTGGGTGTGCTGTGAGCTATGCAAGAAGGACAGCCTTCCTCCCTTGCATGTTCAAGTTCTGCTCATGGCACAACTGCTAGAGTTACTCCAGTGTCAATTTAGCACTAACAAATGTCCATTGTCAGTGTTAACAAATTTCGGATCAAGGATCCACTGACCTGGTAGCACTTTCTCCTCTGCCAGGTGGGTTTTGTATGGCAGGGTTTTGAGACTTGCTGCAAGATGGGATGGTAGGATTAGCTGTGTGAGTTTGTCAGTACCAGTAGATACAATGAATTCCCCCCTCCCCCTGAGAAAAAAAAACAAGCTCATCTTGTTGATGGTGGGATGACCAACTTTGCACAAGTCTGAGGGCCAGAGATGGCACACTGTGATTGGCTAGCACAAGTAAGGCTGGGTTGATAGCATTGTTGTTGTCACAGTCAACATCCATTGCTAGTGGATGGGCCTTGAAGCCCAGTCTCTGGATGTTGATGTAAATAACTACATAGTATGACAATTCAACCATACTGCCTGATATCACTTGGGGAGGGGTATTTACCCTTAGAGTTTCTTGTGTATCATGACAGGCATATGGCAGGTCAGGACTGTCTCCCTCAACTCAGTGTAGAGACTTGAGTCTCTGTAGACTCATATGGAACATATTATGACTTGAGTGACTTCCTAGTAGCATGCATGCATCAGGCAACACTCATGTGACTAAGGCAATGTGAACATAACATGCATACAACAAACATGACACATATGCAATATAGACACACTTTCCTATATATATTGCCTGACATCCAGGAGTATTGATCTATGTCCAACTGAGTTTCCAACACATTGCATTACAAGATCCAACAAATTATTCTGCAATACCAGCAGAATTATTATACCTACATCAGAGTTAATGATATTAACTTCTTTTAGTAGGCAGTAAGTCACCAACTCCATGGTCTCATCCATGATGCACTTAACATTCACAGTAGAGATTGAAAATAATATGATAGGTTGTTCTAGCAGCACAGTTTCAGCTGGACACTTTCCACTTGTTGTAGCATGGCCTGGAGAATCACTATGTGCTATATCAATGTGTTATTAAAAACAGTCAGAAAAGTGTTACCTGAGACATTGACTGTTGCTATTTGTAATGATGAGCTGAAATAGGGGGTTGACAAAAATATATGGGAACTGAAAGATCCCAATGAACAGACAGCTATATAATATCTGAAACACATATGTACATGTTTGGCAATTGGTTGATTGTCTGGGTCCATCACCCTATACCCTGCTTGATTTTTTACTCCACTTCTTATATGACCCCAGCCTGCCATCCCATTTATTCATATAAAGGTACTTCACCAAGCTGTCCTAAGCATCTTAGGAGAGCACATTTGGGGTGTTGTTTTCCCTGATGATCTTCTGCTATGCAGTACTTGTCATTTTGGGGCAAATCCATGATTGAGTTCAGTCAAAAACAACATCCTACTTATATCAACACTAGATAGTTCCTGTACAAAAATGAGTGAATTTACATATACAACTACTATTTAAGAGGGTGGCATATAGCAGGCCAGTGGTATGTCAATCATTAAGCACCATAAACAGATGATCAGGGTCATAAACCACCATCTCTGAATTCTTTTGTATGTCCATGGCAATGTCTGCCTGATATTTTCTCTTTCCCTTCTTGTTCACACCTTTCATACCCTGTCCTTGGTGAGATGATGCAGGTTGAGCTTCATCAGCATTTGTGACCTTGACAAAAAATTCTGTAGGTAAATGGATGAGGGAAAATAATGCCAGAACAAATGAGGCATATCCATCTTGTTTATTCTCTTAAAATGCTTGTTGTCTGCATTAGTCTTGATGCTGGCAGACCTCCACTAGCATTTCAAGTAGTGAAGGTGAACTCTGGCACCATTATTGTGCATGTGCATGTCAGCTAACACAGGCTGACACCCAGGGGTAGGACATAATTTGAACTTATAACCAAAAGTGCACACCCCCAGGATATCCTTCCTAATCTAATAACATTTGATGATGTACCACTTATCTACTGTATGCGAACACCACCACCACCATTGTGTAGTTCAAGAAGTCATTTGAGGACACCAGCATGTCATAAATAGCCAGCCAAATGTCTGTGCATCCAAAGATGCCAATCTCTATGATGAAAGAGCAGACTCCACTGGCCACCATGAAAGGCAAAGTCTCAAATCCTTCAAATCTAATAATAAAGTCAATGAAATTGCTGAAACAAAGTAAGTGACAGTCAAGCACATAGAGTAAGGCACACACTTTTCCATCAAAGCCTTCATGTGTTATTTGTACTTGTATGTTCTTGGACAAGAATCATGCAGCTAGGCTTGGATTAGACCATGAGATTTTGTGTTTAAATCTCTAACCACCAGTATATATAAAACATAACAGAACAGTGATTATATGTTTCTTTTTTTCTTACTTCCATCCATTAACTTCCCTGCCATATATTATTGACATGCCTCCTAAGAAATCTGCTAAAGTTGCCAAATTACCAAAGAAGAAAGCCAAGGTTGGTGCAATCTTCAGTGGCATTTCAAGAGCTGCTGCTTATGATATTGATATTGACAGTATGGTTAATTTGATGAGTGGTTCATACTTATCACTCAATGTCTCCAACTTTCTTGTAGATAATAAGACCTTAGGTAAGGACCCAGACATTATCACAGCTATACCTTCAGTCCTTCAAGTTTAAACTACGGCCCACAACCTTTCCCCCCCTGTTGTTGTAGTCAGCACCTTTTGTCACTTTTGTTGCAACCAGATGAGTTTCCCACACAAACATAAATGTGTGAATTGTGGCACTATCATTTGCAAACAATTACTTCCTCACAGCAACAGATACATCTTTTTGTGGTTTGTGGATGTTTCAAAGAAAGAGTTCTAGTGTCCTATATACTCAAGATTAGAAGATGGGAAGGACAAGCCCTTGTAGTATGCTTTCATTAGCTTTGGTAGGTGAAAGAAGATAAAGATGACCTGGCAAATAACAATCATTCATCTGAACCTTGAGTCAATGAAGGATGACTATCTTGCCAGAATAGTGATACTTGAGGTATAGAACCAGTACAGATTCTTTGAAGAAAATGTAAGTATATTCAATCTGACTAGCAATCATGTATCTAACATTCAAAATTTATGTTCCACAGTTATTTACATCTATGTTGCATATGTAAGGCAGTACCCATGTATCTATGTTGAGGAAGTTGGCTCCTGGTATAGAATTCATTAGTCACAACACCAAAGCCAGGTTCCTATCCACACCTTCCTCATTATGAACATATATTCAAATGAATACACCAGCATGCTACAGCACACCAGAGGGCATGCCAGTGGCATAAGCACTATGATCACCAAAATTTTGATCGTGTATCTTGGAAAAAGTGTTTGCCAGTGATACAGGCATCTTCCAATATCATAAGAAGTGATGAGACTGTCATAAATACCATCAATGACAATAGGCCTTGGTGTGAACTCACTCCTAGTGCTAGAGATAGATGGAGAAGCATCTTGATGGTGAGCTGTGGCCCTGCTATCAGAGTAAGCTACCATTACACATGCTTAAGATTTAGCAACACTTTAGTATATAAATTTCATCAAAGGTACCCAAAATACATACACCTTGTATAGTCCTATATCAACTCCTACAACACAGGTAATAGTTGTTTGTTCTTTCCTTCATGCAGCAACAAGAGGATGAATCCAACCATCTGGGGATCATGCTGACTACTAAGATCATTGAAGTACTAAACAGTTCTTTCACTGTCAAGGTCCTAAAAGAAGAGGTTATTAGCCTTCGCCTACTCTATACAGCTGATTAGTCTTATTCAATGTAAAATCTCCAGAGGCTGTTGAGTGGATTGAATACTTCACTTATTATATGTTAAGGATCTCCATGAAACTATTAGCCTGCTTTGTATTAGAAATTGAAATGCCTGACTATGCCAATTTGGTCTTAGATGCTGAAATCCAACAAGTAGCACTTATGATTGCATATACTATGATAAACCTATGTGAGTATTTACCTCTTAGAGATTGAAGGGCACAGCTTATTATGAACCAGGTGAAAGACCATGTAAATTGGGATGTAGAACATTATGGGGAATTAGTCAAGGTACCTTACCCTAATTATAAAGGGTTGCCTATAGGAGAACAAGAGAGACTATAAAAGTACTACCTGGAGTCTGACTTGGGTAAGATTTCACAACTGGCTACCATTATGGATAGGCATGGTAAAATTTTGACAATTTATATACCCAATATTTTGTCATCATATCATGTAGTGTATTTATTGATCATCTCACTCCTTGTTGTTCTGCTAATTTGGTGCTTGAGACCATATCAACACAGTCCTTAAAGGGCTACACAACACACTTCTTTGATCCCTCCCAGTCTCATCAGCCACATATTTGCACAACTCATGAAACCCATGGAAACATATCTTAACTTATTTTTTGGCACCTAGTTCAAGGAAACCCTACAGAACTCAATCTCTGTCATTCTTCAACAACAGCATGAACTAGGTATTCTATCTCATGACCCTTTATTACAAGACATGAGTCAATGTATTGCTTATTGTGGACCATAAGAAAAAAGATATGATATATAAACCAGATCAGACTCTCCTATTCAATACAAAATCTGGTATATCCAACCACAAAGGAAAAAAGCATAGATACTCCCCAACCTTAACCCTCTGTAGCTGAAGTTACCAATGATTGTACTACCCAACCCCAGTCCTTTGCTACATCCATAGATCTAGTTGCACCTCCTATATACTGACCCACATATATGCTCTGGAGCCTGTTAGTGGGATGGAAGATATAAGAGAGGAGCCATCTAGGAGCCTCAAATCTCTATTTAAAAGGTAAACATAGACATCATTAGCCTGTCTAGCAATAACAACAGCTTCTTAGTTCAAACATCAAGTATAAATGTCAAGACCTGTCTAGTGGTGACAACTTGATAGATTTCATAGTTCTTAATAGTAGTCAATCATCTGCTATTCAGGAGATAAGACAATAAATCTGAGATATAGTACTCAGATACCTTAGGAAAGATTCCACCACAATATAAAACACCAAGTGTAGATGGATGCTCTTGTTACAGTTTTGACTAAAACTTATAATGTCATAATCACTATGAAGACTGCTGTCAGTGAAAATATGTTGTGGATAGTTCCCTCTGCAATGCTACAATTACTCTCACTCTAAAGATGTACCAGACAATGCTCAGATTCTTTTCATTCAGATTGAACATCATTTTTGCCTTCTATAGCTGCTAATCCATCCTCAATAGTCTTCTGGTGTTTTCCCTTGGACAGAAGTTCAGCAGAGTCTTTATAGATGAATTTCATGTATCCTCAATTATCATCTGGAAAATGAAAAGTTCTTATTATACAATTCAACAAGATAAAGTTACAGATTCTCCTCTTATCTGATACAATATCCTCATACTATTTGGATATCTTTATCAAATTGTTTGGCATCAAGGCCAAAGGATCTTGCTAAGCACAGATTATCAACCAACTATCTATAGATTATAATACATATCATTTCTATGCAATTCATTGCAGCAAGGCAGTCTTTATGTAGCTTTGTTCATGTCTTGAATAAATATTCACTTGATAAAGAATAGATACTTGCATTCTTTAGGTCATAAGGCAACATCCAATTGTTTTAGTTTAAAATTAGATGTAGTGTCTATCACCGCAACCTGTGGAAGGCTGGAAATATCAAGGCATACAACCTCAATCTATGGGACCAAGGAGAATTGAAGGTGATAGTATGTACCACAGCTTTTTGTAGGGTATAGATAGATCCAACATCCAATATGTAGTGATCTTCAGGTAGAAGTGTATGAAAGAATTGTATAAGGTAGTCTATGATCAACAATGTTAGTAATATACTACTGTGCTCTGCATGAGTGGCATAGATCTTGTACCTCATTGCATTAAAGAGCCTTATGGCATTCTTTGTGATACATGTTCTTCAAACAGCCTTATGCAATGATTTGCCATAAAGGCTATCATGGCTCTAATAGAGGCACTGACTCTATCTGCACTAGTAGCAAATATAATATTTTTACTATCTAAGCAATATGCATCCAATACTCTCTATCATAGAGCATTATCTTCTTTCTTACATCTGCACTTAGCAGTATAACTCTCTCATATTCTGCATTCATTTTTTTTCTGTAACTAATTGCCAGTATTTCTTAAATACTAATATGAATGCAATCTACATAATCCTATCTGGAGAAGGAAGAGCTTTAAACTATGTTTCTATCTGGAGACTAGTTCTAAGATGGTCTTCAAAGGCATCTAATTTATTGCTACTCATCATTATGATTATGTGAGTACCACAAAATTGGCTAAGTTGTAGTCTGGTGCTATGGAAATGGATAACCACCTGGACAGTTCCATATGGTTTACACACCTGTCACTTTATTTGCCACCAGGGGCATTTCTACAACTATGAATCTATGTATTTAATGGAACTTTCTCATTACATGCGTCTAACATCATTTATAGAGTTATACAATAGGTCCCTATCTCTCTTTGTACAATAGTGTCAACCTATGAATAGAGAAAAACTACTGAGTTGTTAAAGCCCTTTATGACACTACACCTATAAAACACCTCAGCTCTCACTTAGTAGTGAAAGAAGTTTGATGTATTATGAATGCTTATGACTCACTGATGCAGCTTGCCAATTGATGGAGATTGTGTAACAGTGAGGTAAAAACTCAGTAAAACAACAGAGATGAGATTGATCATAGATTTTCAGATAAAAGAAAGATTATCACTGATCATTGCCTTATCACAATCTAAGATAGTATACAATCATCATTGGTATGCATCTATAGTCCTACAAATCCAGCTGTGGGCCCATAAGATCTCAATGATAAGACTAATCAGTCCTCATGTTCAAGCATGGGGACAGATTGTAAAATACCATAATGTTCACAAAGGTGAGCAATTTCTGATGATAGATCCCATATATTGAGTCCAAGCTCACTCATTTGTACTGCACAATAATACATGCAGTGGCTTTCATGGCTGTTTAGATGGTGCCAGTGAATCTTGTGAGTGAAGTGGTGGATGCCTTTGTGTCTAAGAGGTAATATCAGCCTAGGAGAAGACTCAAACCATTGTTGTTATGAATGTATATGCTACCAACAAAGACTGACTGTTTTAAGATGCACTGTTTGAGTTTAGAATTGATTATTTTAATACCTTTGTATAGCTTCTTGTTGAGTTTGTCAGATAGGGAGTGCTCCTTGGATGACTGCAGTTACATTGGATCCAAAGTTAGATCTGAATGACAGCTGTCCATTATGGTGGCTACCTGTCATTGGGTTTCTGGGTAGGGATGAAATCTAGACTGAACTTTATAATTGTGAATTGATTGATGTGGAAAAAAAATTAGAAATGAAAACTCACTAGCATGACTGCTGCCAGCTGATTATTAGTCATTATCTGTGACAGGAAATTAAGGATGAACATGATGCTTCAGACTATCTGTAGTATCCATACTCAGATAAAAGATTTGAATAGTTCATATCATCTTAACTCAGCAGAAAATGACTATATCCTGTGAACATTGTGGACTTAAGATGACAAAGAAGGAGGAAGACTTCAAACTTACCAGTATAACTGCTGCTGGTAGGAGCTTGCCAGACTTCTGCAACATCATAATAATGTGGAGGACCATGATACCCCAGGCCTTCCTCAGACTGTGGAAATTACTGACTTTGAAGCATTAATTTCTAGTTAGGCTAAGTGTATTCTGGTTGGATATTTGAATAATTGATGTTGTTGATTTGGGAAAGATGGTGACTATGTCCTTTAAACATTGTGAAATTGTGAACTTAGGACATCAAAAAGAAGAAAACTTACCACCATGACTACTGGTAGCAATTGCTGGTTGCTTATAACTGTATATTAATCATGATTCTCCAGAACATCAGACTAAACTCAAGCTACAGAAGGTAGCTATTGTTTGGGCTGAAAGATCTATTGCCTATATTCAAGTTGAACATTTGAGTCATCAGAGTTAATATCAAAATGAACTTGAAGGTAATGTGTATATCCTGGATAAAAAAGTTTGAAATTTCCAAATTAAGCTGGCTAAAATGAGCAAAACTCCAAAACTTACTACTGTCAGCATGGCTACCATATTGACTGAGAGGATCAAGTTGCTCCAGGAATAGCTCACCACAGTCTTGTGTGTTAATTAAGTACCCTGAATTATGGGATAATAATCAAAAGCATGCCCTGAATAAAGCATTTGTAAACTTAGGATGATGAAAATGAGTGAAACTCAAAAACTACTGCAACTAGTAATGCTATTACCAGCCAATTGCTGACCATGACCATAATAATCAACATAAAGATCAGTCACTGTATTGTTATGCTCTGGCCTAGTGTGATGGTGACTGGTGATGGAATTATTGTTATGAATACACAAGTTATAGTGAGTCAGCTTAATTGGGGGGACATCAGCATATCCTCAAGATGTGTGGATAATTAGAGCATAAGAAATATACTAATGTACTTAAAACCCCACTGATCTGATCATTAGTACTTCTGCTACCACTGTGATATTGATTCTGTCATGACAAGTCTCAGTTGGTTGGTAATAGCAAAACTGACATTATTATAGTAGTAGGCTGTTATGATCAGATGGGTTGCAGTGCTTGTAAGTACTAGTAATGACAGTTGAAGGATGATTATACTTAAATGGATGCTAACTAGTACTAGGACCACCACATAGCACACAGGACAAGTCCAAGTCCAAGTTGTCAGTGTTTGTTTGTGTTCTTGCCATAAGGTTTAGAATTACTATAACATTATAGGCCATAAGGAGTCTCCACTGGCATGTGCTAGCCAATAATGATTGGAATTCTATTGAAATACATTAGACACCTCCTGCTGTATTGGATACAGACTTACCAACTCTTATAATCTGATATCTTCAATTCTGACCTCTGTAGTCAGGCTGTCATAGCTCATCAATCTTGGAAAAGTAGTGTCAGCTATAATTTGGGGCAGAGTGAGTAACTTGACCATTTTAATAAGTGTTCCAAAAAGGCACTCTATATCATTACCATCAGTCAGAGTTTAGGACACCATTTGCAGCATATAGTATATACTAGTATTAGTCTTCTTTCCTTTATTTAATTCAGCCCAAATTCTCAGATCTAACTGTAGCCATATTGACTCTTGGAGCAACATTCCAATATCATTTCAAGCATGGTCCAATTAGTGGCCCATTGAAGAAGAGGAATCTAGACTGTGAGATAAAGGTCAGTTACAGGGCAGTCTGCAGTCAATCCTGTGTGCGAGTATAAAGTTGGCCCAAAGGACAGCAACTAAGAAAAGGAATCCTCTAATATATGGAGGGAGACTTCTAATACTGGTTGAGAACTGAGATGCACACGATATGCAGTTAGGGCAACGGGCGATATGTGAATGTGCACGATTATGCACGAGTGCAAAGGGTGATGAAGGAGTGCACAATGCAAGATGTACACGCGACTGTGTCTTCGAGTGGTGAGACTAAGGGTTATTCCTCAGAAGTAGAAGTGAGTCTTTTTGAGATACGATGTGGTGCACAATGCAATGAAGTGTGTGTTCAAACAGAGAGTTGTTATGAAAAGCAGTTTTAGATTCTAAGTCGGTTTGGTAGCTAGATAGAGTGGAAGTAAGAGGGCAGGAATTCAACCATGAACCAAATTCCAAGACCAGAACTATATGTACTGCTAAGCGAGGCTTGTAGCACTGAACCAAACTGAGTATGCTAAAGATAGGTATGTAGGTAATATAATAAGTAGTGCGTATACATGCAAATATGACGAAATGAATTAGCAAAAAGGTCACTATCTTTGGTTTTGATAAAGATGACTAGCTTCTTTTTGGCAGCTGAACATTGTTTTCAATGCTTTCATAGACAATTCACCTTGTTAGTCTTCATATGAGAAGGGTCTTTGACCACAAAAGAGGAAGGAACAGAACCACATTCCAAATAATTAGATGGGCTACTAGTGATCACACTCCAAGGCACAGGCCTGGAGCCACCAATACAAACTTCTACAAATCAAAGCATCAGTTAAATGTTACATAAATATAAAGATATAAGATCTGACTATGAGAAGCATGAGAGATGCTTCTAATTAATTTGTGTTGGCCCTTAAGACCAATACCATCACAAGGAGGAAGTTTTGTATATCTATCATCATCTAGTACAATTCTAGGTACAGCATGTTCATTGCTATCATCCTCATTGTCTGAACCTTCATGGTCCTGGCCATCTGAAGGATCTATCAATTTGAATGAATCATCAATGCACCAGAACTCAAATTCAATTGCACCACACACAAAATTCAGTCTTTGACTATTCTGCAAATGGTTCACACCCAGTTGCAGTCCACTTCTTGATCCTGTTTGAGCTCATGGAGAACCTCTTCTTAACATTTTAAGGGTTGGTTTCATGTCTGAGTTGTAGTCATTAGTTAGTTTTGAGAATGATGGTTTCATCACTTACAGACTGACAGACAATGTTTGACTAGCTTTTTTCTTGTAACTAACAAACATCACCACACAACAACCCATAGTGTGTTGGATTTGCTCTGAAAAGTCATCAAGTGTCTTCTTGAGGTTGTTCTTATGGTCCCTAAAATAAATCTTAGACACATTCAATATTAAATTTTAAGCCATACTTACATTGCTTGACTTTTTTCTGGTGCCCCCTCTTTATTCCATTTCACCATGGCAAACTTGACCTCCTTCTGCTGGGAAGGCAACATGGCATCCCTTTGCTGCTCAGCCTTGTCATACACATCCATCTCTTACTTAAATAATTTCTGTGCAACATCCCATTCAGTGAGTAATCTCTTGTTAAATGATGCTTGCCCTTTGATGACTTGTCACTTTTTGTTTCTCTGCCTTTTTTTGTTGGTATTGATTTTGGCATAGTATTGTTTTATTTCCTGTAAATAGCATGTACACATATCAATAAAATGGATCCACATATATCATCAGACAATTGTTACCTTTTTCAAGGATGTAGGCAAGGGCTCATCTTCACCTTGTTCTTCATGGGCTTTCAGTATACATGGTGTGATCAAAAGCACATTATAGTTCCATTGAGTGGTGAACTTAGACAGTGTAGCTAATCTAAACAAGTAACACAAAGACAAATTAACAAATACAAAAAAACTAAATAATCATGTCCTCATTCTCATCAGGGAGACCAGGTGTGGGCTCCAAAACAATAAAAATCCAGCAAGCACCAGGTCTTTTTCTTGGCAAAAGGATCCAGGAACCAGAAGGTTGAGAAAATGCATACTGTTTGCTACACACATCATTCTTACATTCAAAGATATAACCCTTGTAGATGATGACAGTGTGCCAAGTGTTAGTCCACTCACACTATGGACACTGGATTGACAGGTACTAGCTCCAAGGGCAAAGCACAGGATGTATCCAAGAGAACAGTGAGCAGGCGCACGTCCTCTCGATGGACTTGGATCTTACCGACGAGGAGGATGAGCTCTTCACAGATATGAAGCGTTGGGCCACCATCGCGACCAAGATGGTCAGCGACTGGAAGAAGATGGCAGAGGAGTTAATGGCGCATGCTGAGGAGCTGCGCATTGCGCGCGCAGAGAAGGCACCTGCTAGGACTGAGGAGAGTGAGGATGGGCAGGTGAGTACTGACTTTGGTTACTCTTCTCTTTTAGTGGGCTGATGGTTTGTTTCTCTAGTGCATTGTTGGATGTATGTCTGTTGGGAGCTTCCCCAGGTGCGAACACTGTGCGGAGCGCAAGATCACCTGCGTTCCCAGCAAGAACACGCGGTGCCAGCCTTGTACCATTGCGCACAAAACCTGCTCTTTGTATAAGCCCCCTTTTCTTTTCATTTCTCTTACCCCCCTAATGTGCGCACAGCAGCAGCAAAAAGGAAGGTCCCCGGCGCTGTCCCCTGTCCTCGCAAAGTTGCGTGCGCTGGTCCTGTGCATCCTCCTGCTGGGGACTTCACTGCAGAGGATGTGGACGCATCTGGTGAATCCGAGGTGGAGCTTATTGAGGCACCTGCTCCTAGGGTTGTGCAGCCCGTCAAGGCGTTGCCTGTTCGCGTCGTCCCTGAGCGTGTTTGTGTCAATGAGGGAAGGGTCCAACACCTCGAAGAGCAGCTTGTGCATGCTTGCGCAGAGAATGAAGAGTTGCGCGCTGCCAATGTGCGCTACGTCAAGTGCTTACTCAATGTTCGCCAACACTCATGCATGCATGAGGCCGAGTTCCTACAGATGAGCAACAAGCTCTACTCAATGGCTGACAACTGATCTCAGGTGGAGAAGGATATTGGTGAGTTCCTTCAGGAGGAGGATGAGCACACCGCCTAGATAGCTTTAGATTACCGTTCCTCTTTCTCTCTTTTGTTTGCATGCTGGTGGCGCCTCTATGCCTGTATGACACCATGTATCAATAAACCATCGTGCCAACGTGCATACATATGAATCCTGTTGTGTTTCTATGTGTGAGTCCATGCGTACCTGTCCATATCCATGTCCATTTCTGCATAGTCCATTGGGCCTATGCATAATGAAATGAAAATGAGTATGTAAGGTGCGCATAAGAGAGGAAAGGAATAGTTAAAGAATTATAATCGTGTTCGTGCGAGCTTCGTGCTTGACTTGTCTTCATCATGCATCTATCTTCGTCGTGAGTCCTGTCGCATTATTAGTGTGAGTGTGTAAAGTCTATAGTAAAGGGGTGTGGTGCACGCACGTGTTCAAAATGAAAAGTCTAGGTGGTTGATTATGCGCGCATGAAGCAAAATGGAAACTTATCTGTATGTACATGATGTGTTATTATGCACGGTGTGCACACAAGTCATAGAGTATGTGTTTGGTATGTTCAGTGAATGTGCGTTATATGAGACACATGAGAGAGGGACTTTGAGAAACTGATATCGCTGGTCTAAACCCGGGGTAAAACTGAGAGTATGTACTGTGCGGTGCGATATTTTTGTGATTGTTTTTATATTTTCCTGTGTTTCTGTGAAGAGGATGTTTTCTTGGGGGTGCGCGATACACGTCGTGCGCTAATCTTCAGATGCGTGTTGTAGAGAGTCGCACTTTTGCAGGCCTGTAGCACCCTATACTGCACCTCATATGTTCACAGCTCACAGCACAAACTCACAGCATGATTCCCCAAGCTATCCACAGCTATTGCAACATGAGGCGACACTTTCCCACGCCTCGCGCGACCTTCCTGTGCTTCGCGATGCATAGACACGCGCACTTTCTCGCGCTTTCATCGCCCTTCATCCAGGAGCATCCATCCATAGTCCAGCAAGTCTCACTGGTATGTAATTTCACATTTTATCTATTATTGCACCATATTATAGCATGGGCCCTGACTTACATACCAATACATACTTTATCTCATACTCGGCTCGGCTCAGCACACTTAGAGACATATATAGCTCCGCATTTTTGACATTCTCACCAGCTTATGTTCCTCCCATCATGTCTGTAGCTAGACTTAGAAGCTAATAACACTCCATCTACCATCTTACCATCCTTGAGCCCTGACATTGATACACCTCTGTCGCATTCCCACGCTCGTCGCACGCGACATTCCCACGCTCATCGCCCTGTCACACGCTCGTGGATTTGTCTACTTGCTTCCCCTTGGGTTGAACACGCTTGTCTATTGCAAGCATAGCAGACTAGGCATTGCACTTTGACCATCATATCAACACTTGTGTCATCCACCCTCTTATCACTAAGAAGACCTTGAGTTGAGTTGTTTAACCTTCAGTGTTCTGGCTCGTCTTCGTCTGGTTCTATAGTTTTGTTAGCCTCTAATTGGTCTATACTTTCTTTGTCCACGCTGGTCATCTGTGTGCATTACAGACACACACTCATCGTTGTGCAGGTAGTAGGGGATGATGCGAAACACGGCAAATCGAAGTTTCGAAATGGTGCCGTCCAACTTGGCCAGCATATATGAGCCTCCTTTTGTGCGGCGCACAACCATCATAGGTCCCAAGTAGTGCGGCTTCGTCTTCTTGCTCAATTCATATTCAACCCTTGAGTTGCACACTAGCACTAGCACTCCAGGCTCAAACTCATAGGATTTGATGGATGCGCGGAAGTGTTTCTCAAAGTCACGAATTGACTTGAATCGCGCTCTGACTACTTTGTCCTTGATTGCGTCAAGGTCATCTTCACGTTTCTGCAATTGGTGCACGCGCCATGCTATAAGGTCAGCAGTAGTGAATGTGCCTCGGCTTGGTAAAGGTGCAAGGAACATTGCTTCAGTGAGATCAAAGGGAAAGATAGGTTCGACGCCATGAACCATAAAATAGGGCGATAAGCCCGTCGCGCAATGAATGGTAACGTGCTCTGCCCAGAATACGCAATGTACGACTTGGTACCATCGCATGTCATCTCCATCGCAACTTTTGATAATGGCCTCCTGGACATCACAGTGTCATTGCTTGACTATACCATTAGCCTGGGAGTTATAGGGCGAAATGCGAATAGGGTGCACACTGTATTTGCTCGCGAGTTCATTGACAGTGAGAATGTATGCTGGGCCGTTATCAGTGATGATCTCTGTGATTGGGCCCCATCTGCATAGGAGTTCTTCAAAAATGAAAGTGGTTAGCGTCTGTGTATTCTCTTTGCGCAACATGCGCCATTCAGGGTACGATGTTAGTGCACTTGCACGAGATACTTGAATCTGCCCGCTTTGGGCATCTTCATCATGTCTATGTGTGCTTTGCGAAACAAACCTCCTGGTATTGGTATGGTTGGTGGAATATGGAGCTTTCACATTTGGTGAACTTGACACTTGTGGCACATTTTAGAGTACCACTTGATGTCGTCAACGATGTGCGGCCACCAGAAGCGCAACAGCAGTCGCACGCACATTGCGTAGATGCCTTTGTGGCCGAGGTCGTCGGGCACTTCCTTGAGGATGCGATATCATTTGTGCGGCTGTGCAACCAGCTGGTGCTTGCCATGAGACTCCCTTCGCCAAAGGTTGTCTTCTAAAACGAAGAAGCGCGTGGCGTTATTGACAAACACTGTGAATTTGTGATCTGAAAGGTCAGTTGGTCTATCGCGCGAGATAAGAAATTGTTGTGTCCTGATGAGCGACGCGTCGAGCACTTGTACTGTCTCTGTATGTGGGATCTCAGAATCTGGTTCAACCTTTTCGATGACATCTAGAAAGACTTGATGAACTGGCGCACATGTCGATTGCAATGCGTAACATTGCGTGTGTGCGTGGTGGACGATTTCCGACCAAGTACCAGACACACGATATGTGCGGTCATTTAGCAGCGCGACTCCAAATGAGTATGCACGATCAATCCAATCTTCATGATCATCCTCTTCGAGGGGGGGTCTTCCTCTGCAGGCAGTCTCCTTGAGAGTCCATCAATGCCTTTATGCCTCGTCGTGGAGACATGCACGAGTTCGAACAAAAATAGAAGGATGCCCACAATCCATCGATTGATGGTCACGTTGGGTTGCAAATCAGGATTATTGATCATACCTTTGATGTACTTCGCGTCAACTTCGATGGTGAGGCACTTGACACCAAAGATGAATATGCGGACCACGCACAGCGTGCAAAAGAGTCCGTAGAGCTCCAGCTTCGCTTGAGAATACTGGTTTTCGACTTCATTGAGAATGATAGAGCTGAAGCGATTCGGATATTGCTTCCCATCTGCGCCTACTTGCAACAGTATGAAGCCTATTGTGATATTAGAAGTGTCGACCATGAGAATGACTTCGCGATTGCTCTCATAATTGAGGTGCCATAGTGTGGGGGACTCTAATACTGAGTCTTTCAGGGTCTGAAAAGCTTCGCGCTCTTCAAGTCCAAAGACGAACAGTACATCTTTTCTGGTGAGGTTGGTTAGCAGGCGCACTTTGTGCACGAAATCACAAATGAAAATGCAAAGAATGCCGCAAGTCCCTAAGAACCCACGGACCTGCGACTGGTTGGTAGGCTCTGGCCAATCGCGTATCTTTTGGACTTTAGTGTCTTCTGGGACACAACCCTCGAAGGTACACTTGTGACCTACTATAACCACGCTGGGCGCAGCTAGGACGTCGCACTGACCGTTATGCCAACGTTGTGCAGGTGCTGTAAGATGTGGTTGACGACTATGCAATGTTCCCATATGAAGCACCATATGCCATGATTCACGGGGATGGTCTCATAAGAGCCATCCTCACACTCATAGCGCATTTCGACAGACTTTACTGGTATATCGTCTATGAAGGGCGACGTATGGTTAGGAATTTTGTCTTGAAGGATAAATGCGATATCGCCCCGAAAAACTTGAACAGCGTTAGAATGGCCTTGCGGCAAGGTGGTCAAACAATGGGGCCCCAAGGGCGTTCCAAATGTCATAAGGTCACGCGACTCAATATGGAGCGCATGCTGATCATAGCCCAAATACAAATCCATCATGCCATACACTGCATAGCCTGCGAAAGACTCTGCAAGATGCTTGACAAATGGCAGAACTGACACATCGCGAATGGTTACCATGTTGAGTGGCTGTAAGTAGTGATGGAGTAGCTCGGCTATGGCTGACTCAGTGTCGGTTTTACTGGCTGTGCAATTAGTTCAGATGGCAATGGATGGGCTCACTTAAATTTTCAGTTTGGTTTGCCTCACTAGCTGCATGAACTGAGTTTGAGCTAACTTTGTGTGAAAGGCAGCTTGAGCTGGTTTTAGTTGGCTTCAACCACAGCATGCATGGGAGTTAATGCAGCATTTTTGTTACCTCTACTTTAAAAACTCGAATCATTCATGTGCGAGGTCCCACATCGAGTTGATGGCAGATTCAGGCTGGGAGACCCTTTAGGATCTGGCACATATGGTATGTTGTTTACATATACAAAATGAAGTTAAATTCAACATGCAGACCCCGCCTAGGTGTCGTATACCATGCACAGAACATCATCAATGATACCAATCTTGCCATCAAACTCGAGCCTCTCACAGATGACTCTTTATCTTTAGAGCATGAATATCACGTCTTGAAACAACTGGAAGGTGGAGTTGGGATTCCACGTGTCTTCTGGTTTGGCAGAGAGGCAACATATCATGCACTGGCTCTTGAAATCCTTGGACCATCACTACATGAACTCTTCCTCGCACACAATCAAAAGTTTGAACTCCATACTGCAGCCCAAGCTCATATGCCATTTCGCCATGGTAGATGTCTTACTGGTACTCCTGCATTTGCATCCATCAACAGCCACCTAGGAGTTGTCCCAGCTCGTCGTGATGATCTTGAGTCCCTTGCATACATGCTATTTTATTTCTTGTGTGGCTCCCTTCCATGGTTGCCCAAAGGCCGCAAGAAGCTCTCTAGTGCTTGCATACTGGCATGCAAGGTGGACACCACTATCCAAGTTTTGTGTCATGGGCTTCCTTCTGAGGTTGCAACTATGCTCGTCTATGCATGCTCTCTTGCATTCTCAGAGGACCCTGACTACGACTATCTTCAGTCATTACTCAATAATATTTGTGCCACATTACTGCCATCATCCACATGCTTGCTGGATCTCAGTCAGCCTCGTGATCTTATCATGCCTTCCCCTTCATCCCCAAACAATAACACAGGGGCTGAAGTGGTGCCTCTACGTCAACTGAAAGTGCCACCTGTTTGTAGATCAACTCGTAATATGTAAGTAGTTCATTTCACTTCCCGCACTGAGATTCATAACTCAAACCTTCAAATTTTGCGCCCACATAATACCCCCAGATCTGTTGTTGCTTCCAAGACTCCACGCCAGATAAAGATATAGTTATGTACATACTGTGCTCTATGTTTCTTTCCATCTATTTCCATTCTTTTGATGGGCCTTGCAGGTTTTCTTTATGTAGATCATGTGACTCATGTATGATATGACACTTGTATTTATTGAATCAACTTGCACTGGTGATGAGCACTTGTTGACAGGGTTGGCAAGTCCAGTTTCATGCTCGACAGTTCCAATTGTACACTAGCAGTTGCTGAGAACAATATTTGGCTATCTAGTACCTATGCTCAGAGACTTGAGTCACATGTTCATCAGATTTGTCACGTGTATGGTGTTACACGTAACCTTCCATGAAGTTCTATGACATTCCATCGCTCATTGTCATTTCTACCCGCCATCATGTTTCCAGTGCACTGACCCCCTACAGAGCCATTTCTAATCAGCCGCAAGAAAAATGATTCTTGAATGGCCTTCCAGGCTTCAACAAGTTGACTTCAATGACTTGTCATGTGTTGATCAAATTTTATGGAACACAACAACTTTGAGGTAATGATCATCAATGAATTCCTGAATCCTGATTCCTGACTGATGAGACTGAGTTTTCTAATATAGTAGGCCACATCCAGTATACCGTGTATCGCATGAGAACATCCCATTCAAATCTTATTGGATGTCTCACCTTCTAATCAGGGCTTTATCATGGAGTCACTCAACTAGTGTGAAGACGCGGAGCTCATGGATTCAGTTTGTACTTCTATTACATCTGTCCAAACCAATGGTATTTCTGATCACAAAAACAGCACAGTCTGATACATAAAGATAATGATCTCTCATGAGTTATGATTGCACGAGGATTGGGGGTCAGAAACTCCAAGTGAGGTTTCTTGTTTTATGACCTTTAAGTGGCTAATCCAAGTAATTGCTCATAGGTTATTTCAGAGGGGAATCACACTTTGGACAGAATACTGGCGCAGTCTCACAATTCAAAGGTTTAATTCACATTCCAGTGTAATGAAGGTACTCGGGTCCTTGTGGATATCATGGCACATACATCATATTCTTCATCGGGCTTTACCATTAGGTGAGTCAATGCGTGAGTTTTCCAGAATTCACAGGACAAGAGTTTATATAGACCAGTGATTATCATTGGATTCTCAACAGTATTGGAAGGTCCAATCATGCCACCTTGTCGACGTCCACTGAATACTACAGTACCTCAAATTGTAACTCCTGCTGCTGCTGCTCCCCCTGCCGCTGCTCCTTCTGCCCCTACCATTGCTTCCCCTACTGTTGTTCCCTCTAATACCACTCCCCCTGCCGTCGCAGTAATTGCAGCAACTCTTCAGAATCCTTGTAGAACTCAACGACAACAGCAAGACGGTAGTCATGCAGAAGATAATGCCATTGACAACACTGTCCAATCTGATCCCTTGGGCACAGGGACTTGGCAAAGACAGCCTCAATTGGAAGCTCACCATTTCTTCACAAAAACTGTGTCAGGGCAGCATGAATGTTGGCCTTGTAGGTGAATATTATCTCTGAGTCATTTTATTTTATTCTGTCTTATATCCTCGGTCAGGGACATACAGGAACAAGATCCTACATATATCATCTGTTAAGGTTGTGCTCGAAAGACGAATCTAAAGGGCTTTGGCTTCAGCTCGTGCGCTGCGCCCCTTACCCGAGTATTGCCCTTAACTTCCGAGGGGGTTGTGCGAAGTCCGACGAAGTCCGGACTTCGGAGTATATGGAAGTCCAGTGGACTTTCCTGACTTAGGGTGGAGAAGAAGACAAAGGCTATTACAGACAAAGTCCAGAATAGAAACAAGCAGAGATAGACTACCCTTTGGTAGAGCCGGAGTTGTAGTCTTATGGATACAATCCTAAGACTCGGAGATTGACTGGAGTGCAAACTCAAGTCCATAGCGAGATTTTACAAGGGTTTATATACTGTAGATATCCTAATCGAAATCAGTCAGCGCAGTGTAGGGCTATGTACGGAGGAATGGAGAGAACGTATTAGTAAGTGGAACAGATCATATCATTATGGAGCCGGAGATGAAAAGGGGAGAATGGAATATAATAAGTCGGATATACATAAGACCGGAAACCGGAAATAGGGGAAATCCAAATGGAGATGAGAACAGGAAAGGATTAGTCCAGAGATAAAGTTTGAGAGATCCGGATATGCGGATCCGGAGCGCGGGATATGACATCATTGCAGAATATGGTGCACGGACTGCTATGGGTATTCTCCATAGCCATGTTCTCAAATTTCATCTTCGTGTTTATATAGCTGAACTCGAGAAGCACAAGCTGAAGGTGGGGGCAAAGGAAGTCCGGGACCTTGTGGACTGTGGTTGGACTCTTGCTCAGATATCCAAAGAGCTTGACCAGAACCCAGAGTTAATGCTTGCATCATTTGGTTCGCAACCTGGAATGATGGCATCAGTGCCTGCAGCTGATATCCCAGATTTCACCATTGACGAGATGCACCAGCAGCTTGTCAAATTCATCGTGGTTGATGACCAGGTGAGTACATATTCATTCTTTACACTGTTATTAATTGTTGTCTTTAGGCAATGAACTTGATGGAATGTCCTGAGTTCCGGCAGCTACTACTACTTCTGCATAAAGATCTATGGGAGTCTGGCATTCCTCATCGAATGAAGCTACATGAGTTGATAGTTGAAACTTGGTGTGAATATTTTAAGGGTTTGAAGCAAGATCTTGCCGTATGTGTACAATTGTCATTCTTAATAAGTATCTCATGTTCTTTCAGAAAGCAGAGGGTAAGGTATCATTTACCACTGACCTCTGGTCAGATGATAACTGCCATCCATTCCTAGCCCTAACTGCTCACCGGATCGCCCAACGAGAAAGGACCTCACAGCTTGTTTTGAAGGCCGCTCTTTTGGCTTTCACCTACATCCCTGGTAGTCACAATGGGACATCACTCGCCACAATCATATTGGGGCTCCTGGATCATGCGGAAGTGACTGACAAGGTTAGTGATTACTGCACGACATAACACATTCTGACTTAGTCTAGATTGGCCATTTTACTTTGGATAATGCAGTGAATAATCAGACTACTATGGCTGAGCTTTCTCGCTTACTCTTAGAGCATGGTATTCAGTTTGATCCTACTGAACGCAAAATCCCATGTTTCCCCCATATCATTAACATTTGCATCCAGCACATTATCAGCAGCTACCATTCTGTGGACTTTTCAACTGTGCCTTCCCAGTGGCTAGCTTGCAGCACTATCATCTACAAGAGGGGATATTCAGAAGCTGCAAAAAATCAACCTGTCAAGAGGGGCAAACAGCTTGTGCATATGATCCGTGCATCAGGTCAATGGCATGAGGCCTTCCGGAATGTTATTCTGAGTGGCAACCAAGGCAATCTGTTCCCAGAAGGAAAGCTCCCAGCTGTCGAACTTCTTTCTGACGAGCCTACGCGATGGGATTCGACTTATGTCATGCTCAATCATCTCTGAATACTTCGCCCGGTAAGACTTTTTCACATTTCACATTCATCATGGACTCACAGTGACACAGGCCATCAGTTGCTATATTGCATCTAACACCAAATTATCCAACTATGGGTTGCGTTCAATGGAATGGCAGGTCTTGCAAGACCTTGAAGTGATCCTTGAAGTCAGTGTCTTTACGTTTCAAATTTGTATTATGTTTTAATCTATTTATATCAGGTGCCACACGCGTGCCAACAATCTATGTCCAGCAAAAGCACCCCTGTACTAAGTTGTGCTGTTGCTGCCTTAGAACAATTAATGGAGCAGTAGGAAAAGACAGCCCAGATTGCCATGCACTGTGCGCCCATGATCAAAATAGGCTTAACCTGGGCGGACAAGTACGGTCACAAAATGAGCAAGACAAATGCTTATGCAGTCGCAATGTGTAAGTTCAATGCTTGATTCTTGATGTACACTAATTTCTCATGATTCTTTTTCAATAGTTGTCGACCCTACACTTCATTTGTCGTGGATTGATGGCCACTGGGGTGAAGAACGAGCTTGTGCTGCAAGGGACTGTATTATGTCACTGGTACGTTTCCTTTAACTCAAACAGAGTGTCTTTAAGTTAATATGGCCCACAGCTATGGGAGAAGAGAGCTGGCTCTACTCAAGATTCACTTGTAGAATTGCCAGCCCAACAGCTGCATACTACTGCAACACTTGGCACACAAATTTATGGTATTCCTCATCTCGACTTACTGCCACATCACCCTGGTGTTCAAACTGTGGAGGAAGAATTTAACGCCTACAGTACCTCACATCTCTGCCCTGATGGAACAGACACACTCGCATTTTGGAAGGTGGGGTTTTTTTTGCCATTGAGTCCCCATTTTTATTCACTATTGACCGTCCAGAGCTCGAAATCCCTTTTCCCCACTATCTATAAACTTGCGATGGACTATCTTCCAATTCAGGCATCTGCCGTTCCTTGCGAATGCATCTTCTCATCAAGCAATGAGACATGCACGAAGAAACGAAACCGTCTCAGCCCCGCTCTAATGGAGATGCTCCAGATGCTGAAGTTTTTGTTGAAGAAGGAACGACTAGACTTCACCAAAGGATGGGCAGCATTGGAGCAGGACATGGAATATTTCACGCAGTTGGAGTGTTCACGGGAGTCGGACGACACATGCCAGGATGAGCTTTTATCTTCTGCTGCAAGTACTGATGGCAGTCACGAATATGACGATCTTCTCAAAGCGATAGCAGCGGACGAATGTGATGACATTCCCGACATCGCTATTCTCTTTTGATGATGTTCTTTCATGCTTTGTTTATAACAGCATGGACATATGTACTACTTGTCACGCTATGTTTGACATTATGCTAAATTCATTCCTGACTCATTTCCCTCTAGGTTTCTAATATCAGGCGTTCAGGACCATGCGCAATCAGGCATGTGATATCGCAAAAACAGGTATGTGTACATGCCAAACACTACATGATTGTTGAGAGTGGACATACAAATATCTGCATGCTCACTGCTCACCTACTCTCGCACCTTGTGACATAGCATCTTCAACATCCAACATCACCACTTTGACGGCCTTTCAATGCCATTCCCTCTTTCCCCATCTGTCTGCTCTGATCTGTGGCTTCGTGAAGCCATCTGCACTTGCTTCAATCTCGCACTCTTCTGCTCATGCTTCCATCAGGAGTGATTGCCATTGGAGATGCGCTAATTTTTGTTTTAGCACATTGATCGAACATCAGCTTATCAGGGTACTCACTTCAGCGCCAGCAGGACACATAACAGTTCGGTGATGTGTGATTTTAATGTGAATCAGATAATCGGTCGGTGTATGGCCTGTAGTGTCCTGTTTTGGCACTTGAGCTCGATGTTTCATGTATTTTGCTTACAAATTATGAATTTATTTAAAACAATCTATTTTAAACTGGCTAAGCCCCTAAAATAGCCTTAACCACAGCTATTTTAACCAGGCCAGGCCACAGATTATATAAGTCTTAGCTACATGCTCAGCTCGACTAATCATGGCTCCGGCAGTGGCTAAAACCAGCAAAAGCCGGAGCTGTGGCAATACTAGCTGTAAGTTGTGGACTAGACGCAGCGACTTTCTGTCTTTCTTGATGATGCAAAACCAGCGTGAGCGATACAAAGCCATTGAGGGCTCATAAACGCCTGACGAGATCTTTTCCTTAATGATGCACATGACTTCGCCAATCGTAGATGGCAGTATTGGGATATTGTGCTGTGACCATGGTGTGTGCAGTACTGTTGGGATTTTGTACACTGGGAAGTATCTTTTGTCAAGGTGACCGCATTCTGATGTGTCCCATGCGAACACGAGTTCATGTGTGTGGACGAGCCAGTGTACAAGCTTCAACTCTTCTGGCCAAAGCCAGTTTGCAGGATCGAGGTCAATCTTGTCCGTGCATGCTTGGGTAAAATGCGTGCCTGGTACAAAGTCTGGGGGATGGGCTGGAATCTCTGGTAAACCAACTAAGGGATCTGGCATATGTTCACACATCACCCTATATTCTGGGCACATTGTCTTGCTACTTAAGGGTCTTATATAATGTTGTGTATAACGACAACACTATTATACATGGAAGACGTCTTACCAGTCCTTAAGTACACAGTCTACAACTTTTCTAGTTTTCGTGGTAGATAACATGGTGAGTTCTTGGGAGGATTTAGATTGTTGTCCTCTTCTTGTCTTTGCATAGTCATACCAATGTAATACGATTTGGGTTCCTGTCTGTGTTCTAAAAAGGTAGGTATGTTTCACCCTAGTAGGTCGTGTTTCAACCTATGAAAGTCTGTTTCAACTTTGCCATGTTCTCCTGAGGTTCATGTCTCACTTTCTGTTGAAAGAGAGTGTCAAAGTATGTACAAGTAAAGCTAGACTGAGAGCTGTTCAATGGTTGTATAAGACACAGTTATACAACAGTTAGATGAGACAATGACGACAATAGTTGTATAGCGATTGTGGTATACAACTATCTGATAATCCGATAGTTATACGGTCAACCCTAGTAAGGATCCATATAACTTTATGTTTCAATAACGAAAGTCTACCCTTGATGTCAACAAGTCCCTTTAACGAATTAACATAAGGATGGTGACGAGTATGGCTTTAATGATCAAAAGATTATAGTGTATACAGTCAATCCCCTGTAAGGCAGTGTATAACTATAAAAGGAAATGCTTGGTAAGCTTACTTCAAGGCACTACTTGGCCTGCACTTTAGATCTTATGTAATCTCACTTGTTTTGAGAGAAGGTGCAAAGTGGGAAGTTATATTTTTGGGTGGCAAAATGGGGCCCTTTTATACCTTTTTGGGATCCCCTTACATAAGCAAGATTGGATCTTGCTTTCAGATCTACCTAACAAGGTAATTACAAATGGCAATTACAAATGACTAGCTGTTTGAAATTGTGTGGGAACCATTTGAAATTGAGGTGAGACATTTGCCAATTGAGTCAAAATGAGTCATATTGCCTTTTATGGCAATGTATGACTAATCAAGTACAAACCAGTAAATTCACCAGTCACATGATGTGCTGACAAAAATGGTGGCTGAAAGAAACAAAACAGAAATAAACAGAGGTGTGGCTGATCAAAACCCAAACACAAATAAACAAACTGAAACATACAGAAGGTCACATGATCACTAAAAATACAAGGTAAGATCAATCTGAGAAGTGAGAAGCTAAATAAATCAAGGAAACTAGAGGCCACTTGGTGACAGCAAAGGACTAGACAATCTCTCATACCTTTCCTTATCACACTTTCTATACTTTCTATACAACAGGTATGGTATCAATTGCATACCATGCATGACAGCGCCGCTTTGTCGAAGGCGGCATTAGCTTCTCTATTCGCTTTTCGGTGACTATTAGATCTAAGTACCCTACCAGTACTCTCAGGAGTGTCCCTCGCGGTGGGCTCCAGTTGAAGAAGAGGAATCTAGACTGTGCGAGAAAGGTCAGTTACAGGGTGGTCTACAGTCAATCCTGTGCGCGAGTGTAAAGTCGGCCCAAAGGACAGCAACTGAGAAAGGGAAACCTCTAATATGTGGAGGGAGACCTCTGATACTGGTCGAGGACTGAGGGGTGTGTGATGCGCGGTTCTGACGACACGCAATATATGAGCGCACGCGATTACGCGTGAGTGCGAAAGGTGGTGTGAGCGTGCGTGACTAACAAAGCGAGATGTAAGAGTAAGGGATATTCCCTTAGAAGTAGGAGAGTGGCTAAGGCAATACGAGGCGCGCGATGCTGAGGCGTGCGAACGAGCTGAGGGTTATTGAATGAGTTTTTCTGATTCTAAGTCTGAGGGTAGCAAGTTTACAGTGGGAGTAAAGTGCCAGAAAATCGATCCTGAAACAAGTCCAAAGGCGTGAACTATATGTTGTGTTAAGCAGCGCTGAACCGAGCCGAGTAATCTAAAGATAGAATGGTAGGTAATATATTAAGCAGTGTGTGCTAAGCGCGTAAGCATGCGAAAGGTGATGAGACAAGTTAGCCCAAAGGAGAAACCATGAGAAGGACGCACCAATGGACCAGCGAGGACATGGAATGGATGGGTGGACAGGCGCGTGAAGGCCCTAGAGCAAGCATGCAACATAATTAGAGCGCACACGATGCTGGTCAAAATGTGATGGCGCACTGATGCACATGACTTGTCCTGTGGACTAGAGTTGATATGCATTAGGGAAATGAGAGATACTGAGGAGAAGTGCCTGTAAAGGTGTGAGTCTCTACACCGGATCAATGTCTGGATTCCCACAGTGTCTTGTGAGAATTTTGCACAGTGAGACCTCACAGCTACTTCAACAATGTGAGTGTGAATAATGTAAGAAAATATAGAGTGTTACCATGTTGGAAGTGAAGTTACACCATTAAGTCCCTCTGCTTTGATATCCTTGGTCTTGATCTCATAGTCGATGGCCTCCTCCACCTTGACATTCACAGTGGGAGTTGCCAGTTCTGTCTTTACTGCCTTGGCATTGTCCATCCTCGCTGCATTGTCTGCCTCAATGATACCATCAATTGTGTCAAAACTATTGCTGTATTACTGGTAACTAATGTTAATATGTGTAGTTGATGCCAGGGTGAACTTACACATCATTCTGAATGAAACGAATTATGTCTTTGAAGCACAGGACGACTTTTTTTGGGCCTGGAGACATTATGTCAAGATGAAATGAATATGTGTCCCTAGATGGGAGAAATGCTGTCTATGTTGAGGAGTATAACATCCCTGACCATATTGACCACAGAAGAGGTGCTGGAGCTTGTCATATTTAAAATATAAGTTATGGGATGGGCTTGGATTTACACGACTTACACGACTCAAGGACTTCTGGAAGATCCCATCAGAGTTGCAATGGACACATTTGGTGTACTCCCTATACCTTGCCCTATACAACTTCTTGCCTCTGTCCAACATGTTCTCTGGCAGCAATGGAAGCTCTCACATGTTTAATGGTGTGCCTTTCCTCAATACTGCTCAAAAATCAACTCCTAGGTATCAGAATTCGCAATGGGGAGGGGACTTTACTCCTTCCCCACTCGGGTCCTTGGGTTCTCCATTAACCGAAAGTCTGGATCTATTCAATGACACATCCCTAGCAGCAATGCAACGGGTCACGCAGGCACCTTGTAACCCATTCCAACAAGTGAGTATATGTTTACTACTTCCTTGCCA
This sequence comes from Suillus weaverae, assembly GCA_016767475.1. Taxonomy (NCBI): domain Eukaryota; kingdom Fungi; phylum Basidiomycota; class Agaricomycetes; order Boletales; family Suillaceae; genus Suillus; species Suillus weaverae. The sequence continues at coordinate 70,025 of MU179304.1, forward strand.
TGTTTCAGAGTGCATATATTCATGAAAATTATTCATTAGCAACTGCAATCATTGCATGATCACTGCAAGACCTTAGAGATGCAAATAGTCAAGATTACTGCTGAGCATGACACAATCCTGTATGTAGTAACTACATCTATTTCATTTATTTTGCATTCATGGAATGATTAGTTCAAGTTTTCAACTGCTTGTGGGTGCTGTACGGCTTTCTGATGCAGATCCCTTCAAGTTCAACACAACTTTCATTTCACCATCACCAGGAGATCGACCGAACTCTGAGACACATACCAACATAAGATTCTGGAACAAGTCTGATTACCTTACATGGCTTGATTCACATGAGGCACAACTCACCAACTGCAGTAAACTGCCTTATCTTGAGCAGGAGGATGGTGACCCAGTGCAAGATGACGAAGTTGACGCAATACACAAAACTTTGTGTGGTGCATTTTCTGAACTTAATAACTGGGGACTTGCACCGATGCGCTGGGGCAACCTGACCACATTGGGTACTGACTTAATGAACAGTATAATGGAGAAAATGCACCCTATCTTCAGGCTGCCAAACAATGGCTGGAAGCTGCACTATCTTGGCATATCATCCTATCCATCCTGGCGATGAAATCACATCGAGAATGGGGCGAATGAGAACAGCAAGAAATGAAAGCACGCAACATCTTCTGTCAAGTCAGAGGTTGATGAGAAAAGAATCAAGAGTATGTTTCATGCTTATCAATTATTGTTGCTGATTTTTGTTAGTTGATCCTTCTGTGTCACCAATCATAGTAGGAGACACAGATTTACCTGCAGCTGGTCCATCAATATCTCCTGTCATTCCAAAATCACCCAGATCAGATCCCACAGAGCCTGTCTCAGAATTTCCCATGGTTACCAGTGATTCATCTTTGTCTCCTTTACAACAGCTTGATCCTATGCCAGAATTTCCCCCACATGCTGTCACACCTGCACCTTTGCAACCACCTGTCTCAAATTTGGTCCCAGTTGCTCTATCTCTACCTGCGCAGCAGTCAGCTGTAGATTGTCCTACTGTAGCTCCATCTCCACCTACACAGCAGCCTATTATGACACCAACGCCTCAGATCAAGATCATGAATCCGTTGTACATCAAAATATGGTATCATGTTCACTGCTAACATGGCTTGACAGAACTGCTCTCACTCTTGCTGCAACCCAAATCATGTTGCCTCCCATGCCGCCTTATAATCCATTGCTCAACTCTCTGCCTGCTGAATCGACCCTCAACATAAAGAAAGAGAAGAACACTAAGGGTGGGACCAAGGGCAAGATGCATTCTAGCCAAACCAAAAATGGACAGTGTGTATCTTTTTTGATTCAATTCAGATCATACTGCTCATTATCTACTACCAAGGAACTTGTGTGCCTTATGTTGGCTGAAACAAACCAGATTGAATGGCACAACTAAGGAGTTCAATGCCTACTACACCTCCCTCACATTAACTCAACGCATGGTGCAGCTCTATAATACTCTCTCAGACATTGACTGACACATATCTTCCAGGAATATGATCAAGACACAGCAAAATTGGTAGCTAGCAATGCATGGAACAAGACTGTATGCGACGGCAAGATACACTAGGCCTCTCAACTGTTGTTTGACATGTTTCGGCATTCTGGAACAAGACTGTATGCAACAGCAAGATACTCTAGGCCTCTCAACTGTTGTTTGACGTGTTTCGGCATTCTATGGTTATGTTTTTAGACTGCTTTCATGCTGCTTTCCAGCTGTTTTTCTATTGTTTTCATTCCTGCATTCACATACCAGTATACTACCAATTGGCAATGAGCACAATAGAGCATACACAAAGGGGACAATCAAGCGAGTTGTAATTTGTGCTAATATGCTGGATCATGAAAATGACACAAGGGAGCACGAGGCAAACCGCCCCCACATATGAAAAATCTGCTATTTTTCTCATCAGTGGCTGGATTGTGCTGTGCTGTGGCTTTCTTTGCCACGAGCTGTATCAACATACCTCAACAGGTACTGGTCTTTGCCAGCATAGCCAGTTCTCACTGGGGCACAGTGGCCAACAACAACCTGAGCATAACAAGGACAGATGACCAACTCACACTATGACCCACCTCAGTATTCAAAGCATCCAAAGTGGCCATGGCCGACCATGAGTTATCATTCCCAATCTTCCTTCAAGCAAAGAACTTATTTATCATCCAAATCAGCAAAGCCAAGTGGCCCCAACCAAACATTGATGCACTGTCCTTGTTTTTCTGGCACCTCAAGAACCATCCAATTCAAAACAACAGCAACATTGGAGACATGGTAATCTTGACGTATGCTTCCCAGGTACATCAAGACTGGCATGACCATCTCAAACATGATGAAGGTTTCAACATCGGCAACATCAACGAGAACCTCATATGAATGATCAATGAGGAGCTATGGGACAAAGTTCGTTCTTGCACATGGAACATCAACTCGAGCAGAGAAACACCCTTGAACCAATTCCAGAAGTCCAGTTACCGGGACTTTCACAGGGGCAACAATGACCAGCAAAACCACAACTCACGTTCACGTTCCTCAGTATGGAGATCAGACAACCAGAGGAGCAAACCGACCTCACCAGACAAAACCCATGATTGCCAACAATGTCAAGGGGGTTTTTCTCAGGGCGCAGGCACTTGCGGCCAATCAGCCTGTGCCCTCTGTCTCAGCTGCTTCACTCACGACATTCAACAATGTGGGTCTCAAAACATGTGGGATGGAACCAGCACTCACTGCCATTGGGCAGACAACGGACACCTCATCAACCCCCAAGGCCTCCCCATATGCTACAAATGACAATGCCCAGGGAGCTGCCAGATACCAGACCACAAGGCACTGCACGAATGTTCAGGCTGTGGAAGCAAGGAGCATGGAGCCCAATCTTGCCCTTGCAGCAAGAAGATCTAAGGTGCATACACTGTACAACCCAGAGAGTTGGCATTGCTTGTTGGCAGAGTCAGATCTCCTCAGTAAATACCCATCCATCTCAGAGGGACTTGTCTCTGGGGGGCATACCCCCAATTACATGTACATACACGCCCCCTAATAGCACCTCTATCAACAAGCACGGAGACGTCTTGCAGAAAATTGTTGAGCATGAATTTTCAAAGGGTCGCTTCATTGGCCCGTTCATGGCTAAGGATCTCAAGTCAGCCATTGAAAACTTCCAATGGCCCCAATGTCACTTGTTCCAAAACCCGACAAACCAGGAAAATTTTGCCTTGTACAAGATCTATCTTATCCTATCAATCCTCTACCCCCTATTAGCTCTATTAATTTGAGGATCGACTCTGACCTCTTTCCCTGCACCTACGGAACCTTCTCAACCATTTACCAAACAATATGACACCTCCCCCAGGCTCCCAAGGAGCTGTCCGGGACATTTCTGAAGCCTATAGGACAATCCTGCTCCACCAATCTCAATGGCCAGGTCTGGTAATATGGCTAGACAAAGACACATTTGCCATTGATACCGCATTCTGTTTCAGTTTTGGGCTGTCAGCTGGTATATATGGCAATGTGGCTGACACTGGTGCAGACATATTCCGACCCAAAGGCATTGGCCCTTTGTCAAAATGGGTTGATGGCCACCTTTTTTTCTGCATTAAGAAGTACATGGAGAGTATAATAACAGACAGAGACTGTGGGCTGATGAGATCACAAAGAACGGAGGCATCATCACAAGTGGGGGATGTAAATGGTACAGAGAGGAAACCCTGCCAGATGGATCACAAGAAGAGTTTTGAAGATGCTCACTTTCCCATCCAGGATCTCTCGGGCAGGTCACTGTGTTTGACTGAAGAGGCACAGTTCACACACTGCATGGAAATTATTGACTTCTTCTCCATCATTTTGGGAATTATCTGGGAGTTATTGAAAGATAAACTATTCAGCAATGAACCTCCATACATTGGTGTAGAGCGCAGTCCCAGAGCGAGTCTGTATCCATGCAAAGTATGTCCCATAAAATCTGCACTTGTCCTAACCATCTCCAACGCTCTCCGCATCAGACCTGACGGACTTCGCGTGCACTCGTCCAATCCTATGTCCAGTCCTGTCCTGCCTAACCCCGCTGGTGCATAGCTCATTATTCCCATTGACTCAAGCAGTCTGCAGTGTTATTACATGTGTACTCACATGGTCACTGCACCTCATGGCCTTTTACATACCATCAGACCCGATATTTCACTACTGTTCTCACCTGTACACCTCCGGACTTTCACATACTTAGTTAAATAGGGCTAGGATGACCACATACCATACCATCTAGGAGGAGGGAGAATTCCCCGATACTTGGTCATCCCATGCTGAGTATATAGTTGGCCTTAGTCAAATATACTTGGTTGTCATTTGTTTCGCCTCTAGACTTCGTGTCTAATTGTTCCCTCATCATTCCCTTACCTTTGCACACTAGTCCCAATGCTTTCCTTACATCTCCTACGCTTTCCCATACTCTCCTACACTTTCCCATACTCTCCATTCCCCAAACCTTCAGACCCGCTGATCTTCGGACATCAGACTTCACTATCTACCTTCGGACTTTGCTATTTACCTTCAGACTTTGTGCTTTGACCTTCGGACTTCGTCCCCTTGCATAATACTCTCAAATCAGACTTACGCCAGACAGCAGACCCCTTTGGGGTCGAATGCTCTTGCTTACCACAAGTGAAGCAGACTAGGCAGAGCAAAAGACTCAACATACTGGTTAGGTGGATATTCATATATTCGCTCAATCAGGTTGAATACCCTTCATCGGACTGGTATGGGACATCGCCAAGTGAATGGTTGCATTATCAGACGAGAAATGCACCAAATACCTTGAGGCCATCAAATCATGGCAGTCCAAGAGGACCCATACACTACAAGAAATCCAGAAACTCTACAGTAAACTCTTACATGCATCGCTTATCACACCAGCTGGCCATGTGTACCTTACAAACCTGGAAAAAATGCTGTGCATTATTGAAGACCACCCACACATGGCCAGAACTCCCCCACATAGCACCCCAGATGACATCGAGTGGTGGAAGAATACCCTCAGTTCCACCCATGTCACTCAGCTAATCCCAGGACCATGCATTGTATATGACTTCAATGCCTATTTGGACACTAGCTCTGGCCATGGGATTGGCATCATCATCAATGGCAAATGGCACACTTGGCGGCTCCTACCAGGATGGCAGAGAGATGGCCGTGATATTGGATGGGCAGAAAGTGTTGGATTTGAGCTCTTGGTGCAAGCAGTCATATGGACCTGTCCCCCTGGGACTTATTTCAAAGCATATGGCGACAATCAGGAAGTCGTGGAAGGATGGTGGAAAGGTTGTAGCAGAAGCCAGTCCTGCAACAAAGTCTTCGAATGAATTCATTGGGTTGCTGCCAATACCAAATGCAGAATTCTTATGCAGTATGTACCAAGCAAAGACAACCCCACAGACAGCCCTTCATGCAGGATATATCCCCCCACATGTGACAGGCTCCCTCCCATTCCAATCCCATCAGAGCTACTCCCTTTCCTGACAGAAGCCTTCGAATCCCCTCCTCCTCCTTCAGACAAACCAGCCCAAAATGCTCATCTCCACACCCATTCCCTCGAACCATTTCACACAATTGGCAAGAAACATGGAGAGAGCAAATTCCAATGCCAAACTCGCACCAACCACAAGTTCAAATCCAAAGGAAACAGGCTCTTTGAAATGTCAGAAAGCTAGTAAGTAACACAATATAACTGAGAACCTGACCTTAACCAGGGAACATAGCCTATAATGCAAGCCTAACCCCCTATGTGCACAATGTCCTGCAAAAGACAGACTTTACCTATGGCAGCCATTGATGGGACATTTGTTGAAAGACGCACAAGGCAAGCATCTTCCCCTGAGCACTACCAATATAGAATGAATCCAGGACATGATGGTCCATGCATATGCTGAGAGTACACATGAAACCTACAGATCCAGGTTACTTGTCTTCCATGTCTTCTGCGATAGCAAAGCTATCCCAGAAGAGCAGAGAGCCCCAGCAAGCAACTTATTGATCAAAATGTTCATCTCTTGCATGATTGGTAACTACTCCAGAAAAACAGTCTCCAACTACATCAATGGAGTCCATGCATGGCACATCCTGCACGGTGCAGACTGGTTGCTCAATGATGCTGAAGTAGACACCATGCTAAAAGCAGCCATTTCTTTAACTCCCATCAATGCCAAATGTAGCAAACACGAACCCTACACCACAGACCTTATTGTCGCCATACAGGAGAAACTCAATCTAGATAATCCATTAGACGCCTCAGTTTTTGCCTGTCTCACCACCACCTTCTATGCTACGGCCAGAGTCGGAGAGTTCACCATCCCCCATCTAAATGCTTTCGACCCAGCACTTCACATCTCACTAAACTGTGTCAAAGACATGTGAGACTGACAGAACCTCGCAACCAAGAACTTCCACCTACCATAAACAAAATCTGCCCCAGAAGGCGAAGACGTTCATTGGGCCAAACAGGCAGGCCTGTCAGATCCAGAAAGAAGCCTTCCCCAACCACCTGCAAGTCAATGAACCCCCAACCAATTTTGCTCTCTTCGCATACTGGCACAAAGACAACACCCACCGGCCACTCATGAAAATGAAATTTCTTAGCAGATTAGCCTCTGCAATGAAAGTGGCAGGACACAAACCTTTACAGGGACACAGGATCCATATCGGATCCACCTTAGAATACCTGCTCTGGAACATACCTTTTGACGTAGTCAAAGTGAAAGGCTGGTGGGCAAGTGACGTGTTTCTTGTGTATCTGCAGAAACATGCCCAAATCATGGCCCCATACATGCAAGCTGTTCCCACCCTGCACAATGAATTCCTTTGATGCACCATACCACTGGTACGCTAGGTCATAACTCAAAACAGAATCTTATATGTGAGTACCTCATCCACCTCCTACAATTTGGGAATCTAAAGTCTTGCTCAATGTGTTGCCGAACTCCTAAAATCTGGGAATTGCAGCTCAACTCTCTCTTAGGCCAAGTCCTTTTCCCTGGGGCCAGAAAGCACTGTGTGCCTTCACCCAAAACATCCTTACCTTCCCTGTTCACTTCTCATAGTCAGTAATTAATCAAATCCATTCTTGCTCATAGACCACATCGAAGTGAACCTCAAAGAGTAGCACTTTAGGCATCTAGTGGGTTCAGAGAGTAGTTTGCATCTGTATACCTTTTTGCCCTCTATAGTAATGTCATGGCAAATGATCTGGTTGGCCAAGACTTTTGAGTTGAGGCATAAGACAATGTGGATGGTTCTCTGGTTTGGATTGCTATGGGCAATGGGTTTGATGTATCTAGTTTTGAACACTGATTTTGGTTGTAGGCTGCCTTTTGTTTCAATGTTTGAGATTGCCATTGGAGAGGTTGGGTTGAAGGATATAGGGATGTTTTTGATGATTAGGTGGTATGTTCAGTCCTTTATTATTACCCCAAATTGTTCCAAGAAGGTGCTTCTGTTTCCTGGGATGCTGAGCCAGGCCACTGATTCCAGGTTGCTGAGTTCATAGAGGATTCCACCATGGACAAGTTTTCTTGCTGAGAGAATTGCCATGTTGGGGGATAAATCTGTGCCTGCATTCTTGAGTAACTCAATGGCCATTTCAGCCTTCCCAACTAGTAGTGCCTCTGTTAGTTCTTGGAGGGAGTTGATGCTAGTGGTGAATGTTTGCTGATGAGAATCTGTTTGGACTGTGCTTCACTGCATGCCAAAATTCTGGCTAGTGGTGTGGGCATCCCCAACTTTGTGATACTGGTTAGTTTAGGGTTAGTGGCATATGATTTGGGTCCTTCAGACTGATTTGTGAGTGTCTCAGTGTGCTTGGTTTGGATAGCACCCTCTACTGCTTTCTCTGTGTCTTTTGAAGATTTGGTAATGTGATTACGCACCTCATTCATGGCCTTATCTAGAGCAAGTTTTTGTTTGTCTGTGAATTCCGATAGTGCTTCCACCTTCTTGTCTAGTGTTGCTATGGATCCGCCCATTAATGCTGTGATTTTCTCTACAAGTCTGTTGGTGTTAATGGTTTGCTTATTATCATGGCAATTGCACTTAAGGCTTCGGTATGGGTGGCTCCTAGAGCAGTGGATAGACTTAGTTTGAAAAGTGCAAGTGTTAAGTTCTTGAGAGTGCCCCTACTGGTAGATAGGATCAATCCATTGGTGCTTAGAAACTTTCTCACTGCTAGGATGGTGGAGATGTCTATTCTAATGTCTGTGCCTTCTATGTATTCCTTTAGGGTTTTGCTTGGGGTTAGTGACACTTTGCTGGATGTAGCCTTGTTTTGTCTAGTAAGGGGAGCTAAGAGTGGTGGTGGTGTTGGAGTGCTGCCATGTGCCATTCTGTTGATATACCTAGTTGATGTGAGAATAGAAATTTATTAGGGAGTTGGTTCTAAGGGTTTGGGTTTGGCTGAGGTGGTTGGTGGGTGGCTGTTGAGCAACATTGGTGCTGTTGGACATGATGTTGATGGCTGGTTTTGGGGGTCCTTGCCAGAGTGCCACTTGGTCCTGGCCCAAGAAGTGATGAGCCTGGTGTCTTGATCCAGGTGTATAAGGGTGAATATGCAAACACGAAGGACAACAACTTGCTCAGCAAGTTCAAGCTGTCTGGCATTCCTCCTGCCCCTTATGGTGTTTCTCTGATCAAGGTCACCTTTGATATTGATGCCAATGGTATTTTGAATGCCTCAGGTCACTTATCAGTGGAGGAGATCAGGCAGATGGTTAATGAGACTGACATTACCAAAATTACTGAATCCAGATATCACATAACAAGTTGAAATTTCTGACGGTGCCAATGACACATGCCTGTGATATCCAACATTTGAAATATTGTTGCGACACACTGACATCAAACATACCATCTGTCAGACACAAATCATCTACAGTATAGGACCAGCATTTGAGCCAGCACCATCATTTGAGCCAAACAGCTACCACACACTCAACATTTGCTTATCGACACATCGGATAGCACAGATATATCTTAAATACATGCATCTGATATACTGTCGAGTAGAAATGAAAACAAAATAGTACATGCATGCTACAGGTCAGAAACATGCCCTCTTTCAGCACTAATCAATGCAGCGAGAAGGAAGTATTCAATTATCGATGTCGGAAATCCTGCCAAATGAAAGATTTATATCCCTAGTACAGTTTCAGTACAATTATATATGTCCTACACACAATAACATGCTGCCACTGGGATTCCGGACGAGGGTCTCAAAATCCGTTATCAAATGTGTTTATCAGGACAAGATTGCGAACTAACCCAATTCGGACTTTCATTTCCAGGCTCAACGAACACCGTCCTGCAGTCATATTCTGCATATCTCAGTCATGGTTGGTCGTCCAAAGTCAGTCACCAGGAAAAAACAACTTGCTAAGCAAGAGCAAGAGATTGCCATTACTCGAGCCATCAATGAGTACCGTGCCAAGCAGAGAAAAGATCAGCCCCCAAAAGCCTCCGTGCCATCTGTCGAGAAGTCCAGGAGGAATATCAAGCAGAAACTAGGAAACCAGTGGTTGTTGACCACATGACTGTCTCGCATCGACTTGCAGGGAATAGAAGCAGTGCCCAACACATGGCAGAGGAAAGAGCATGGTTAAAATCAGAGGAGGCAGAGAAGGTTGTTGAGTATTGTCTTGAACTTGGACGTCGTGGATTTCCGATTGGTCATCGTCGACTCAAGGAACATGTTGATGCCATTCGACAAGCACGACTTAGGGAAAAGTTCCCAGCTGAAGGAATAGGAAAAAATTGGACTGACCGGTTTGTTGAAAAACACATGGACAAGCTTGGCAGATTCTGGACCCGATCTCTCGACACTGCTCGTGGTCGTGCTGTCAATCCCACAACTCATGATCAGTGGTTCACTCTACTAGAAGATGCTATGACATCACTGAGTATAGAAGAAGATTGCATTTGGGCAGCAGACAAGACTAGATTCCAGCCAGGTGGTGGAAACAAGGAGCGTGTTTTTGGTCCTTCTGGGGCTAAGATTCAGTACCAACAACGAGACAGAAATCGAGAGAACATCACCGTTATGGTTACAATCTGTGCAGACGGCACCAAGATACCACCCACTGTCATATACAAGGGTAAAGCTTTTGGAACCCAGTGGCACCATGATAACAATCTGGGAGCACCGTGAGTACTTGCTATCACACGTGTTGTAAAGTTGCTCAAAAAACGAAGGGTTGCTCACTCAACAAAAGGCTGGACTGATGGAGTCATTGGCCACCATTGGATCAAGGATTTTGATAAAAAGACCTGCGAAAAGGCCAACAGCTGTCCCCGGCTGCTTCTCGTTGATGGGCACAACTCTCATTATACAGAGGCTTTCCTGTCCTAAGCACGTCAACAGAACATCCATGTATTATGTTACCCTGCTCACATGACACACATCTACCAGGGGCTTGATGTGGCTGTGTTCAGTACACTCAAATGCTGCTGGTCAGAAGAGCGGGATGAGTTCGAGCGTACTACAGGACAAAAAATCACCAAAAAGAACTTTATTCAGGTGTATCAAAAAGCTCACGTCTGAGCTGTAACCCCCACAACTATTAAGGCTGCTTTCAAGAGGACTGGTGTGTGCCCACTGAACCATCAGGTCATTACAATGGACATGATGGCCACAAGCCTCGTTACTTCAAACCAAGGGCATCTACCATTGCTGCAGCCCAGTCCAGTACGAGTTCTCGCAGATGCTATTCATCAGTATCAAAATGCACAATCAGTCGAAAATCCCTCACTGCCATTTGACGACACAGATGTTACCAAAAATCCCTTCCGTTCTTCATCAACTCAAACACCAAATAGCTTTTTTGAGTCACTCACCCGCTTGTCCCCGAACGATGCTATTGCTGGCTCATCCACCCCTTCCCCACTCGATGACTTCTCTCGCACAGTTGTGAATTCTCTAGCATCAACTTCAGCATCTTTCCTTGTGTCAAGCAGCACATTGCACTCATCATCACAATTTCCTCACTACATCCCCACATCTATCCCGCCTTCCCAGAAACAAAAATCTGAACATCTTGACTTCAAACCTGAAACACAGAGAGAACAGGCACTTCAGCAGGGACTAGCGGCAGCTCATGAACGAGAGGCTGCACAGAAATCCATTATGAGTGGGATGCAGTCCACAATAATTCTACAGGGGATGTATTGTGACTCATTGCATGGGCAACTCGCAGCACAGGAAGAGGCGAAGAACAATTCGAAAAAACACAGGAAGTTAATGGGAAATGGCTTACCTTGTTACCTAAGTGGAGATGCTTTCTACACACGAGTTGTCGACCATGAGAAAGCAGCGGCAGATGAAGAAGTGGCCAAGCAAGCTCGAAAAGAGGGGAGAGAACAGCATGCTGCAGCTTTGGAGGAGTGGAAGAAGATGGAAGAAGCAAGAAAGCACCATAACAGGGAATTAAAGGGGAAGTATCAAATGGACTTGGAGCAGTGGAAGGAGGAAAAAGAACGTGCGAAGTTGGAGAAGCGTCGACTGGTGTGGAAAAAGCCAACGCGAGGTAAATTGGAGGCACCGTTACCTAAACCAGTAGTTGCGGAAG